>JAODJW010000127.1:6776855-6791814 GCA_026777045.1 Hyperopisus bebe | reverse complement strand
TTGAATTATGACAAAATTTAAAGCATTACTGAGCTGAGGATCATGGACAGTGTGTCAGAGAGGATCCAAAACCATGGCGAAGGGATGATTTGTCTCCAGTGACCTAACCTCACGTCCATCGGTTAACAGACGGCCCCGCGTACGGGACACTAATTATCCTGACCGAGCTGCTTCAAAAGCTGTCGGCTCATTTTTCAGTGAAGGCTTAACACAGAACATCAGAGACTTTGGGGCTAACGGTGGTGAAGTCACCCATCTGTGTTAGGAGGCAGAAGGCTTAAAATTGCTGAATAGCTGCTGTTTTTCACAAACAATACCGTCATATGCCTTGTGGATAGTTAATTTTGTTGTGAGTTTATGAATCATTCTTTTTATTGCCAGAATACATATATGCATTTGTATTGGATAGTCTCTGTAGCCAGTTGATATAAGGTTCTGTTTCTGAGAGAAAGGTTACCCTGGTGGATATTGCCCATTTATTGATACCCCCTGGGAAATATCCTGTCACTGTGAAATGATCAAACTAACCTAAGGTCGTGTAGGGCCCGATCAATATTTTCTCTCTTGTGACTGAATTCCCAGTGGTGCTGTTAGATTATTGCATTACGGCACACCGATATGCGATCGACACACTGGCCCTTTCGCAGGAAGACCAGGACTGAGCTTGTTGCTCTGTAGGTTCCCCTTCCATATCTGAGTTACCTTATGGAAACATTTGGGAATGCTCTGCATGGTCATCGACATTCCTGTTCTATCCCCTCTCATTCCAGCCCATCATCATTCCAGCCCAATAAACAGCTGCAATTTTCAGTGAGATTTCATTCGAATATGGAAGAAAGGATTCTCTTTTTCTAGCGACTGCCCCTTTGCATACTGAAAGAGCATGAGCTTTCATTATCTTTTGCTGGAATGGTGGACTTGTCGTGTGATTCCTCCATGGCCTGAAGCATTGCAGTAAACTGTCTTCAGCTCCACCTGGGCAATTTAGCATGCCTTCAATGTTAATGAACTCAGTGGCACTCAAAATGCCAGGTGTCTAGCACTGGGTTACAGAGCCACTCGGACTGAATGGAGCCCCGAGCAGCTGAGGCTGTGGGAGCCCTACCATGCACCTTGTTGGGCATTATTTCATGGAGTAATACAACAGGACGGACACCATAAAATAACCAAGTGCCATCACGGCCACCATGCATTTTTGCTGCACTGTCTTTATGTGTGTGGACGATAAACGGGCTCTACCACGCGCGGCTCGGAGAAAATAATGGAAAATCATGGCTATCAGATGGCGGTTTCTTACATTTCAAGCAATGGAAAATACTGCCCAGTGGAAAGAGCCCTTCTAGCCCTGGGAATAAATAACTTGATAATGCTAATGGCAGTCTCAAAGAACAGCTTAGGAACCCATTAAAGTGCCTCGCGAGATATTATCAATGAAACCATGCAGACAGAACGGACGACATGGAAGAGACCCATTCGCAACCTTTTGAAAGAGTGCCACCTCCTAAAAATAGACAGGAGCCGCTCACTCCAGGGGTTACTCGATTCAATTAGAGTGCATAATTAATTAGCTGTTTATAATGATTACATAAGCAGCAGTGAGGCACCCCTGGGACGTGGCTCCATCTTCCTGAAAAATTGGTTTGTGTGCTTCTGGGAGCTGGTCTGTGACACATTAGCATTTAATTTGACGACCCCGCGCTCCTGTTATTCGATTAGGTCGCCAGCCGGGGCTCGGGCCGAGGCGACGGCTTTTCATCTACATCTGAGTGCCGCACCAGTGTTCCACATGTCAGACCTCCCCTGCTGTCGTTTATGCCGTATGTCCACTGCCCATCTACAAATGGCACTTACATGAAAAAAATACAGCTGTAGCCCAGCTTCCGAAGTACAGTAGTTGCCATGTAAATCAGCATGTTATGAGAATATCTTCAGCTTAATATGTTTCGCATGGCTTTTAGCATCTATAGCTACACATTAAAACAAACTAATTTTCGACAGCTCAACAAAGACATAGACCTTTTGCAGCCGAGAAGCAGTTGAAGCTGAAGTTGAAGAAAATCACAGTAGGATAACTATTCATGCATAACTATAGCACTGCCTTAAAAATGCTCAGGTTGCCCCTTAAGCTATCCAAATGATTTATTCTTGGCACTGCAAATATTTCTGTGCTGTAAAAATGAGTGTCAGTGGCTTTTTTGCATGGAAATGTTGGGTTTACCTGCCAGGCAGTGTTGATATAAAGACTGTTCGGTGCAGGAATTTGAATGGGCAAAAGATTTTCAGGATATCTTTGCTGGGGTATCTACAGCTGCTGTGTGGAGGACGTATTTAATGGCCGTTAACAAATGAGAAATGAAGTACTTATAGCTGGCCTAGTTTGATGACATAATGCTTCAGCCCAAAGGACCGATGGAGGCAGAAGTAGTGAGCCGCTTGTGGGGTAGAGTCGCTCCAAAGGCTGCGGATTTCATTTTATTACGGGAGACATAATGCGCCGGCCATTCTCGAGGGCGTAGCCCTGGCGGAATGCCCAGGCTGCATCCTGTGTCCTTTCCAGCAGCGGTCAAAATACTCCTGAAATTGTGGCAACCAGCTGAATTAAACACCATGGACAGGCAATCCGTTTCATCTGGAAGATGATCCGCCACGATGTCAAAAATGTGTTTCATTGATGATTTGTAAATAGCTGTTATAGTGTCAAGCTTTCCTGAGGAAACAGAGGTTTTGTAGCAAGCTCCTCCAGGACTTGACCAGCAGAAGAACTGAGGAGATAGGGCATGTTGGAAAGCTGCAAGCTGAAGCAAACTCAGTTCCCAGTCTAGCAGTGGAATCGGGGTAAATTTGGCCTTTTCAGACTGTGCTATCACATCATTTACAGTACCATTATTTTGTTAGGCTTCAAACTCCCTCATTGTCAAAAAGTTGGAGAATAAGGGATCCACACAAAGTGGCCTTTCTTTACATCTCAATATCAGTCTTTAAAATGCTAATGTACAAATACAAATTTTTAAGCAATCTTTAAAGAGAAATATCAAATAAAATAGCCAATTTTACTTGGCATTTAGGTTCTGTAAAGTGTTTGATGTTTTGTTGCATTTTTACTTTTCTGTGTGCACAGATTAAAAGAAGGAAACATGCTTGGTTGAATTTTCTAATGTGCTGTTAATATTCTGTTGGTAAATCTCCTGAAAAAGATTGAAATTTTCACCTCATCTGATCTAATTGTCATACAAGTTCCCAACTATGGTATAAGTTCACCTCTGAAACACTTAGCTAATCGTAGTGCCTTCCAAGTGTCCAAAAGAACTAGAGTACTGTAAATGATAGTGGCTTTATCTTGTGTCAGCAACATGTCTGCTGAGAGGACCTCTCCGGTGACTTCCTGCTCCCCAGATAAAATGTTCAGTTTCTTTCTGGGTCCAGTCTGTCTGACATTTACTTAAATTCGTAATGCTGCTGGAAAATGCAGATTCTTTATTATTACCTAAAAAAATGACATCTATGTGGGCAGTAGTGAGGTTCAGGTAAATCTGTGTCAGCCTCATGTTACAGATGGATCAAAAGGATCATTCTGAGTTCTTAAGACAGTGAGTGCATTAAGCTGTACTTGGTATTAACCGGGCGCTGGATGGATAGATGGATGGATGCATGCATGCATGCATGGATGGATGGACTGACGGACTGATTGATTGGCTGATTTTTGTTTTAGTGTCCTGGTTTGTGTTATGGCTTTGGGTGAGAGTGGGAATGTGAGGGGGAGCCTCCATCATGGCGGAATATGAGTCAGTGGCTCATGGAACGGGTAAGCAGAATAGTTCTTGACGTCCACTACTTCCACTGTCCTCCATTATCCACCATCTTCTTCTCTGCAACTGCATCCAGTGGGTCCAGGGCCTGTCCTGTGATGGCAGCTGGCTTTCCTAGTGAGTTTGTTCAGGCAAATATCACCATTAAATAGAGGCAGGATCGAAGCGATTCTCCCAAAAACCCCAAAATATTCCCAATTGTTGTTTATGTTTAAAAAGTGATCATTGTGAAGGAGGCGTCCCAGACTGTGAGTCAAAACCGGGACAGATATCCATGGCTCAGAATGAGGTGCTTAATGAGGTCGCTGCTGAAGGCTCCTCCAACGTTTCCCGTCTGGTCCACGCTTTCCACCTGTGGCTCTGAGGCTGGCTAGGTGAAGAAGGTGAACCAGAGCGATTCAGCTGTCGCTGTGTTATTACAGTAACCACCCCCTCAGCCGCTCTGGCATGGCTGTCCCTTGTATTGTTTGATCCCTTAGCACCTTCATAGGCCAGTGACCCGTACACGTGTCTCCATCCAGCTGCGTGCTGTCGTACTTTATTTCTACTGGGTATATGGAGGGTCACACTCCACATTATTTCTCGGTATTGACTTCCCCCCTCTTTGTAACATCCCTCTCCTTTCATCTTTCATTCTTCCTGGATGGGTGTCCTCACCGGGCACACCTTGCTGTTCAGATGCTTCTCAAAAAGAAAACGAAACAAAAAAAAAGTCAATAATAATAGGTTACACAGATGCTTTCGAATACTGCGAATTTGCTGTTGGCTAGGATCTAAAAAGCAACTAGTTATTCATTTCTTTCTAATACAGGTAACGGTTGATTGTGCTGGATAGTTTAGTCCCAGCTAATCTGGACAACCTGTATTGAATATGATAATAATAATAATAATAATAATAATAATAATAATAATAATGCTGAAATCCACTCCTCCTATAAATTCCACTTTTGTTGCCATATTGTTACTGTGTAATGTGTGTATCTATGTGTGAAATATCTGACAAGGCACTGGTCTGATGCTGTGTCATATTAATATTCATACCATGTGTTTTTTTTTTATTTTCCTTCAGAGATCACATTACTTTCACATGCCACGGTTAAACAGACCACACAGATAAACAGGTGATCCACGCAAAGCCACCCTCTTCTGTTCCGAGTCCAGGATACATGAAGGAGAGCCTTCTGCCACACAGTTAGCGAGTTGGTGGGTGGGCGGGGGGGGGGGGGGGGGGGGGGGGGGGGGGGGAGTCGGCAGGAGAGAAGGTGCCCTTCATGTCACCGGGGCCTGAAGCCAATCTAGGACACAGCTCCTGTCAGATACATCCCCCCATGCGGATGCGACAAGCTGGTCGCCCCCGTTACCATGCTGCACTGCTCTTCCTCCCTCCAGCTGGGCCGGACGTTCAGGGAGGCAGTTGGGGGTCCAGGGAAGGACCTCTACCCAAACGCAGACTTAATCAGCCCTCACCTGTGTGACGGGCCCTCCTCTCTCATCATATGCAAATATGTTTACAGGCCAGCGTGGGCCCCACTATCTACAGCCTCCCGAGAATCCGTACATCTGGTACAATCTGCTCCATGCTTTCATTCCTCGTATGATTTTTACATCATCAGTTCAGCATTTCTGTCCATCCACCCATCTTCCAATGACTTACGCTGGGCAGGGAGCCTGGGGGGCCAGCGCCTACCCCAGGCAGCCTAGGGCACAAAAATGGCACTATACACGGCATGTGAATCCGTTCAGGATTTCAGCATAAAATTGTACTCTCACAGCTTTGAAAAAAAGCAATCCAGGTGATACATTAACTCCTTTTATTATAATTAGTGCCTAAAACTAATTATAAATTTCAGCTCTCCACATAACAGTGTCCACTAATGTCCAATAAATACATTATTCAGAAATATTAAATGGACTAATATTAAAATGTGTGTATATGAGGTGCACCGATGGAGTGCCCCCATTACATTTGTGTTTAATTCAGATTAATATATAAAAATGGAACAGAACACATTAAACTCAGGAAAAAAACTGCCAAAGCACGTTTTCCACGTATAAAAGGCACTTTGCACACGCTGAGCATGAACCAAGCGCTGTGAAGAAATGAGTACAGTGTGTGCTTTATGCTTATCAGCAGCCCTGCTGTGCTGCTCTTCACTGTATGAATGACAGCCTACAGGTTAGCTTAGCTTGATAGCGCACTAATTAGCCAGAAAGTGATGGAGCAGACTGACATCCTCGTCCTTTGTTATTACCGTCTTGCACAATACACAGCTTGTTTGCTTACTCTGAAATATATGGCTTCCAAAGAAAATCCTCAGCCCAGTTATAGAGACTGCAGCGGTGTCTGTGCTAAGATAAGGGCAAGTCACGACATGCCGAATTGTCGCTTAGGTGATATCACAAAATAGGGATATCTCTGACCACTAGCACAGATTTCCATATGTTGTGATTCCAGATTTCTAAAATATTGTATCTTCGCAACTTAAACTTTCTTTTATTTATAAAAAACAATAAATCCATCCATATTTCTATCTTCCCACTGTTGAACTAGATACAGGAAAAGTCTAAATGATTCTGTCAGTCCCTATAAACACATTCCCACTGTCCATTTACAAAGCATTATTTTTTGAATAAGAAACCTTGATAAGAGTAACACAAACTAATGGCAGAATGGAGCCAAACAGTTCCATGCCTTTCCTTTACTTGTGCCCTCCAACTAACACCTAACCTCTCCCTGACCTGAATGTGGTCTTTAATTACTGTAACAGATGAGATAGACCAGTGCATTTACGCTTTAATTAAAATGCTGTTTGTTTTTAAAGCGATAAGAACATTTTTGCAGTTTTCCCCCAACCTCATGACACTGATACCCTTCATATTGCATAGCTCAATAATTGTTCTTCCTTATCGATGGAGAAAATATATGCCCATTTTATTAGTAGCTAAATTAGTAAATAAGCATAAGCGGATCATTTTAGACTTTAAGTGAGTGGAATTTTAATACTTTTTACTTTATGAGAAATTTTATTAGGGATTAGCTGATCAAATACCGATACAAGAGCTCTTTTTACTTTAATATTATCATTAGTGATGCACCAGTCCCACTTTTCCCATGCTGCTATGATCTCAATACCTGAATAGAGGGTATTGGCTGATATGAATACTGATTTGATACCAGAGCTCTTTTTTAAACTAGTAAATACAAATAAAAAATGTATGCCAAAAAAGATTTGTGACTTAGGGTAGTAGAAACATAACATACTGTTCCACCTTGTTTGTTCATCTTGTTTTAAATGTTTTTGAGGCATTTGCAGTTCAATTTGAATAAGAGGGTATATGCAAGTGCCGAATGCTTAAAATTTCCCACAATTTTTCTCCCACTGGGAACAGTGATAGCAACTCCTCTTATGTCACAAGCTGGGGCAAGGGTGCAAACAGCCCAAGCTAGCAACTCCCAAATCATCCATTGCTTTTTTTCACATTACTCACGTCGTCTCACAAAATTGCGTGCATTTTGTTTAGCAGGATTTTCCACTAAATGCTACTTCCAGCTCTGAAAACTTTGTTTTGCAAAGATTGTAAATCATTGTGCTACTATAACAGTTGTTTCAAGCGTAAAATACTTCCAGATTGTCACCCTCTTATCTGATGTTCTTACTCTCCTCGTACTGCAAAAGGTATGCACATAATGTCACAGCAGGCGGAAGTCACCGTGCTCACACCCTCTGAGTGGCAGTGTTAGTGTTCAGCTTGAATGCCGCAAAAAACTTATTTGAAATGGGATATCTGTTGTGCGATTGATTGTACAGAAATAGACTGCCGAAAATTAAACAAGTAAGTTTCGGTCGTGGATCGGTAACTTATGGCCGATACCCAATCCGTCTAATAGGTTTGGATCGGTGATGATACCAATCCTGAATACCGGATCAGCGCACCTCTAATTTTTATGGAGAAAATTCGGGCTGTAACCTCTCCCTCCTTATATCATTGCCCTGATCATGAAAATATTCTTGAATTTATATAATGCATAAAAGCTTGGGATCATCTCTCCTTGCATAATTTGAATAAATTTCAAGATTTCAATTCCAGTCTTTCTTTTTTTAAAGAACAAAGGTTTGCACAGTAAGTCTCCTTCATGTACATTCCTGCTTCATAGTCAAACCACTTCATTGCATAAGAGGCGTTTGGTCCTGACTTTGAAACTGAGTGAAATTATCAGGGTATTATGTGACAAGCATCATTCACAGGAGCGATATGGCTTGTTGCATAGCAACAATAACTGGGACTTTTCAGTGCCGTGGATTGTTCTGTCATAAGAACATAAGAAGTATTATAAGTGAGAGCAGGTCATGTATCCCATCTTGCCCATTTTGATATTTAATAACTGCTTACAGAACTTTAGTGCTGACTTATGAATCTATTGAGCTTTTTTTAAAGTATTTTCTTTGTTCTGATCTGAAGTGTCTAGTTTCTATTTGTAATTATTGCATCAGTACAAATATTAAATTATCCCTCTGTAAACTCTCAGGATTTTTTAACATGTGAATTGTATCCCAGCTCCATATCTAATACTTGAGGCTGAAAGATTTTGTACTTTGAACTTCTGGGGCAACAAATCAACATTAGGAAGTTTTCTAATGAGCCTATGTTGCACCTGCTATTATGGTGTAATAGTCAAGAAGATAAGAGCATCTATGAAAACACAAATTGTTGTTATTTTCAGTCCCATATACAGTATACTACCCATTACTACTAACTTGCTATATCCTAAGTGAAATATTTTGCATATTAATAATTAGGTTACCAGTTCAGATCACTGATTGGATATTGCCATGGTGCTCAACCACAATTTCTCCAGTAGCGTTGGATCCAGTTGCCTTGGAGGAAAGCATCACCCAAACTGCTGATATGACTGAAAGTGTGACAGAGATTAAAACTGGCAGTGGACCCCCCAAATACAGCAAGCTAATGTTCTTTGGGAGACTTGCATAGTCCATTCACTCTTGCTGTCCATGGAGTCCAGTTGGACAGACCCAGTAGAGAATTGTGGAACAAAGGCACTAATGAATTGGTATCATCCAGTAGAAGCTCCTTACCTACTCCGGGGTCCTATCGATTTTCATGCAGCATATTCATCATTGTAATTTAGTTCTTTTATCTAACATAAGTCAAATTGTTTTGCTTGACAGTTTTATTTGTTTATAGATTAGGTTATTTTCAAAAAGGAATTGCATGAAGTACTGCACCTTTCCCCATAGAGTCAGCACTGAGTCTCTCCCTGGTGCTTGGTACACTTTTTAAGGTTTAGATCTATATTTTTTTATTTTGAAGTGTTTGTTGTATGATTCCGTTGATCTTGTTTGTTATCCAGTTGTGGGATATTAAGCCATCTAGGGTTATTAAATAAGTGAAGTGCCAGCAGTTTGCAAATGCAGATTGCTCACATGGTTATGAACTTTATTACTACATTTGCTCAATTATTCTCTCTTTAAACTGTGGAAACCATCTTTTCTTTGCCTTTCAGACAAATCTGAACTGTACATTGAAGCAGATAACATGTTTGTTATGCAATACTGGAATAGAGAGGAACCTCATTGGTGTAGTAGCATTATGTCAGGGGCTAATTAGCAGGTCTGTTCATTGCTCTGGGTTCAAACTGGTTGCTGGGTTCACTGCTATTCCAAGGGCTTCCCACCTGCTTGGCATTGGGCTGTTGGTGCGGCAGAGCTCCTCTGATTGGTCGGTTATAATTGGAGTATAGCTGCAGAGTCAGGAGCCAGTCATGACGTCCTTGCTGCGGGATGCAGGGAGAGCACTGCTGGGTTCCTTAAAATGGCTCGCACCCGGGTCTCCCTGTCGTATTGGCATGCAGTGTTTGTGCATAAGCATCAGAGTTCATCTTAAACCCCGAGCACACAGAGCGGGGGAGGGATTCAAATCCCCAACTCTGCAGGTGGGAGGTGACAGCGCTACCCACTGAGCCTCCACTCTGCCTCTCTTACCGCTTTGTAAAACCCGAATAAATATGAGAGAGAGTGGAGAGACATACCTTTGAAATGCTGCCCACCCCACGGGTGTGGAAACGTTCGTTTCGACTTAAATTCCCAGAGAGGCTTTCAGTTTTAGCAATTCTACTGCCCCAGGTAGAACCAGCACGTAAGGGAGAAACCATCAGCCCTAATGACCAAAAGGATCAAATCAGCTCAGTCAGACTTTAACATTTGTACCGAACCTGACAATGACAAACAACCCTGTTTTCTCAGGTATCTCATAGGATTAATGTTAAAAGAAGAAAACAACTGAACCAAAAAAAAAAACACTATGGGTTGTAACTAAAATAACAGAAACTATTTTAATGTTCTTTTTTGTACAGTCCACATAGTCATGTAGTAGTCTGTAGACTGACATTTTACAACTTGATATGTCTGTACAGATGAGTACATGAAATATGAATATCTTTTTAAATATTAAAGATACCTGACTGTAAACTTGAACTTGCCCTAGAGAGGGCTGTAATGAAACAGATGTTATTGAGGGGAGTACTGTCACTACTTATTGCGGTTTATCATTTTTTAACCACTACTAACTCAACACCTGAATTGAATTTGACATAATTAACCTTCCTAATACTGTTATGTGATCCTATTTAATAGCTACTCTATCTGCTAAGAATATTTATAAAGAAAGTGCATCCTGTACATATGTTAGTTATTTCAGTACACAATATGAGTTTTGGTCTTCAGAGTTGTTAGTAGAACTTCTGATAATATAATGATGTTCAATGCAGTGAATTCCAAAGTGCATATTTAGTGCAAGATGTGATCTGCTGTCCCTTTGTTTTTCTGTTACTGCAAAGTGTTACAGCCCCAGAAAGTCTTTTTTTGAAGCAAGTCTATAATTCAGCTTTCACTGGCATCGCGTCATTTTCTTGTCTTCCTTTCTTCCTTCTATGGCATTTGGTATATCCCACCTTTCACTGTTCATGCATTGAACGTCTTTGGGGGAACAACTGCTTCATCTGTGCAGGGTCCCATGGGGCATAGAAGCAGAAGTTCACCCTGGACTGGATGCCAGTCCATGATAGGGCATCAAACCACGCTTATAGGCCAGGGGTGCCCAACTCCAGTCCTGGAGGGCCACAGCCCTGTGGAGCTTAGTTCTTTCCCTGCTCCACTACAATTGATTCAGCTCAACAGCTATGTGGTAATTAGCACAAAAAGTTGAATCAGGTATGTTAAACGAGGGGAAACCCAAAAATGTGCAGGGCTCTGGCCCTCCAGGACTGGAGTCTGACACCTGTGCTATAGGCAATTCAGAAACACTGATTAACTTACCTGCATGGCCAATATGGATTAGAAGCCTGGACGAGTGACGTAACAGTGGTACCCATCAAGCCACCACACTGCCCCAGCATAAAACACAACGAAAAATATCGTGTTTATCAAGTGTCAAATGTAGGTTGATTTTTTTTTTTTTTTGATTATGCAAACAAGATTCTTCCAGTGGTTTTCTGCTGCTGTCTGTTTGACCATCCACAGGAAAGAGACTTCAATCTGTAGGCAGATTGAAGTCTCCAGTACGGCTGCCACGATTAGTCGACGTAGTCGATGACGTCGACGCGGAAAATGCACCGTTTTTTTAGCCTAATTAAATTACCGTTATGATTTCTAAAATGCTGCAATTCATTAAAACAAAATGTTTTCCTTTAATATCACTGTGCAATTATGTGAGTAGCTCAAAAATTATCGCAAAACAAAAAGGTGGTTTTACACTATGCAAAGTGCGATGGCAAACCACGGCGATAAAAGCGCTATGCATTAGCACCTGAAGAGAAAACACACAGGCGCTATTCTAGACGGACAAACCACCGTGTTGTCGATTCATGTTTATTAAATTACCATTAGTACCGAGAGTTTTTCATATATTTTGTCCTTGTACTGTAGCCGCTAAAACACTCATTATTAAACCCATAAAGTTGTCTGCCTGCTACATTAGAATATCCATTGAATAAGTGTTCGTGAAAATATTTAGGCTAAAATCTGGGCTTATTCTACGTTGATTGACGGTGCCAGTTTGTGCGTTCGTACGCAATGGACTTGTTGGGACCGCAGTGTCCTTATTGTAAACTAAAACTGAAAGGGAAATGGACACTAAATAAAAGGAAATAATTTGTGAAATGAAATAAAGATGAAAACCATATTTACCAAAAAAATGTGTCGGAGTTTAGTTTACAAAAGTACTGCCACATCACCAACATATTTTAACCTGTTTAGCCACAGTTTCTCCAATTTTAAAAGATGTTGTGGCTGCTGATCTGTCCCTTCCTTCATCGCGACTTCAGTGCTTATCGCTTGTGTTGCATGTGGCGTGCTCCGATAGCCGAATTTATTAAGCATGAAGATACGCCAGATTTATACAGATCACTAACATTTGGGCATCACAATACGCATCTCATTAATATTTTTATCTGCTTGTTGTATTGTGGGTGAAATTAATGTCTATATAGTGCCGAAACGCCCGCGTACATTATGTGAAGCCCCGTAAGGCCATAGTTTGTTGTCATCTAAATAAAATAAAACTGTCAAGTTGATTTTCTGGATGAAAATTAATCGTATAGATTAATCAACCAATCAATTCAACAGTCGATAGATTAATCAATACAAAAATAGTCGTTAGTGGCCGCGCTAGTCTCCAGGCCCTACATGATCAGACTATGTGCTTAGAAGATGGATGGATGGATGTGGGAAGGTTCAGTAAGGTGATGAGCGACATGTTTTTACTCAATATAGGATGGTTTTTGGGGGTGATCTGTGGCTCAGCAGGTTCAGGTTCTGTGCCTGTGATTGGAAGGTCACTGGGTGAAATCCTCTGATCAACACAGTGATTTCACTGTTGACCAAGACCTTTGACCCCAATAGCTCCAGTGATTGACCTTGCATTCTCAGGGGTATATCTCTTTGCCTAAAAGTGGCTGTAAAATAATTTTTGGTGGGTAGCCTGTGTATAGGAATATATGTCCATTCATGATGGTGGAAGTATTTTGAAGGATGCAAAAGATATACCAAATGCAAAATTAAGTCACACCTGCTTTCTTAATGTCTTCAAAGTGCTACTTGCTTTGTGAATGCTAACAGGACTTCTGGTTGGAGAACACAGGGCAGAGGGTGCATGATTAGGACTTACTGGGAGTTTTTCATGGGTCCTGAGCGCAAGTTTCCTATGGTTCCAGCCATGGCAAGAGCATTGTCCCTCAGCCTATTGTGTGCACCAGCTATACTTTTGTTGCCAAGCTGTCCTGAGAAATGTACCCAGCAGCCTGCATTGTGATCATTGTAAATAACAGGTTTAGCGTGGCTCAAATTAGCCACCATGGGAAGTCGTGCGGGGAAATGCAAGGGGATACGGGTGAGTACAGAGAAGAAACTGTACTTCATGTACTTTGCGTTTTCTCGGTGAAAGTTCTTTTGACCATCAGTGGTGTGGATGTGAGAAATGTCGAGGAGGCCGTGTTAGCTTGGGAAACATTTGACGGTGCATAAACATGAAAATATCTGGAAATATCTGTGCAAAGTAAGTAAAGCCCTAAAAATATTGTGAAAGAGACACTGAGACATTTGCAAGGAAGAAACAAGGTCAGGAAACGCAATGGAGAAGAACAGGGACCAAGCTTCATAGATGTTACTTAAGCATAAATTCATGTGTGCATCAGCCTTAAGTGGTACCCCTTGGCATGTGTGAATTTTATTGCAGTACATCTGATGACTAACTAAGCTATATTAACCAGGTGACTTATATTTTTGAAATCTGCATAGCTAAATTGTACTGTAGGGTTGGTCTAAAACCAAGATGTGACTGTGTGAAGTGCAACCAGTGCCCCATGAAACAATAAAGGGAAACATTTTAATTGTACTGTGAGAGAATGGACTTCCAGACGTCATCCTTTAGTTAAAATGCAATTTGTGGTTTCAGAATGCGTAATGCCTTCTCACATACCTTTTGAAGCCAGCTTAAGTGCTTTTAGGAAATTGCCTATTTACTAAAGGACATGTTTTTCAAAGGTGTAGAAGTGTGCATTTGTTTTTGTTAATTCTCATATTACTTGAATGTATAGTCACACTGAAGTATTTAATTGTTGCTGCAGTGCCAAGCTTTGCTTTCCGGGCTTTTCCAGTGGCAACATCTATTGTAATTAGCTTGTCACCAAGATTTACCCATTTTTCATGCAAGCAAGTAGAAAAAAGAACATAAAATTAATGCGTCATTTCAGACTGTCACACTGGTCGGCTGGCGTTGAAATGAGGCCGCCATTTCCCCAAATCAGAGCCGACTTTCTAATCTTGAGCTAGTGTCTGCTACGGGGGGTGGGGGGCTGCAACTCCCCGTTTTCTCCATCCCCCCCCCCCCCCCAACCTTTCATCTCTCAGCCTCCCTTGGCAGTCTCTAGAGAGAGGGGACGGCCATCATGAAACTGCTGCCAGTGCCAGTCTAGTGATGACATTGATGAAGAAGCTGTCCTCTTCTCAGTCGTGTTCGGTTTCCATCTGAATACAGTGTTGATATCCTGGGCTAGGAGAGTGGCAGCTGACTTTTGAAAGCTAGTCTCCAAAGGTTACTTTGTTAATTACAGGCTTATTTCCATTTTAGATGCATCCAAAATACTCCCTTGGGTCCAGTTGGATTTTCTTTTTATTCTCCCTGTTGACCGTCGACCAGATTGGATTTAAAGCAACTATGAGTAGAAATGGCAGACTTAAAACAATTACATTACTCTGTTCAGTCAGTAATATATAAATTGCTTTTGGGAATTCCCCTCTTAAAATCTGCAATTAATTGACATTACAAGTGTTTTTTTCCCATGTCATGTTTGGTGATGTGAAGGTCATTATCCATAACTTTTACCACTGAATTTATACCGGTATTAATTTTGGCCACAATTAATTCATATGAATTTGAAATTCTGAAAATAGCAATAATGTTGTGAAATCCTTGCATAAAATTATTTTTGATGTTTTGGGGAAGATGGTGGCGCAGGAAGTAGTGCTATCGTTGGGCAACTGGAAGGTTGCAGATTCGAGTCCTGGTTCCTCCTGTCCCCATCAAAGTGTCCTTGAGCAAGACACTGAACCCCAAATTGCTCCCGGTGTGCAGGTTGG
>JAODJW010000127.1:6764443-6776755 GCA_026777045.1 Hyperopisus bebe | reverse complement strand
GGCATAAATTGTAAAGCGCTTTGAGTACTCGTAAGAGTAGAAAAGCGCTATATAAATGCAGTCCATTTACCATTTACATGTAGACTGACAATCCCATTAGTGTGGAACTTAATGAGATAAATGCAACTTATAATGTCATTATGTGGCAGAATGTTGTTTTTTGGCTAGGTAACTGTAGGGTCATTGCAAGCAGCCAGACATGAAAAACTTTATTTACATTGATTTGCTGCTTTGATTGCCACAGTCTGATGCATCCAGGTCCTTCCTCTGTATGTTTGCTCCCAAAATGATTACACGTGGATATGGGTAATGACTGAAAGAATAAGGTTGCAAATGGAGTCAAAATGAGGTTTGTCCACAGATTTGCTGGCCTCACTCTTCATGACAGAGTGAGGAATCCGGAGATCAGGAAGGACCTCAAAATAGAGGTGCTGTGCCTTTAGATCGAGAGGAACCAGCTGAAGTTCAGGAATCTCATACGGATGCCAAATGCTTGGCTTTCAAGGGAGCTGTTCTGGGGAAAAGCCAGGATACGGTGGAGCAGTGTCTCTCAACCCAATCCTCAGATACCCCCAGACAGTCAACATTTTTGTTACCTCTTAGCATCCAGCACAACTACACAATTTATTCAGTGTTCTCAGTTGTTTGGCTCAGATGTGCTGGGAAGGAGCAAAAATGTGGACTGTCTGGGGTCCCCATGGACTGGGTTGGGAAGCACTAGGAATGGCTTAGTTTGGGGATATCTGGGGATCCCAAAACAAAATAGTTTGTGGTCTTGGTCTAACATATGGAGGTAAGATACCAATTCAACCCTCACCACAAGAAGTAGCTATAATGAACTGTTTTACACATGCTTTCTGATGGCTTAAGTGAAATCTGTTGCCTTTATTCATATTTTCATTTTAATATGTGTTGTTTGATAACAGTATATCGCATCAGTACTGTTCACAGATCAGGCTCCTGTCTGTGGAGTTCCATGCGGTCCCCTCAGCATGACCAGGGAGGCACGGTGACAGATTACATGATTACAACAAATATGAACTGATCTCTGTTCAGAAAAAGCATGGGGGGTTTGTGAGTCACATTCTGCATATAATCTCAACAAAGAATCTGAGACATCAGAGCCAAGCATTTGAAAATGCAACAGAGCTGAATCTGAGATATGTACAAAATTAATGTCCATTTGCTTATCTGACACAACACTATGGAATTTCAAATAATTATACCATTATACAGAAGATTTGATCCCTGTTGGTTTTGAAAAACAGTAATCCCTTCCTTTCTTTATGTGAGCTATAAAATAGAACCTTTGACCATAAAAATGTGTTACATCAGACTTCAGGCTATTACTTTGCCTCATAGCTAAAGCAGATAACTATAACATTCATGCATTTTCATGCATTTTTGGGAGTATCGTAGTTTCTTTTTTCAAATTGTTTGAGGAATTATTAAACAGATATCTTACAAGCGTGCAGCCCCTTAAAATAGCAAAGTCAAAAGCATAGAATTATTAAATGAATAGTTCAAGAGGAGAGGTTGCATGTTCTCCCCATGCCTGTGGGTTTCCTTCTGTGATCCACATGCTATATGTTTAATCATTGTCGCTAAATATTTCGTTGTCTGTGTGTGTGTGTGGGATAGGCTCCAGGAGCCCCCCCCCCCCCATGACCCTGACTAGGAAGACAGATGGATAATTCAAATGTAGTGAAATAGCCATGTGTATTGGTTATCAGGTAATGTTGCTTAGGCTTTTCAGATACCATTTCTGGATATTTTGGTATTCTGTTCATTCTTACAGTTGGATAGTTTAATTAAGGAATTTAAATGAAAGTCTGCAATACCACATCATAAGAAGTACTTGAACTAGTAACTGGACGTCTAATTCAGATCAGGACACTATAGTGTGTGCAACTGCTGCCCTAATACAATGAGTGCCATGGAATAATTTGATGATTACAATTTAATTGTAATAATTATAGTAATAGGAAAATTGCAGTATGCTCAGATTTGGAATTTACCTGTGGTTACCTCTTGCAATGTTCCCTAAAATACATTAGTCCTCTCTAGGAAAAACACATGGAGGACAACTGTTTATAACTGGTGTATTTTAAAGCTTCCTATCACCTTCCATGATATTTCAAATTTAAAACAAATTCCAGTTCTATAAGTCCAATATACTAATTCACGCCCAGAGATGCTCAAAGATTACCAAGAATTTTTTCCAGCTCATGAAAGAAAAGAATAGTTTATGAAAATAAATTCACTGATTTGATTACAGAGCTGAGAGATGAAGAATGAGTCGTATTGCATTTTCATTGTTCTCTGTCGAAATACCTTAGTAGTCATTAGCAATTTAATTGGATTCTTTCTGTCCACTGTAAGGCACAGGACCTCCTAGTGGCTTTTAATTGCTGCTGGGTGCACAGATTCGTCTCATATTTGGTGGCAGCAACACCACAAACATGGAAGAGCACTATGCAGCATTAAATACTCCAGAATCATAATACACTGCCATTAATGGGGTTGACTAGGAGCTAGGAAGGGCCCTCATGTGGCTGGGCATCCCATAATATTAGTAAGTACCTGTCTGTCGGACACTCGTGCGGACAGCAAAGGTGATGGAGAAGTGTGATGCGAAATGACAAGCCATCCTTTCTGACAAATGGATTTGCTCAGGCGTCCTGACAATCCAAGGAATTTTATACGCCCCCCCATCCCAGTGCCTGGTTTCAGCTAAAAAAGATTCTGGTGGCTCCCTAATGGTCCAAAAGGCATTTTCATGTTATGGCCTACACAATAAAACCAGGAGAATGGAACAGGATACATTACAGCGCAAGGTGCCTATATTTCCCACAATGACACAATATTTATTTTGTTCAAAGACAGTGACATTCCACTATAGCAGGTTTCTGTCAGCATTGGGTATTCTTGGGGCACAGAAAGTAAGCTACCATCTTCAAAGGCTCTCCTAATCACAAGTTTGCTTAGCCGAACTGGTAGCAGATGTTGGGCTGTCCTTGCCTTTCGGTTTTCACCCCATCTTAGCACAGACAGTCAGTTGAGCAAAAGTTGAGCAGTTCAAAGTGTCAAGCAACCAGGGCTGGACTGGGATTAAAAACCAGCCCTGGACTTTTGCCGAGATACATTTTGCCGGCCCACCAGGAAAATGCCCAGTATGCCAGATGGTCTGTCCAGACCTGCAAGCACCTAACTTTACTAAGTACCTTTGACTTGAAATAGTAGCGTATTCCTGCAGGCCTCCTTATAATACATTAAAATTGATAAATGTGACACCTACAGAACATTGTGATCCAACCTCCATGTTATTTGTTGCAACATAGGCAGCATCCATTTATATAAATGTTTTTGTTTGCTTTGTGCAATGTCTCCCAGCTATAATGTAAATAATTTGCTGTTTGACAAAGTGGCTCAGTGGGTCCTTGTTTCACACTTCCACGATCGGGGGTTCCAGTCCCACTTCTCTTCACTGTTTGTGGAGTTTGCATGTTCATGCTGTGAGAGATTCCTCTGGCTTAGAAGATGGATAGGTGTTGTGTGATCTTTCCATAGGGTAAGTCAGTAATGATTTTTCCAGTCGAGATGAGATTTTTCCACTCTGGAGCCCATGGCCCAATTATGTAAGTTAAATCTGAATCATAGATTCTCATTGACATTTTGGTCTTAATGAAAGGCAAAGGCAAGTTGATATAGTACTGGTAACTAATTAAATTGAATTCTTTATTTCAGTGTAACAATGTGCTGGATAAGTGGTGTGGAAGATGCTTGGAAGTATATAATTTATTTGTGCATGAAATATTATGCATGCTGAGATTTATACCTAGCAGCTTTTCTCCAATAACTCAATATTGACTAAAGAAATTTAGGTTAAGACACAAAAGCTTTTCCCTTCTGGGATTTGAACCAGTAGCCCTTTGGGTCAACAAGTAGCTTCTTCAGCCCAGAGGAGCTGAGGCGTGGAAATACATCAAGGCAGCTCTTTATAGCCGTCCTTGAGGTGGGGTAATGGTACAGTCCATCACTCAGCGACACATTGGAATCCTTGAAATGTGGCCAATCTGCAGAGGAAGAGGTCTTTCCACAGCCATTGTGAGTTTTCATTTAGGGAGCTCTCATCACCGTGCCCCCAAGTTTCCTTACAGATGATGACGATCCGAAAAAGGGAATGCCCATTTATTTATGTTACCATAGATCGATTTTGTATCAATAAGGCTTCAGCCTCCTGATAGTTTTGTCTTCTTTTTACTTCTGCCTTTTTTTTCTGGAATCAATCGTTTAACTTATTTTGCCGGTATATCGATCTATCTCCTCCCAACGTCAAAACAAGCCCTAAGTCTATTTATTAGCTGTTGCTGGTTTAATCTCCGCTGTTCTGATTTACCGAATGCAGCAGAGGGTGCTGTAGGCAGGGGAAAGTTCAGTGAACCAGGGTACTTCATTTCACTTTTGAAATAAGATAATTTAAAGAACCATTATTTTAGATTGGAAGAAGCACTGTACGAAACTCTAATTATCAGGAGGGCCCCTTTAACTGATCTGTTTATATTACCGCAGTGATGTCTCACACTTAGTTAAAAAGCTAATGACTACTGAACTGATGATTTGGCACAAACTAGTATGCATCTATTACGTCTCATTTGTTTATTGCCTATTGCAAGTACAAGTGGTTCCTTAATAAATTCAGATGAATATTGTCACACATTTATCGACTGCCAGCACACATTCTTTTTACTAGTAAGAGCTTTGTCTCAGGACTACAGTAATGTACTTAATGGATCACATGAAGAATATCTTTTAATTAAGATGCACGGTGTAAGTCTCAGCAGAGGACTTGGGCCATTAAGCAGTAGGGGCTGTCGTTTGCTCAGGCTGCCGCTTGTTAAGGCTGTTGGACCAGCAAACATGAAGCCTGGTCTGGTGTAGTGGTTTTAAAGAACTGTGCTGCTGCTGTTTCCAGTGTGTCAGACCTGGCGAAGATGGGTTAGTGTTTTTCGGAAGCAGCTATCAAAGTCATGTGACTCCAGAAGGGTGTAGCTGTCATGGTCAAGGTAAAGCTATTTCACCGGATATTTCTGCTGAAAGGACAGAAGGAAATTAAAATAGACCACCCCCCACCCTGACACCACTTCAGTGTTTTTTAGGCTGGGTACCAGAGCTACAGGAGCTCCTCTTTGATCTTACTCCTGGTGTCATACTCCTTTGAGGAACGGGCTGGGGTCAGTACCTGCCACAGTGGTGCCAATGACATTTGCACCCAGGTGACACCCCGTGTTTAAACTTCTGGGGGCAGGGGGCTGCGGAAGCCTGCCCTGGCCAGCCTTTGGGGCTGGATGCTGCTGCGGCAGTTAGTCCATTATATGCTGCCTATGGGGAAAGCTCTGCAGTTTTCCTTTTTACAACCAGTAAATACTGTAAAAGTTCTGCCATTACTGTCCTCTAGACTTGAACAATATGGACAGAAAATAAGAATCAAAACTGACAGTCATTAATACAGATGCTACAGCAGGCTTGCTGGCATCTTATGTAAACCAGCCGTATGCTGAGGGGGGTCTGGTGTCCCGCTGGAGGTCCTTGCAGCCCTGCTCCTCCTCATTTTGGTGCAGTGCAGCCCTGAGTCGCTGAGGCGGGCTCTGCATTGATATTCAGGCCCAGCCTCAGCCTCCCATCACCGCCTCCGCTTGGTCTCTCCCCTGTCCCGCAGTGGCATGCCGCAGCTGGGCGGACCAAACCAAGCCAAGCCATCCTGGCACAGGTGACTGCACCTGTGCGCATGCAGCCTCTTTCTGGAAGGGAGGTTTGGCCCCAGGTGGTCTTCGAGTTCGGGGTTAAAGACGAGGACCTCAGAATGGCGACTTTGGGATGCGATTTCAGCCCGGTAGCAGCTGTTGGACTGTGTCCTAGTACGGAAATGAATACATTGGCGGTGATGGTAGATCCCACCCTCACTGAGAGGGGATAAAGCTTATGCACAGTCTGGACTGTGGGTGAACTGCAACATGTCCAGGTGCACACCTGGTGGAGGAGTGCTGTTTTCTGATTGGCACACAACTCCGACCCCATGAAATATCTTTTTTTTTGCTGCCCCCCCACACACACACATCTCCCATCCCCTCATGCTGCAGATTCCCCCTGTGCTCCTTCCCATTTACCATTTGGCAGCACTTCCCAGTTCTTAATTCTGCAGGGCTACCTACAAAAATCACCCCCCCCCCCCCCTTACCCACCCGCCTGTCCGACTCCCCCCTGCCTACAGAAAGCTGCACCCCCTGCGTGCTCGCTGACATGGTACAGGCTGCAGAGCACCTCCTGTGCCGAGCCTCAGCTTATCGAGCCCTTACAGATGCCGACTGCCGATTACTCCGCGCCGTAATTGAAATCGTTTTGGATTTGCGATACTACTGCAGAGTAAGTAACAATGCTTCTGATGCGCAACCAGACAGAAAGCAAACCTGCCTCCCCATATCTGTTCCTAATGGCTTCTTCGTTACCGTTACCTTCATGGTTTCTTTTTTCCTTTTTTGATTGAGCAGTAGCGGTAGGAGAAAGGCAGGTTCGTAGACTGTGGGCTGGATGGGCTGTTGCCGTGTCTGTGATTGAGGGGGGTTGAGTGGGCACCGCGTGGAATGGAGACGCGTTAGATTACCGGCTTGTGTCACCTCTCCCTCCTATTCTGAAAATTAGCCCCCCAGGCAGAGACTGCCTGAGGGTCTTCATCTCTTCCCCCTCGTCATGTCCTCTGCCTGTACAGCAGCCAAGGAGACCAGCGTCAACCCACTTCTTTCATCATGCACAGGACAGGATTACGGCGAAAGCCTTTAAAAGGCATTTTGTCTGTCCTGTCCTCCTTGAACATGCCTGTGTGAAAGAGGCAATTTGTTTACAAAACCAGCACGGGGGAAGAGGTCCTCAAAGTGACAGCAGCTCCCTGTTGAGCTTGGCTGATATTTAGGGATGTATTGCTGAATTAATTTCCTCCCTTTTTGGATTCTGCCCGCTTTATTTATCCTTTCTTTCTTTTGGTGTCGAAGGAAATCCACGGTTTTCCCACAGGAATGGCTATGACCTCCAGTTCAGTAGCTTCACTGCGTCAAGACAGCTGTTGGGGGACACTAGAGGGATGCATGGTAAGAATGCAGATCGCTGTCAGAGCTGCGTTCCGACAGTTGGTGACTGTATGCATCTCCAGTGTACAGTGCAGCTAGTTCACAGGGTAGGATGCACTTAATGGTGCTCGAGGGCAAGGAGAGCAGATATATACAGAGTAATCGGTCCTGGACTGGGACCTGCTGCACTTCAGGAAGTTGTTTATGGGCATTTTCTCAAATGACTAGGTACAGCATCTTCAAGTGAAGTCCATTTAACCATCCTGTTGTACGATGCTCCAAGTATACAATGCATGTTTCCTCTTTAGTAACTTCTTGTATTATGCCAGAATCCAGATGCTGACAGACTAAAAGGACTCATTTTAGTGTCAGTCAGAGTGCGATCTTTTGGGGGGAGCCGGCAGAACAATAAGGTCTGTGGTCGGTTGACTGACTCTTGACGTGCACAGCGTGTGGTCAGGATCCCCCGGTGCCTACATGCGGCTTGCAGATGGAGCATTACCTCATTTACTTTCAGGTTGCATGTTCCTAAACATCACCTGCCTCAGAGATTATGAATCGACTGCAATGGAATCAGAATGGCTTTGAGGTGCTGTTTAAAATCTCCTGTGTGTGATCTCCTTTTTTATGTAACAAGTGATGCTTTGCTGTGAGAGACCCCCACCCTCCTTCATTATGCAAATTAGGGCATCGCCGCTGCACCTTAGACGAGCTTCACTATGAGCACTTCTCCAGCGGGCAAGGTGAAATTAAAAAGGGATAAACAGAAAGGAAAGTGAAATACTGTGATACCAAACGCTGCAGCCTAGGAAATGTTTAGGCACCATAAAGAACCGTGCATGGCGGCATCTTGACAGGGGACGCTGACGTAAAATGAGATTGGAACTGGCAGCTGCGAAGAGCTAGAACAATGACCATTGTTATGCCACTGAAGCAGAAACAATGGGACATTATTTTTTTGTCCCCGTGGACAGCGCTTTAGCATGTTCATGAATTTCTAAGTGGGAAGGATTTAGTTAATTCACTGGTGCCTGTGTAGAAGGTAGCTGCAGACTGGGCTTGCGGCAGTAAAGGTTGTTGGTTCAAGTCCCGGGAGTATGGAGCAGAGCACTAATTGCTAATGGTGCTGGTTGAATGGGTGCTGTGTGGAAGTGCCTGTTAAATGACACAGTTAGTTAATGGTGACCCATCTGCTGCTGTTACTGCGTCAGCGTGTCCCCCCGCGTCTATGACAGAAGAACTGAGAAAAGGGGGTTGTCTTTTCAGTACAAATGAATAAATTCAGTTACAAATACAGGAAACACCCCTTGTCCAGCCAGACAGCAAACCAGGGTGAGGGGGTGTCAAGGTGGGCCAAACAAATGTATATGACAGGCAGTTTTGGGGGTGGAGGAGGCTGTAATTTATGGGTATTTACAGTGCAGTGTGCACTAGGCGGGGTTATAAGGTAAGATATACGCTATTGATCCCAAGGGGGAAAATTTTATGGCAGGTCTGCAGTAACATATTTAAACAAATGTTGCTTTCAGTCATCTCAGTGACCCTGTAATGTTTTTGCTTAAACGTGTTTTTTATAACACTGGTCTTTGACATGATGATGCAGATCTTGGAAGAAATATCTGCATTTACCTGATTGATGCATATACGTGTGTGTGTTTTCTGCATAATGAGAACTAACTTTCACACTCAGCAGCAGTAATGGTTCAAGGTACAGTGCTATTTATTGCGGTGCTAGAGATTTCCTAAGTGCTGAGAAACAACGGACGGCAGGGTTCGCGTTATTCCGCGGGTATGAAGCATCACTCACGTACGGTGTACGTCTTTCAAAGTCATCATTCCTCTCCGTGTGCAGCCGGATTGATGCGCAAATGCCGAATATGACCATTTAAATAAAAGGGCAGGGAGCAGCGGTTTAAAACTCAGACTACTTTCAAACGCTCCAGTGAAACGTCAAAATATATGAATGGGTTAAAGAAATGGTACTTTCTAACTAGGAAGCGAAATGTAAGGGTACGTTAGCGCGCCTTTTCACTGAGCCAGTATTTCGGGCTATTGCTCCCCATTATTTGATTTCCGACGCTTTTATCAGCCTGCATCAGCACACTACCCGGCGTCTCCAGGAGTCCGGCACCACGTAGCACACCCGCCGAGCCCCCGCACCTTACCGTTACTCCTCCCGAGCCAATCCCCGACGTGTGGGTGCGGATTTAGCCATTGCAGCATATTTGCCTGTAACTCAATCAAGCGGGCGTCTTATGCATGGGGAAAAAGAGGCACGTCCCCCCCACGCCTTTACGCCATGTCTGAGCGCCGCATCCATTCGTCCTGCACATTAATCCGGTCCGATTACCCGCCGAGGAGAAATGCGGTAATCGGAATAAAAAAATCAAATGACGTGCTAAAAGAGAGAGAAAGGGGGGATTCCCATGAAAGGAAACGGGTTTTGTCTTTTACTAAAGTCCGTTAGAGACCGAATTAATGTGCTCCTGACACAATTCTGCCAGGCTTTATCTGTTCATTAGCTTTACAAATCCACCCCAACAGACTTAGATATCTATTAATAAATGTACCGATACACCATCTAATTAGAGACGCCATTCGAAATGATTTAATTTCAAAAGTTTTCAGTTTTTGCGCTGTCAACTTGCTGGACCCCTCTCCCCCCAAAAAATGTAATCGAAAAGGCGTCTTTGAATGTCTACTATAAAATAATTCCGCGCATTTACTTTGGACAGTTATGACATAAAAGCTCTGTCTTAAGTGAGTTACTGTGCAGCAGGCAGAAAAATCCTAATGAGATATAGCTGTTGTACCCTGAAATGTGTGGCAGTATATAAATACTCATGTAGAAAGCACTAATGTTATATTAATATTTGGCTTTTGCCTGTTTGTTTGTTTATTTGTTTGTAGGGGAAATGTGTTTGCATTTATTCACTAAATCTACATCAGAGACAAGTGCTATAAATTGAGTCGAGTAGTCATCTTTGTACATGAATTGAGGGGAGGGGGGCTTGTGGCTGAAGATCTGGACAGTTAAAAACAGTATCCCCCCCACACACACACACACTTTTCCGATAAAAGTGCCGTCATTAGGTGGCGAGGAGAGCAGCAACCATTTACTTTGAACTTCCTCTACACTACCCATATATACGCTCGAACCCATGCTGGGGGGTGATTAGCATATTCCATGTTCCGAAGGACAGTCACGTTGCGCTTTCGTTTCCCGCACGGCTGCTTAACACCTATAGGTCACACCTGATGACACGCTGAATGGTAGTGATGCGGCCGTGGTGAAAACAGCCCCCCACCGGCTGGCTGATAACATACACTTCCAGTCTGTCCCAGTTTCTTTCTCAGAATCAAACTTCTGCTTTTGATTTCCGTCCTTTTTCCCTTTGGGATGTATTCTCCCGAGATAATACGTGTCCGCCAAGAGATTCCTTTATGTTGCCAGCCAGCAGATCTGAGTCCATAATAATTAAGCAGCTTCAGTCCTTACTCTACTGTAGCATATGGCTCCGCCCTTCTCTCCCTCCCACAGGGCGGAGCCAGGACGTCACATGTAATTTATCTGCAGTACTTTCTGTCCTCCGTGCTGTGCGCTGAATTTAATTAGAGCAGTAGCTCCCCGATGATTTTTATACGACCATCTGGAACAAGGAAGTGCCCTTGTTCCTTTTTTTCCGCCTGTAACCTCACGCCCCTGTTTGTATGTCTTTGGTGGTTTTTGTTAACAGCTTAAATCACGTAAAATGCACGTAGGGATTCTCGTAATGGGGCGGAGAATCGCACGGTTGTAAGGTATAATTGTGATGTCAGAGACCAACCTAGGGATACCGCTGTTGCACGCAACAACCAAAGAGCTCAGGTTCGAAAATCCCACTTGGGAACATGGTTAAGAACCAGAAATATTTCCCTTATGTAAAACACCGGCAAAATATCAGCATAATAATATGACTCCTAAAATAATACACACCTGTTTATCTCCATTCAGCAGGGAAGCACACAGCTGTTTACTGGTGGTTCCGTAATTAAGCTGCAGCTTTGTGCTGGGGGGGGCTTCCCAGTCTGGTTCAATATATTATTCAACAGCTTCCTACTGTGCCCCTTTATTTTCACATTCCCTCTGGCCATCTTGCTTTTCTGTTCTTTTAACCCCCTGGGAAAAACAAAACAACAAAATAAAACTAGCTGTGTCGTTAACAACATAACTAATCAAAGGCTGGAAAAGTAAAGTTATTACTGGAGGCAGATCGATCATTTTTGATATGTGTGACAGCCTCTGCGTCTCAGAGCGAAATGAAAACACCCCCCGTTTCGATGTCATTACGTGCCGAACGGATGACAGCGTCTGTATTTATGTACCTTATACGATGTTTTTCATTCGCAAATCTGTTGTTTGAAACGAACAGGCGCCGTGACGGCTGCAGCGGGGAGTGGAGCGGCCTTTCTGGCACGATGCATGTTGCGGTTGCCTCGTGCCAAACACGTGCACCGAAACGTCCCTGGGAATTGTCATAGCCCTCAGGTCCCATCGATTCAAAAATCAATCCCCACCTCGTGTGGATTCGGAGCGGGCTGTCTGCTTGTCAGTTTCAATCGGGAGGAAATGACACTGCCTGGCATTCTTGTCCCCCACACTGTCACCAGCTCCACCAAACGGCTAAAGATGAGATCTTTTGATCTTACTCTGTGTCTATAACCTCCTCTGGGGCTCCTCCTTTGGGCATACGGGGCTCCATCATTGAAATCCCTGCTGCATTTCAGAGCTAGGCGCTTACTGTCATCTGCTTCTATAGCTCGGTAGATTACAGATCTCTGCCTACATCCATAAGGTCTTAGGTTTGACTTGTATGGGTGCTTGAGCACTCCTATCTTCATTGGCCACTTAGCCCCAGCTGCGCCAGGGGTTCTGGATGCTGGCCAGCCCTGCTCTCTAACCCCAAGCTCTCCTCACTTGTACGTCACTTTAGAGGAAAGTTTCTGTCAGTAAATTTAGGGCGATGTGTGGCTCAGCAGGTTAGTACACAGTGATCAGAAGGTCACCAGTTCAAATCCCATGCAGAGTGATTTCATTGTTAGGCCCTTCAGCAAGGCCCATAACCCCCAAGGACTGGCTAATCCTGCTGTCACAAAAGCATTTGTTGTATTGGCTAAATAAAATAAAATTAAAAAAAAAATAAATAAATAT
>JAODJW010000127.1:6742199-6764414 GCA_026777045.1 Hyperopisus bebe | reverse complement strand
ATATAATGCACTTTGAGTTAAGACACTCTGAATGAGATCGCAGAACGTGAACCTGAAGAATATCAAATCCTTGAGTAGCCATGCTTTCAAACATGAAAAAAACGCACACCTTTAGCCATGTCCGCGGTGTTTCCCTGACGTCAGTAGATTACTCCAGGAAGCTATTTAAATCATAGGTTACTAAAATAAACTATTTATACTTTCCGCGACAACTGTATGTGCGATCCCAGGCAAGAGAGTTGGTTGGGGAACGCCGTGGTGTTCGGGGTTGGGGGGGGGGTTGGCTGCCTTTGCTCCCTGCTATCTTTGGATGACCTTTCCTGCATCGTTTATGTCTGTGCTGTGAGTAAAAAAAAAAGAAAAAAAAAAAGGAAACCAACCCACAGCCACGATGCCAAATACCGCGGTGCCGCGTCTCCCTGCCGCGCGCTCGGTGGTGCTCTGACACCTCGGCTGATAAACCTCAGTGAGCGTCAACGTCTCTCTCTTGCTCCATCTCTCACCTCCCCCATCCTCCCCCTCTCCTGACCTTTTCGGGCGAGACAAGGACTGTGCGCCACCGGAGGGATGAGTTACGACCGTTTTCCCCGCACGTGGTTCCGCAGAATGGGCACGGCAGCCTCTGCCTCAGCTGGCGCTTTTAGCGGCTGAACTGGAAGCTGGCGGGTCCCGGGTACTTGGCAGGCAGTTGGCTGGACTGATCCCTCAGAATAGCATGACTGGAGGTTCCTTATTTATCCCTAGGGAGAAGATAGGTAATTTTCACCCCGCATTGCTCTCCATGAGACACACATTCAGGTGAGAGCAAGCGTGGGGGGGTCACTGTACAGGGTCAGCCAGCGTGAAGCCCCCCTGGAGCTGGGGGTTAAGAGCCTTGGGCCTAGAGGTGATTTGGTTGCTCTACCTGCTATGGGATTCAGACCCACAACTAGTACAATCTTCCTCACAGGCTTTGTAAACATTCTAAACAAACTGCTTTTTGTTTGCCTTACACATTTTCTCCTGTTGTTGTGTTATTGTGTACAGAAACCAGAGAGATCCTTTACACCAATGTTTATGTGTATCATGTGTCTTGATTAATATTTATAGCTGTAATATTAAAGTTGCAGTAGTGTAGTAGACTCCATACGCCTAATTTTCTGACTCAAAAGCTCCAGAATGCTGTAGTTAATAAATTTTTGTTGTTGATGGACATTTTGAAGGGACAATGTGAGTTAAAATAAAAATATTCTGCCTAACATCCGTGTTCTTTCTTACAATACCTCATAATTGCCTGTAAGTAAAGAAAGTGTCTAAATGAACTTAATGCATTATTTCCAAATCAATGGCTGACAGTGAAATATTAATTACAACACACATAGACCAAATGGTTAATATTAAATAACATTGAAATCAGTAGCCAATCTGCAGTGTCAGTTTTGAATGAACCATTTAAGAAGAGTGATGATCTTGTCTTATTACTGCTTTGAGAGCAAGTTCAGCACTCAAGCTTTCACATTCCTGTGAAACTTCCGCAGTAGGTTAGTGTCCTACAGGTGAGCCGTAGATGTCAGCAGATGATCTTTTTAACTTGTTGACATTACATTTACATGGTTCAGCAGAATCTCATGTTTTAGCTGGATTTACTATAAACCCATGAAACCTCAGATAATCAGTATACTATACCAGGAGTTTAGAACATAGGTGGATTGGCAGAAATGTGGTATACAGATGCTCCTCTACATACGAATGAGTTACGTTCCAAATGGTCGTTCATAACTTGAAATGTTCGTAAGTCATTATTCAACATCACTTTAAGGGTATACGCAAGTACAAAGAACTAGGATCCTGCGAGTACGCATGCTACACTGCTGCGCGGTGGGAGGAGCGGCCAGAAATCGTACTAGGCGGAATTGCCACGCAGAAGGAAAAAAATTACATTGCGGACAGGAAATGTGAGCCCAATGAACACAATTTGGACTTACAGTCCTCTTTGTTTGCACGCCTGAAAGTTTTTGAATTGAAAGTTTGTAAGCAGAGGAGTGTCTGTATTTAATGTATCAGCAGCTGACAAATGCAAAGTCACAAAGATAGTACCTATGTTGGTTAACACAGTATATTGATAATTGATGATATTTAAGTGCTTAACCAAGTGCTAAGTCTTCATTTGGGAGGTGGCGGTCTTCTTTGGGGACTGGGTCTGATTTAGTTCAGTATGCGCTGTAAATTCTGTTTCCTTTCGGAGGCTGGAATGCCACTTTTTCTGAACAAATGGTGGCCAGCTCTGTTTCACAGAGCAACGTGGGCTTCTGGGATGCATTTTAATTCCGTCCTGATCAGCATCTGGAGCACCAGGCGATGTATATTATGATCCATATGGTTCCTTACTTGGGAGAGCAGCCGGGAATTGAATTTGAAGTAAAAACCAGCAGAGAGAGGATGGTTCAGGTTCAGTGTATAAATGTTTACTGAAAGATATTTCCATACCATGGCATTACCATCACATCATACTCTTGGCTTGATTCTAAAAAGTACACACATTACTTGACAAATGCCAATATGTATAATATAGCACAGAGCCCTCGATTTCATTAACATGACATAACATGACTCCGAAAGGTGCAGAAGAGCAGGTCCATCCACACACTCATTTTCCGTAACTTCTCATCCGGAACTGGGTTGTGACAAACCCAGGGAGTTCAGTCCATCACAGCCAGTTTTGTGCACTGTGTGAAATCTGAATTAAAAAAAGCTATAGTTCAGAAATTCAGCTTGTTGCTAAGGGCAGGAGAAGTTCTTCTTACGTAAGGCTTCTGCGGCAGCACCCCCACCCCTCCAGTGCGGGGAAGGATTGAAGACATACAGTCCAGGGGCTCTGGGTGTGAGCTGTGTAACTCTTCCCAGTATGTAGTAGTTGTGACTCGAACATACAACCAGCCCAGGATACGTAAAACACACTTTTTTGACAACCACCGTTCCAAGCAGCTTTATGTAAAATGCAGCCACCTCTTTATTTGTCATTGTTCCTATTGTACGTCCTGTAACACACAAGCGTTTATTATTAAATGGTCTGTCTGGAAAGGAACATCCTTTTCTGTAAGCAAGGCCAGCAAACACAAGTAAAACGATCATAACTTACATCCTGCTGATTACACACGGTAATACAATGCCCATTACAATGAGCGTAACAGCTGATTATGGATGCCGCCAGTGTGTCAGACTTATTTAACATCACACCGTATAGTATCGTACCGTATCGTAATTTGTAATTCGACCTTTAATTGTTTGGGCAGCATAAAAAATTTATCTGGCCTAATATGTATACAGGCACGAAGAAGAAAAGATTCTGCAGTCATACAAGACTGGCATTTGGCATAACCACAATGAAGGACTGAGGGAAAAAATCTCAAGAAATACTGGTATACTAGAAAAAGATCAGAACTGTTCATTTCCTGTGACTCTACGGATATGAAAGGAGGGCAACGAATAGGCAGGACAAGAGGAGTACTGACGCCTTTGAAGACCTTTAAGAAAACCATGAGCTTTTGATCAGATCAAGGCTGAACTTTTTCTAGACGCACAGATGACTGGATTGAAGCCCTAATTTGAACATATCATGAGAAGTATCCAGTTAACTGGGAAAGTCCATAATTCCTAGAAAAGCTGATAATAAAAGAAGCAGACAACCAGCAATAAGAAGGATGGGGCCCATCATAGCATCAATGAAGAGGCTGTTGGAAGCCTGAAGAACCAGACAGAGGACAGAACATTCTAGAGAAACGGTGTCTATATGGTGGCCAGTAGTCAACACCAACTAGAGGGCCAATAGTGATAGTATTCAGTTTGATCATCAAGAAATTACTCTCTTATGAATTCATATATGTACTAGTTTTGTTTATAATGTTAACATGATTATCTCCATCTAACCAAAGCCAGTCCTTGAGCCAGATATGGAGCTATAAAATAGAATATAACAAAAACAGGAAAAAAAAATTATAAAGCTTTAATCTATGAACAGATTTTTTGCTTTCAAATGTTTCTTTGAGCTGATAATAAATGTATTGGTTAAGTTACATATGAAAATGCACTGGTTCTAGTAATTTCTGTATTCTCAAATATGAGAATAATTAACCTTAATTAATGTTTATTATTATAGCATTCATGGGACACGAAAATAATCATTAAAATGGCCCCTGCTGACATGGTGAAGCTAGGGTCTGGCCCTCCACAGAAAAGGATCACACAGGCCTGTCCTGAAGCCCTTATACTGTGAGGTTGAAGAACATGGACTGACTACCGTGCTTCCTTGTATAATGCCAGAGTTACCTGGAACTTGTCTCTATTACTTGTCGGATGCCATGTTGACATCAAGAGAAAGGTGCCAAGGCGTGTTTTGTTGTTTTCCGTTTTCATCCACGGTGAAAACAGGAATGGAACGTGTTGGCGTCTCTGTGGGGAACAAGGCTGGTCACTCGAGTTGCAGCATATAAACGATGATGCAATAGACTTCACCTGTGAGTCACCTGCTCTTCCTGCCAAGAACTGCAGTTCTGTACTGTCCATCAGTATGTTAACTCTGCAAATTAATAAAAGCCATTTTCAGTGTAAACCCCAATGCAGTCTTGTGTCTCTGTCACTTTGAAACACAATGGAAATTACCTATATATTGAAATTTCCTGGTTCCCCATCATGATTTTTAGAAGCAAATGTTTTTATTGGCTCTGAATGATATTTAACACTCTTGGCAAATGTTCTTGGCACAATTAAGTAACAAACTTAAAGCTCTAAGATATCAATCAATTATGCAGCTATATTTAGCTATCTTTCCATACTTTTTAAATGATACACACATAAATATATATACATTGTAGTTATGGGCCGTTCTGAATAAAGTAATATTTTTAGCTCCTTAGATTTACTACATTAATAATTGTTTTGTGTAGAGAGTAATATATTTGACATTCCTCATGGTCAGATGTTGGGAAACTGGTGCGTTTTTCTGTCCACACTGATGCTATTGACGTTGATTTACTTATTTGAACTCCTCAAGTTTAATTTTTCTGTTTTAAATATTTAAACATAGAAAACTCTGCAATGCAGTTCTTCTGGAGCATCTTCTGAGTTTCACTGACATTTAAAAACTTGAGAAAACTGAAATATTTATTGCCCTTTGTATAGTACGCAAAGGGGCCTTTCTGGCGGCTCAGATGATGAGGACGGCACGTGTTTTCCTTTACAGGGGCCCTTGGCCCTATCACTTTTCATACCCAGCCCGAAAGAGCAGACACATGAATTAACAGAGCATCCGCTCATTCAGTTTCCATTTCCTCAGTGAATAGCATAGTAAGTGTTGTAGTGGCATTAAAGATAAAACTGTAATGTGGTAGGCAAGTCAATTGTTACTGGAGGAGGACTGATTCTTCAGTTTCTAGGGTAATTTATTTTGATTGTTAAATTGACTGTGAGGTTCCTCTTGTACCTTTTGGCTAACAGGTGAACCAGGAATATGCTTTTAATTTGTAGGTATTGCATAAAAAGTATTTACAATCATGACAATAATTGTAATTATTAACTGCTTATCTTTTACTGTCTTTTAATTTTGTGCGCTTATTTTTCAGTAAAGCCAAGCATTTTTATGTTCTGTACACGATAACAAAAAGCTTTGAAACTTTAAAATGACCCTGGTATAGTAATAGTAGATATGTACGTATTTTTAATCTTTGGCCTGTATATTGTCACGTCCTGCCTGCCACGTCTGCCTGACCCTCCTGTCTCCTCCCTCACATAGTCCTGATGGGCCAGCCCTGATGCTTGTTGCCCCAAGTTAGTCTCTGTATTTAAGTACCTGTTTGTCTCGTCTTCGCTAGTCTGGTCATTGACTTTGTATCCTTGTGTTACCTGTGCCTTGCCTTGCTCCGCTCTTCCTGTTTTTGTTTCCCATTTTTGTTCTGTGAGTTTAATAAAATCCCTTTTGTTTCACCGCAATGCCTGCCCTCAAGTCCTTCATCCTTCATGTCATGATAGAATGACTGGACTCTCAAACAACCCCAGCAGCCTGCATTTCCATTTCAATTTTCATGCCTCCCTGCACCCGGTCGACCGGATTCCCTGAGTGCCTCAGATTCAGGGGTCAAAGGGGTTACCAGCGCGGCGGAAGCCACCCCGCCTTCAAGCAGAGGACTTCTTTTCCCTCCAAGATACCATCCTGGAGCTGAGGACTAATCATGTGGTTTGAAGGATCCCTGAGGCCATGGTTCTCTTCTGGTCTATGGAGAGGGTTCTCATGGGACTTACCTCAGGTGTGGATCCCCAAGAGGCACTGAGGGTCCGGCACTTGCTGGGTGATGTGTGGGTAATAGCCGAGCGTGAGACCACTCCCCACCACATGAAGTTGGTTAGCCCATCAACTCTCCACCGAGTGAAGCTGCTCAGCATGCCAACTCTCTGCTGTGTAAAGCCACTCAGCTTGTCTCAGATTCGCCCACTGGTGGAAAATGAAGAAGCAGGCTGAACCTGCTTCTTGGCCTTGCCGGAGGGCATCCGCCGCTCATCTCGAATCTCCAGAGCACAGCCCAGAAGGGGCCACTGCTCATCCCAAGCCTCTAGTATCCGGCCCACAAAGGCCCATTTTGCCCATCCATGCCTCTGCATCCCCAGAGCTCATCCCCACATCTGCTGCATCTCCAGAGCCTGTCCATGCCTCTGCTGCGTTCCCAGAGCCCATCCTCACATCTGCTGCATCTCCAGAGCCTGCCCAGAGCCTGTTCTCACCATTGTTGCATCCCCAGAGTCCATTCTCGCTGCTGCTGTGGCATCAGGGACTGCGCTCCTGGCTCCCAGCCCAAAAGGGCCACCTTGCCTGTACCTGACCACACAGCAGCTATGTTGCCCTATTTGCCCAAAAGTGTCCCAGCTTCACCCCGCTCACCTCCAGGTCTCCTGGCCGTGCCCTGGTTATCTCCAGGTATCCACGCTACACACTTCTCACCTCCAGGTATCCCGGCCTCTCTCTGCTTGCCTCCAGGCATCTCCACCCAGCCCTGTCTCCTGTCTCCCATCACATCCACCCTTGTCCCCTGATGTCCCATCAGCGCCCGCCTCCTGTCATCATCCAGGCCAATGCCTGAGTCCCTGGCTGCCCCCAGGCCAACACCTGACTCCTCGGCCACCACCAGGCTGGGTTGGGCTGACCCTGGTGATGCCCAGCTGAAGGACTTGGAGTGGGACCCTCTGGGCCTTGCCCTAAGTCCCCGGCTCCAACATTCGCGTCAACCCAGTCCAAAGTCTCGGTGTCAGCTGCGGCCTAAAAGTGGGGCTGGACAAGTTTCCATCTCCAGGAGAGTGAGATGGGGACACACTATTCGGGTCAACCGCCGAGACCCTTGTCTGCCTGATGATGTCTGTCTGGACACCTGTCCTGCTGCGGCCCTGAGGAGAGGAACCACAGGGCCCTCCTACATGTGCCCTGTAGTTCCCTTAGTGCCCTCCCGCTCCTGACCTGCAATCCCCTTTAAACGGCCTCCGACCCTGCGGGCCCCTTGGTGCCATCCGACCCTGCGGGCCCTCTCGGGCGAGACAGCTCACTGGGGAATGGGCCCAAGAGGACCCAGGAACCACATTCACGTAGCTCTTTAGGTCTTCCCAGACCTCAGTTCCCTGGCTTGTATCCCCTGTGGTCCTCTCTTGTGTTTCTATCCTTGTGGTTCCACCACCTGTCTTGTCCTGGTGTGCGTCTTGCTGGATGTCCTCTTTGCTGTCCCTAGTCTTACCTAGATTTATTCCGTGCCCCTAGTAGTGTCGTGTATCTTGCCCCATGTCCAGGGTTATTTTCTGTCTGGTGATCCCTGGTGTGGTGTGGTCCATCATGTCCTGTTCAGGGGGCTCTGTCCCTCTGGACCTTTGTGGTGTCTGTCCCATATGCCCTATCAGTCCTGCCATGTCCTGTCTGTTCTGTGCCCCATGGATCCTCCCTGTCGCTTGGTCCCCTCCCCTGATCGTCCTTTCAGGGGGGGAATACTGTGACATTCTGCCTGCCATGTTTGCCTGACACTCCTGTCACCTCCTTCACAGGTTCCTGAGGGGCCACACCTGATGCTTCTTGCATAGTCTCGATATTTAAGTACATGTCTCTCTTGTCCTTGCTAGTCTGGTCATTGATGTTGTACCCTTGTGTTGCCTGTGCCTTGCCTTGCTTATTTCCCATTTTTGTTCTGTGAGTTTAATGAAAGCCCTTTTGTTTTGCCACAACCCCTGCCCTCGAGTCCTTCATTCTTCGTAATATGACATAGATAAGCATTTATTCATTTGATAAAATCTCCAGAATCACCTCATCCTCAATACATCACAAATCCAAGAAATTAAATAAATTTAATTTAAATAAAGAAAAATGTAACCCCTCATATTATGTTTACACTAATTAAATTTAATTTAGCGTGGATATTACCACTGAAGTATAGTACCTCTAAAATGTTAAATCTATTCATGCATTTTTTATCATCACTTATTTAATGTAGTGTCAGGGTAAAGCCTCTTGTCTATTTCAGGAAGCACAGGGCACAAGGCAAGGGACAATCTGCACAGGATGTCAGTCCAGCAGTACTGACACTGAAAGCTCAAATATTCTGTGATGGACACTATTAAGAGAGCAGCATCCCAGCATGCAAAGCAACATGGAAGACGGGAAGGTGGCTGACAGCTGGAATGTGTTTAGAAAACATTGATGCAGTTCCTTGAGGTGCAAGGGGCAATGAGTCAGACGTGTCAAACAGTTTTCCATTAAATAGCATTATTTTCATTAATTAATTTTCTGTGTATTTGTAAATGTTATGTAATATTGTAAATTCTTAATAAGTGTATGCATCTATGTATGTAACATGTCTAATTAAATTTTGAACGCACTTGCTACTGAGTGTTCAGAAGAAGATTCTAATGAAGCGAAGTGTGGATGTTAATAAACGTTAGCAGCAAAAAGCTATCAAAGGCTTTTTGTCACTTTGTCAAAGGTGCAGCTATGTAGCTTGTGTAGTGAATGTGTGCTGGAGGGTTAGAGCTTTGATTTGAGCGTAAAATGTTTAGTGCTGAGGAGTGAGAATTGTCAGCCACCGGACAGCAGAACTCTCAGGGTGCCTGGGAAGAAGGGCAGGTGTCCAAGCCAGAGAAAGCGGGACACGTGAAGCTCCGGGGCTTTAGGAAACTCTGTCCACAGCTGAACTCTGGGTGAACGCGGATGCTAAATTTGGCCCTGTGTCTGCCCTTAGGTCCGTGTGGGCTGAATTGATTTGATTCTGCACCTGGTATGTGAAGAAGGTTTTCCTTTTTTTTCTGTGAACATCGGATGATGAGAAACCTGGCCAGCAGTTTCCTCTCTGACATCAGCTTCAAAGAGAGTCTGGGCAAGTCTAGAACTGGGAAAAAAATTAGAAGTTTCTCATCTTTACATCAAACACGTTCGTGTTCTGGGTTATAGTTAAATAAATATAATGACTAGTAAGCAAGTAAATTCCCATCCATCTGTCATGGTGGAGTAAGAGATTGGTCAGAGGTGGGGATGGGGGAGGTGCAAGGTGCTGAATTACTTAAAAAACAAAAGTGATCTTTAAGGCTGGGGTCCAGTTCATTGTAGGGCACATACTTTAGCCAACCTGAGTTAGGCCTGTTTGCTTGTGGATACTCGTTAATTCCTGTAAAATGTTACTTTGGAAATAAAAGCACGTATTAAGGCCTCAAATACCCACGCTGTGCCTTGGATGACCGTCTCACCCATTTACACCATTCTGTTGCAGAAGTTTCCATTTTCCTCCTTCAGGATTGACTCTGGCTAGTTTACACAAGACTTTAAAAGACCTTAGAAACTGCTGATGTCATTTTTTTCAGTGGCTACATGTGACCAATGAGCATCTCTCCTCCTGACCCCACTTTTCCTGTTTCTGTAAATACCAGGACCTGGTGTAGCTCATAAGAAGGCAGGTAGAATAGAAAAGCTAATGGATAGTAGCTCTCCAGGACCAGAATTGGAAACCCCTCGTCTATATGTTTTCAAATTACAATAAAGCTTCGCAATCCAGTTCCGTGCCAGAGCTGCGTTATGAGGAAGACGATGGCTGGTGATTCTGGACTAAAAGTGTCCAGCTTTGGGATGGACTTTAAGTGTGCTCGTTGCAACAGGCTTTCTGCAATATGAAGGTGCTGCCATGTCCCAGACCTTAAAAACTTCTCCTCCCGAGTTTAATGTTTAATGTTCAATGAGATGTCTGTATGATACTTGCACACAGACTCACAACTGTGGCTTCAGTTCTTGTAGGATGTTGTGTGTGTGTGAAGTTCATATCTTCTCCTCTGTCTTTGTGTGGGTTTCCTCCAAGGTCCAAACACATATGTTTAGATGGACTGGCGTCTGCAGTGTTCACTGTGTGTGTGTATGGTGATGGACTGGCATCCCGTTCACTGTGCATTCCGGGGACATGCCCCAGGCTGGTCGCAGTAAATAAGTTGTTTGGTGATATGGATCTAAACAGTACAATGAAGCCTTGTAGTTCAGACCCTTGTGCAGTTTCTTGAGAAGAATACTGATGGACAGGCAGGAATAGAATTTAAATGTACAGTGGTACCTCGGTATACGTCCACTTTGGAATAAGCTCAACTTGGTATACGTCCTGTTTGGACGCAAAACATTTTGCTTGGTATATGACCTTTGTTTGGAATACAACTCGCGGGCTAGAACTTGCATAGGTCAAAATGAGTCACGACACTGCGCGCTACCCTTGTTTACCTCTCTCGAGAACAAGCCGGGACTGCCCACGAGCGTCAGTATGCCTGCTGCTACCATTCAGTGAACAACCCATGCTATAACTCTCTTTTCATTTATTTCATGTTATTGCTTTTGTATTTATGTATTTTAGTATTAAGCGATGTTTAAATTATTTTATACAACCCCAACTGTCATGCCCTGCTCGTCCACTCCTTCCGTGTGCCACGCCCCCTCATCTACCTCCTGTGGAATCCCCATGTTTATCAGCTGTTTCTTGTTGCTGTCAGTAGTCCAGTGTATTTAAGTCTGCGTTAGGTATGTTTTCCCCAGTCTGGTCATTAACATCTAACATCCGTTTTATGGTATATATAGTGTTCCTTGTTGTTTTCTTGTTAAAATCTCTCGTTCGCCCGATTTCTCAGGTCCTGTGCTGCTTCCCCGCTCCATGCAGGACACCATAAATGTATAATATGCCAATAACAATAGGATTTTTTTTCATGGGAATAGATTTTACATTTTACCTTTATTTCTTATGGGAAAAATCTGTTTGGTATACGTCCTGTTTGATGTAAGTCCAAGGATCTGGAATGATATGGACGTATTGTAAGGTGCCACTGTATTTCTGATGACTTATTCATATATTTGAAGATTTTAGGTATATTTCAGAAAAACCTATTTCACATAAATAAATGTAGATAAGTCACCACTGAAGTACCAAATCAGGGAGAGGTTCAGAGGGTTATGGTGGATTATTATAGGGTTGGAGATGTTCAGTGGTAGTGTGGCTGTGAAAGAACATCATCCATTCGTCCACCCTTTTTCCAACCACTTCCATGTGTCATGGGGGGGTGGTGGGGTGGGGGGCAGGGGGTGTGGCTGAAGCTCATTCCAGGAAACAAAGAGCACCAGGTAATGTACCCCACTGATTGTCTGTCCATTGCAGATATGTAATGTACAGGTCATGTTCTAAGTGGGGTAAAGGAAAGATATAATCATGGTCCAGTGACGTGCTCTCCTGTGTGCATTTAGCCCTGCTCTTTGCAGCTGGTGATGCACCTTTTCCTCTTAATCAGTTCATGGAAAATGAAGACTGTGGGAGAGCTGGACTGGATTTACTGCCCTCTGACTACTACTCACTGTTCACATTTTGCCATCAGATAATCTCTTTTATGGCTTCTCATTTCTTTTGTCTGTTACACTGATGTTTTTATCCCAGTTTACTTGGGCGGAAATTGATAGAAGCTTTCAATTTTTACATTTCTATGATAAAAAGAAAACCCTAAACCCTAAAACACCAGAATGTTTGCCTCTTAAGTACAAACGACAGGTACATATAACCACACCTTCACGTTCCGCAATCCACCCTCACCCTTGTTATTTCCTTACATTTGACATCTGCCTCTAAATGCTGCTGGATGTATTACCGGTACACGGATTAGAATAGCACAATGCAGGCTGCGGCACTGGAATGCCTTTGGAGCACGACGTTCTTTTGTGCTCCATTGTGTTCTGTGCTTTTGTTTATAGCATTTAAGACAAACATGTTTGGTCAAGAAAACAAAACAAAAATAAAGGTTCCAACTATATTCTGATATGTTTACTCTATTTGTTTATGATTATTGTATGTGAAAAAAAATGATCAGTGCCATATTTGGATCAAGAGTTAGCTGGGGTCAGGTTTAGGTTGCTGAATTTGCTTGGCTTTTACTGACGATTGCCCAGCATCACTAGCCCAGAAAAGCTGTTATGCACAGGAGAAGTGCATGTGTGCAGTTTTCTGACTTTCTGACAGTTTTCTTATCCAGGGGGTATCCCCATGATTTCTGGGAGTCTACCGGGCATTGTGGGAAATTGCCATGTCACCTATTGCCAAACAGCTTCAGGTCACGTCTGAGGATGGCACGCTCGGAGGCAGCCCAAATGAGTGGTAGGGATGCTGTGCTGCAATTAGTTCCTCACTCCGGTATTTAACATTTCAGGGAACCATCCAGTGAGGTTGGACATTCACCAACAAACATGTTTCAGCTTATTTGATATACGAATGGCTTTGCCACTAATGGGGACAACTCAAAAAAAGCAAACAGTGCTTTGAATGAACTGGGCATCTGGCATAGCTTTCAGAGTGAGTTGATCAGTAGCGATTTAAAAAGGCTATTTAAAAAAGCATTTAAGAATGCAAAAAAACTTTTTCTAATGTGCATTGTGAGTGTGTGCCAAAGTTACAGTGTAAGGGGTTAGGAAAGTTTTGTGGTGCATTGGTAACTTAATGCTGTGGGTAAAATGGGCATCAGGAATGTCATTTACCATGACGGATGACAGGGGACCACCCAGTACAAGTCATGTGTGTCAGTGTAGCGTAAAACTGGAAACACAGCATGGCTGGGGCCACTCGCCTACAACCGAGATAAGATATAAGATAAGATAAGATAAAATAAGGCTTTATTTATCCTGTGGGAAATTGTTATGCCAAGGCATACCTCTCACTCTATCTCTCATGCTTAAAAATGCCAAAAACTTACAAAGACACATCACCAGGGGTGCCGTAAAGGGGGAGGGGAAAGTTAGGATCATTCCAAGCTCCCTAAAATTTTTTGAACATAATTGGATTGGTCTGGAATGGTGACCCAATATGTTATGTGTTCATAGGGCCAAAAATTAGCACCCCTGTTCGTCAGGGTCCATGTTTGAAAAAGACAGCAGGATTAGCGACAGTGCTAATACACATGAGTACCCGTTGCCCTTGTTTTAGCAGTATAGCATTCAACACAGCATACTGTATGGGGGGTGTAAGTTTTTTGCACATTGCTGATTTCCGACCCGATGGTCAGATTTTGATTTTGTCTCCTTGTGAAGCAGCGGGGTCGTCCGTCAGGGTCACCATAGCCACACACTGGGAGAGCTTGGTGTGCGGGACCAGGAGTATCTGTTAGTTACTGCTGACAACTTATGCTCAATGTCCTGATGGTGGGTTTGAAAAGGAGAACAGCTTCTGACAGCCCCGACAACACCCCCACTCTACTGCCCCCACCCCCCGCCCCAGTCAGCCTTGCTGGCTCAAATCTTACCAGTCGCTTTCAAATCAAGCTGAGCCAACAACGGAGCTATCATGACATAAATACAATCAAAAAATCAACAAAACAAACAATGCCCAGGAAAGCTATTTAAGGCTTAAGCAACAACAAGGTCTTTCAGCATTAAGATTCAGCTGTGTTTCATGTATTCCAGCAGGGAGAGATCTGTCCATCTCCTGAATCGGGCCGCGTAGTGGCGAGAGCGCGGTGCCATGCATGCCGCTGGTTCCGAGTCACATTGCGAGGCGAGCTGAAAGGCGCGAGTGGTTAGCTAGCTCATTAATATTAATGAGCTGCCTTATTTAGCACCAGCTCCGGGGACAGTTCACTGTGTGGCACCGCTGCTGCCGCTGTGTCAGAGGAGCCCAGGCACCTGCGTGACAACGGCTGCCCGGACACTGCATCCGGCGTGGAGCTCCACCGCAACCCCCCCACGGGGCTCGCTAGCATGATGCAGCCGTGTCTCTGTCCTTTGTATGTCTCCCTGTGCTTGTGAGACCGAATCCTCATCCCCATCTCTCTCTCTCTGTTTCTTTCCCTCCCTCCCTCCCTCCTGCTTCTCTCTCTCTCTCTCTCTCTCTCTCTCTCTCTGTCTGTCTCTCTCTCTCTCTTTCTTTCCCTCCCCCCCTCCCTCCCTCCTGCTTCTCTCTCTCTCTCTCTCTCTCTCTCTCTCTCTGTCTGTCTCTCTCTCTCTCTCTCTGAAGGAGTAATGGAGAGGATCACCATGTAGACAGCAGCAGGCTGACACAAGCAGAATGGGAAACTACACATGGAGAAGAAGAGGATTGCAGCCCTCAACGTAGGAATTGCCTGGACTTCTACTTGGCTTTTCTAGTGCTCCTGGATGGACTCGTTTCTCTTTTCCCTGAATCAGAAGGATCCCTCCTTGCACCTCAGACATTGGACTGGATTTCCCCCTCCCGTCTCTCACCCCGACCCAGCGATCTAAGACTTCTTCAGCGGTGGCTTTCTGTTTTTTTTTTTTTCTTCCTGATACCACTGTCACCGCTTGCCGCTCGAGCTTTCGAGTGATAACCAAGACACCATGGGGGACATGACCAACAGCGATTTTTACGCCAAGAACCAAAGAAACGAGGGCAGCCATGCCGGCGGCTTCGGCTGCTCCCTCATGGACCTCCGTACGCTCATGGAGCTGCGGGGCAACGACGCCATCGTCAAAATTCAGGAGGACTATGGGGACGTGGAGGGACTCTGCAAGCGCCTGAAAACGTCGCCGACGGAGGGTGAGTCTGCGTCTTTGCACGTTGGGCAGGCGTGTTCACGGCCACCTCACGACTCCTTGAATTTCACAAAGGTCTAACTTGCCGGGGGTCATACGGGTCCCTGTTTCTCTGGGCTCTCTACAGCCTAACAAGCACTTCAACAAAAGAGTTATTAAATAAAATGTCTCCAGGGCAACCAAAGAGACAGTTACTCCACACGTGTTACTTCGCGGAATTAAAGCAGTGCTAAGCTTTGGCATGTGTCGTATTGCTGACTGAACCATGATCATGAAAGAAAAAATCAATAGCATCTCCTGCATGTTGTGAACGTGTTGCATTAGCTGTAAATTGTCACACCGCTAATTCGTTATATGGCTGTCGCCTCTGAGTCTATTTACATTCACCGGCTCTGTTTCACACTGGAGAAGGCGAGTGGCAACTTCTTCGTCTGAGCTCGATGGAAAGTAAAACCTCACCTCCCTGTCCCATTGCATTTTTGTGGCAGGAGCTTCTCAGGTCCGCAGATGTCTGATCCATGTTACATAACCATGTTCTTAAGAAAAACAAAATCAAATTGTTGCCCCGAGCTATCATAGGAGATTCACCTTGCTGTTACGTAGGAATGTTAGTTTACAGAACTAGAGGATGCACTTGTCAGTAACTCCTCCCTTATTAGCTAGAACTGGACAAAAAGAAGGATACAAATTTAGGCAATTGTAGCAAAAATTGCTTTCTGTCTTGTAACTTTTGAGTGTTGTGTCTTATGGTCATGTAGATGCCATTGTCATTCAACGAGATATGTAGGACAGCAAGACACATTTTGGCTTCACGGTAAAATCAGTCTGTGAGGAGCAAAGGCTTCTGACTGATGAACTGAACTATATGAAGCCTTTAGTGACCATAGTGCTGGTCTGCGTCTCCCAGCCTAACACAATGCAGCATCATTCCCGCTTGTTGCTCCAGTAACCACAGGTATAATTGGCGTCATGGTAACTGGGTGGAAAGCACCTTCCGAGCAATTCAGCAGTGCTAAAAGTGCCCTTTGATAATGAAGACAAACGATTGCGTCTTTTCATGTTAATAAGCTGGCTGCTGAGCCATATTCTCCCTCACTTTTTCAAACTCTTTCCCTATGAGGATTTTCATGTGCCTCAACGATTAAGTCGAAGTTGCAAGAAACATCAGGTGGCCATGTCAGATGCTTTGGAAGAAGCCGTCCACTCAATAATATTTCCTGAGGCGGCAGGAGTGAGGACTTTGCTGTTTGATGCGTAAGGAGGGGTCGCTCTTTTTTTGGTAGGGACTTAAGGTTGTTCAACTCAAAAAAAAATATATATCACAAAGTGAAAATCAAGGTAAGACGGGCATTTCGGCAAAACCCTGTGCTAGGCAGATGGGAGAAGGTGACGGATGGCAATCCGCTGAGTTTCAGCATGAGGGATGCTAGGCCTCAAGCCCGCAGAGTCGGGGGGAGTGGGTGCGGGGGCGGTGGAGGCGGGGGGTCCGGGCATGTGCCCATCACACCGGCCGTGCACAGGCTGTCCCGGAGCTTGTGGGAGTGGTCTGGGGAGCAGGTGGTGCTCTGCAACGTGCATTTCTAACAGGACCGGTGAGCTGCTGAGACGTCCCAGAGCTGGAGCGGGAAGCTCTCTTACGTCTTTTATCCTCCAATGTGAGGTACAGCAGGTGCATATCTTGGCAACACACATCCAAACATTGAGGGAAATAACCTCAGAACTAGCCCTCGGTGACTCATTATGGATGTAGGGAGAGGATATATATACGACAGCAATGGAAATAAACAACAGAAGCCATTTTTATTTTACACGCAATGTGCGCGCATAACGATGCGGGGAAAGCGGCGGTGAGAGGTCTTTCAGGGAAACACTCTTACCTCATTAGACACGGCTAATTTATGTACCGTGTACTGTAGTCGGTCGCTGGTTTGAGACTCTGGAGGGGGGTAGGAGTTATACCTTTCGGGCAAGTCACTATGGTAAAAAAGTACGGGTGTGCAAAAACAACTGTTAGTTGTGTATGTTATGTAATTCACTTTGGAATATAATAAATCTGGGGATATTCTCCGGACCCCTGCAACCCTACATAGGACAAGCAGTTACAGAAGATGGATGGGTATTATAGTAATAATAATAATAATAATAATAATAATAATGAAAGTGATGATGATTCACAGCACCAAGGGCCAAGGTTGCACTGTTACATTATCCTGATCATACGATATTAAGATATGATATTATTGTTATAGGTCGGCTATGCAGCCGTGCACTGACAGGTGCTCTAGCCGTGCCGTAGCCGATATTTGCCGGTGGAACGTACTGTTTTTTTTCTTCTCTTGTCCTCCCCCATGACTTTCTTTGCTCTCATTTCTATTTCTGTTTGGTAGCCCATTACATTTCAGTGAAATACACCCCCCCCCCAAACTGTGCTATTTCTAAAAATAAACCACATTTCCCAAGTCGCTCTTTCCCACTGCACACTGAAGTGATGTATTTTTTTTTAGGGTAGATCTATTATTTATCAGGGGTGAGGCTGAGAGGCGGCGTAACAGAAAGGTTAAAGGTAAAAAAAAATGCTCTGATTCTCAGTCGGATGGAAATCTGTTGATAGGGAAGGAGCAGGTTACGACGTGAGGGCACAAGTACGTCAGAATGACGCTAGATAAAAAGAACATGCAGTTTTAATATTGAGTAAAACATCCAATTCACTTTCCAGAACAAACAGTATTCATAGCATATGGAATTAAATAATATGCCATATTAAATGACAAAATTTAATTATACAGAATTGTTATTACGAAGGAACTTCGGGTGTCCCGTGGCATTTTGCTGTGGGAAAATGTTTGCGAAAGTGAAATAAATTATCCCAGCATATAACCAGGAATCATTTGATAGTTCCTTAGCAAGTGGAAAAAACAGCCCTGAAGTCTGGCGATTGGGAATCGCATTGGGAATACCCAGCTTATACGGAAAAATGTAGTTGATTTGTTTACACGGTGGCTCCATACATAAATATTAAAGTGATCTGTTTAGCCGTTTGCCCTGTGACAGCTGTTCTGTATGGCATGCCGTTTATCTGATACTCACTGTATACAGCTATGCGTACTGCACATCAAGATAAATGCACCATATATAATACATGCATCATTCTGGCTTATTGCATTTTTCCATGGCTCACAGTCATGCTTCCACATTTGCCCCAGCACCAACCTTGCTAACCTCAGCTCCATCACTCTCACCCATGAATTGTTCATCAGCCTCCAGCCTCCAAAGGGTCCCTGGTTCCCTAATGATTTTTACTAATCTAGTCTTGCAGTTTAAGCATTTGTCCAACCCCCCCCCCCCCCACCCACTCCACAAAAATATCCCATTTAATCTGGATCCCTCTAGGAATTGTTCGTATGGAGCACAATCTCTTTTAATAAGGACAGTGTCTCCTGTTTGCCACTCAAGGCGCCCTCATTCCATCGGTGATTCTTAAAATGATTCTTAAAAGGAGGAACTGGCATCTCTGGGATGGGTTGTAAATAATGTGCTGCGACTTAGCTGTGGCTAACCACGCTAACCTGTAGGAATCTTAAGAAGTCTACTTTTGGGCAGCATGACATTTTGTGCCTGTTCAGAATTCTTAGAGAAGTTAGCCCCCCACCCTCTAGGGGTCGCATGTTACTTGTATCACTATTAACTGACTGAATAATTCTCATGCCCCATCTTAACCTAATTCACCGAACCTTTAAAATCTGCTTGTGTGACCCTTTTGATTCAGAAAACATTCATACCCTAGCTAAATTACCTCCTACTGTATCTGATCTGACGTGCTGAAACATAAGCAATGTTATTTTATCTTTTTTGGTCAAGTCAAGGTGCTGACTTTGCTTGTACATAACCTAAAAGGAAGCAGCCATCCTCTGTTAAAACGTAAGTCACAGACACTATGAAACCCGGTTCTTTATATTGGTTATTCTTACTTACAAAACCCTTTTCACCATTCTCATGTCATCAGCTTACAAGCACACAGGACTTTGATCTTATGTTAGATTGAGGTCTTTTACATTCAAAAGATGCAAAGAAGAGACTGTTGTTTTTCGTAAGAGCGCATGAGAAACAAGTGGATCTTTAAAATCAGGCACTTTTCCCTGTAATAGATCAACAGAGCAAGTTTTCTTTTAATTAAGAAAAAAAACAACTGCTGTAACGAATGTATTTCAGTGTCAGCAACTCGAAATTTATTTGTTAGGGAGCCAGCTGGCCGGGTCTGAAGCTGCCCGTCAAACACAAATCACCAACCCTGCCTGTTATTTCTCTACTGGTGAGGATCAATGCGCAATAAATAACCAAGCATGCCGATTGGTATTGGACACTGAAAATGCATTGATTTGAGAGGGGTTTGTGGTTCGTTTTGAGTCGCCGGGTTGGATATAATATTCATGTGTGGGTAGTGGGATGTGCCTTGTGATGGACTGACATCTCAGCCCAGCCCAGTGCCATGTACTGTCTGGGTTCAGCTCCAGCTCCCCCTACCTCTCATCCCCGCCCCCATAAGTTGGAAGATGGTAGGAGATAGATGAATAGCAGGTATATCAGTTGTTACCTCTTAGGATTCAAAGTAAGTCCTTTTTTTCTTTTGAAATACAGTGCTTGCAGTTCCAAAAGGTATCATTCATTCCTGTATGTGGGATGGATAATTTCATTGGTACTATGCTTTGTTTGACTATTTTTACAAAGTGGACAGGAAAGGGCTTACAAAGTCTGTAAGGTAAAAGGCTTTATGATAGCGAAAGAATGTTAGTCACCATTATCTCTCTTTCTTTGTTTTGCAAATCACCAATAATCCATCTTTTTTCCAGTGACACATCTAGTGCAGGGTCAAAGGGTGGGGGAAGGCCAAAAGGGAGTGGCCTATCGAGAACAGCACAGGCAGGAGACTGGGGAACATTCTGGACAGGACGCCGGTTGCTTACACAAGCATATGCTACACGTCATTTAGAAACCAATTAATGTATTTCTCAGTGCCTGGACTGGAGGAGGAAGCCGGTGTACCCAGTGGAAGCCTAGGCAGCATAGGGGGGAAGTCCCAGGGGTCAGATTTCACCCCCCCAGCTCTACAGGTTTAAGACCATCATTTCATCCCATCGGCAAGAATGCTTCACTTAATTTTAAAGCAGGAAAACTAATGAAATACTGAAAAAAGTAGGGAGTAGCATTTCATACGTAATCCCAAGAATCTTCATTTTTATTAATTTCAGCAGTAACTTCCTGCTCCCTTCCAGGGAAAACTGTGAATTTAACAATCTGTGTTAAATTCAATTTATGGACTTATAAACATTACATCACGTAATACCGATTTTACATCCTTATACTGTCACTATACCATCTATTTTCTCCTGAACATGTGACGCATATCCCATAATAATTGTTGGCCTACCCATTTATTTTTCATGTCCTTTAAGTTAATTATGTTATCCTAGACAAGGGAGAGGAGCCTAACTACGAAAGCACGTATTTAAAGGTAGTGCTCTGAAGGTGCCAGGTTTCATGCCTATGCTGTAGGGGGTGACATTGGCTCTAAGGGAACAGTGGTATTTATATTTGACCTCAGCGTTAAAACCAGGAGTCGTCTGGCTGCTGGACTTCTGCTGACTGTGGATGTTACCCCAGTTTTTGGAGGCCTGTGCTACTCGTTCCTCTTTATGTCAACGTTTCCTGCCAGGAACACAGGCTCGGGATCCCCCAGACTGAACCAGCCTTTCACAGCCTTAGAGTACTTCAGCATAAAACTAAGCAATTTGTTTTAGACCGATTACATGTATAAAGAATACCAGCATACATTCATGTTTAACTGCGTGTTAAGTTTACCGATTTTTGTGGCCTCAGCATAGATTAATTTCTGTGTTTTGACTGATTCACATATATCATGGCTTTCTACATCTTAGTCTGTTTACATTTTTACTTCCTAGTCTGTTTACATTTTACCTGATGCTTTTATCCATAGCAATGTGCATTTCTGAGAAAGCAGGGTCAGACAGTCCCCGGAGCACTTGGGGGGTTAAAGGTCTTAACAGTGACATCACCTTAGCAATCATGAATTTTGGACCAATAACCTTCTGATCAGGCACAGCATCCTGAACCACCAAGCCACATGACATCCTCTGATTTTGCAATAACCCTGAAACTGCGGCCCATTTTTGCCAGACCCAATGGCCATCATTTCTTTCAGCTTTCACCGTAAAAGATTTTTTCATTCATCTTACGAAGAGACTTATGTCCTGTTTGTCGTACACTACACTACCTCCTTCTCCCGCTTCTCCCTAAAGGAGGCTTACCCAGATGTAGCAGAGATCTGTTTCCAAATTCCCCATCACACAGTTCGCTCACAGGCAAAGACATTTCATATATCCTGTGCTTTATTGACACTGATGAAAAAGCCTAGGGTCTTTCCCATACATGCAATTTGTTTTTTGCTTGGCTGTTATACACACAAAAACTCAAGTGGTTTGTAGTGAAGTAAAATATCGATAACTATTCATCTGTCTTTCAGCTGCTTATCCTGATCATGATTGCAAGATATTGATACCAATGTTAATTATATGGTTCCTAAAATATTGGAACATTTTTCAAATATTAAGTACTTGCATGGTGATAATGCATAAGTGAATAGCTCCAGGTGTATAAAGAAATACACTACTGAATAAAAAGTTTTATTTAAAAATGTATTGACTTGATAGAGGGGAATATGAGTATTTACTTAAATTAATGTGAAGGATCACACTCTCTTTGTAATTAATAGATTGGAGCAAATAATGTTTCCTGAATTATACACATCCTACTAAGCTACTAAGGGCATTAGGGGGACACAGGGCATTAGGGGACATAGGGCATTAGGGGGACACGGGGTATTAAGGGGTCACAGGGCATTAGGGGGAAACAGGGCATTAGGGGCCACAAGGGCATTAGGGGACACAGGGTATTAGGGGACACAGGACATTAGGGGACACAGGGCATTAGGGGGACACAGGGTATTATGGGGACACAGTGCATTGGGGGACACGGCATTAGGGGCCACAGGGCATTGGGGGGACACAGGGTATTATGGGGACATAGGGCATTAGGGGGACACAGGGTATTAAGGGGACACAGGGCATTAGGGGGACACAGGGCATTAGGGGACACGGCATTAG
>JAODJW010000127.1:6687737-6731956 GCA_026777045.1 Hyperopisus bebe | reverse complement strand
TTTATTTTTAATTTCACAGCATGTCCTCTTTAGTGTACAACAAGAATAAATATGTTTCCTTACATCAGTGAAAAGATGCAAAAACAAAATGTCCACTACAATGGACATAAATGAATGGGCGGGGTCTCAGGAGGATTTTGGAAGTCCTTGAGTGCAGTTTCTTCCAGACCATTTGCAGGACAGTAAAGACCCCTGCAGCAAGTGATGGTGCAAATGATTCACCAGCCTTGGGCTAATGCATACAATATGTGTGTTTTCAAGCTGGTGAAGGAAAGATGACCGGAGAAACAGTTGTTAATTATACATAATTAATACATTTATCATGTGGAGGAAGAGGAAAAAGACTGGACCTCTATTTTTCATATTTGGGTCAGTGCACAATGCACAAGTTATACTTAATCTAGAGGGTGAAAAGTTTGGGAGGAGATCAGACCAGTTGTAGCAGGTAATCAGTAAAATGTCATTTACCGTCCTGTGATGCCAACCAGAGTAAGCAATGGATGAATGGATGGATGGATGACTGGACAGATGGATGAACGATTAGACGTGACATGTAATATGGCTGTTGCACTGTGAATATTTTCTAACATAACGGCCACCTGATGTGAGATCGTTTCCATGAATTGGAAGCCAGTGTTTTATAAAATACATACACAAAAGTAATTTGCGATATTTCTGAGAGTATTTCTGTAGTATTGTATGGAATTCTATTTAAACATATTCACTATGCATTCACCCCAGAAAGGCATTCCAAAACAGTCTAACCAATTTCACCGGGACACACCTTCTGTGACCAGGACATGGTATTTCATGGTATTTCATAGTATTTCATGGTATTTCCCCTCTACTGTAATTGACTCTTCAATCAATCAAACCTGCTGCTTTATTAATGCAGAATTGTGGCTGTAAAATGCTGCATAATGCTCAAGCCAACACCTCTTGGTACCTTTGTTCAGTCTGCAAGACTGAAAAATACCACACTTGAAAACTGTCCATCTTCTGCTTAAGTATGCTTACTTGGTAAATATGTCTGGACTTGAAGTTTTCTTACTGGAGGGCGCTAAGCTTGTTTGTCTTATGGATACCTGACATTAATCTTAAAGGTCATATTTTCTTTGTGCCTCAGGATTCTGGATTTTCTGCAATAAACTCTGACGCTTTCTCTTGGCAAAAGACAATGTACATTAAGCTGCTGGAGTAATATTTTCTTTTTAGTGAATCATTTGCTGTCCTTTTTTTCTTCGTTAGACTTTAGTGTGTCATTTCGATATAGTTCTGATATTCACATCACGGTTGTCTTCGGTCGTCAGCAGCTGTTGTGACATTTGCAGCCATTAGAAGAGGGGCAGTGGTGCAATACCAAAATACTGCCCCCCGCAGGCCGTTGCTGATTCATCTCTGTTGAGCAGGCAGTGGTTGATTGTAAAGAGTCATGTTCATACAGTAGTCAACTGGTTGGTTGAAACAAAACCTTGGTCTGGATCTGTAGTTTCTGAACCTGAACTCTGGCCAGTGGCATTACAGGAAAGGTTGAGAGGCCGAAATGACGAGCAGCGACTTCAAAGGGACGCTCCAACCGTGTCAGTAAATGTTCCAGCTGTGCATTTGGAATGTCGCTGGTAGGATTTTCTGTGACGCACAAGCTGGACATATAATACTGCATATAATTGCAGTTAGTGTGTTTGTATACGATACTATATGCTTGATAAATTATTTTCTCGTTCATGGTTCATTTGTCCTCCTGGCATCTGTGCTAATGGCTTGTATCTCACTTGCTGGGTCATACGCCTGCTCTTCTCTCCAAAGACTAAAATTTACAGTAGCTCTTAGTGGATGTACATTTTGTTGTTTTTATTTTACCCTGTGAAACAAACAAGGCGATACAAAGGATACAGAATTTCACCATCTGCTACTCATGTTATTCTCCTGAGGTTATGCTGCTCTGTTTTTGTGAGAAATGGCCATTTTGCGATGAGATTAAGGGTACTGTAAAGAGTGGTGCTACTTTATATTAGCGGCTATATCAATTACTTTAAACTCCACGGAGACCTGTTAGCTGACACTTATGGTATGGAAGGTGGCATCAGACAGCCGTTAAAGAATTATGAATAACAGGAAGCAGATTTGAGCCCTGGCAGTATAGTGTTACCGATCTTTTCCATCTTTCTTAATAATACATTTTAATGGGATTTTGAACCTGATTGTTGCTAATCAGAGATATTGTGTTATGTGAATGTGCCCAAATTTTAATAATTTCTTTCTTGTTCAGTTATACTCTCTGGCAGTTGTCCTGTCGTCTCCGTATTTTGCAGGTGTGGCTTGTAAATAAACTTTCGAATTGGAATCGGTTGCCAGGTTCCTGTTGCTGAGTGCCTCTCGTGACGGTGTGGGGAAGCTCGCGGGCGCTCCGCCGGTGTCAGGATTGTTTGCGTGGCACGCTGTGCATGCAGAGGAGGGCCAGGGTCGAAGGTCGGGGCTCTCTCCTCTGCACGGGGCTTATGTAAGCCAGGCGAACGGCGCGGCTGATGAGTCAGCCCCCGGTGGGAGCGCGTGGGGGACACGAGGGCCCGGTCTTGGAGAGAGCTTTATTTCAGATCCGAGGGCTTATGAAACACTGTTTGGTTTCCTGAGGTGCTGACGCATTAGGCTTCTTTTTCTTCTGTATTAAACACAGTTATATTTCGGGCGTATACATGTTTATATATGTGTATTATAAAGAAAAAATATAATTATCCCGGAGCCTCAGTTTTATTTGTGTGGCAGTCGTTGATTATTCATATTTAGCATTTTTTAAAAAGCAATAAGAGGAATATTTTGTATATTTTTCTGCACATGTATTTATTACTTTGCAAAATAATAAAGTTAAAAAGCAATGACTAAGTTTAAGTTCTCGAGTTTTTTATATATATTTTTATGACAAAGCGTGTGATTATTTGACAGTGTTTTACGTATGATAGAAACGTTTCTGCGTTTTGTGAATTTATTTTTCCAGAACGCACTGAATTTGATTTCTTCTTGTTTTCTGCAGGCCTGGCTGGAGTTGCCACAGACCTGGACAAAAGGAAAGAGATTTTTGGGAGAAACCTTATACCTCCAAAGAAGCCAAAAACTTTCTTACAGTTAGTGTGGGAAGCACTACAAGACGTGACCCTTATTATTCTAGAAATTGCCGCCATCATCTCCCTGGGCCTTTCGTTTTATCAGCCACCAGGGGAAGGGAGTGAAGGTAAGTGCTGCTCAAGCTTCTTTCATTATCTTCTTATTTATGTTTGATTGAAAGCACACAGAATCCTCACCAGTTGTCCACTGTATAGGCTTTTTATCGGCTCTTAAAAATAGGGGTAAATCCACCTTTGGGTTCTTGGGATATATTTCAGGGGATCGGTGAACTTAGTTGAGAAGAAATTTGCATCATTATTTTGAGTAACCTCCAGCTGAAATTTAGAATGTATAAGCATTCATAATTTAGCATGATTTTTAACATAAGCAAAATACCACAGTATGAGCAGTCCTCGACTGATGTAGGTAATCCGTTCCACAAAACCTTAAATATCAAATTTTGCATCAGTCGCAGCAGTACCTGCGACTTTGTCCCAGATAGATACCACAGATATTCCCTCCTCATTATTCTGAAGAGGGATCTATAGGTTTCACCAGGCTGCCAGAGATGAAGAGGCTCTGCCGCTTATGAGACATGCTCAGTGTTGGAGTGCTTAGCCTGCACAGAGGACGGTACTCCACTGTGTGGGAAGCGGGCGGAGGGCGTCTGGGGCCGGCGTGACTCTCAGCGCCATGCTGTGGTGTCTGCCGGAGAAGTGAAGAAGGATCAGTCTCAGGAGAGCCGGCTAAACGCTGCTCATCACAGAGGTGATATGAAGCAAGAGCTGATCAATTATCTCGCCCAAAGAAGCAGAAGTCATGGCCACTCGGCTGACTCAAAAGAAACAATTATAAATTGTTGCCAATTTAGTCGACCGGTGCGGGTCTTGGGGGAGAAAAATTGACCGCCTCTTATGGAGGTGATGTTCTCAAGGAGTTTTAGTGGGTCATTAAGTATTAACTTTTATTCCTGACTGCATCATCGTGCCCCTACTTGGGTATGGTATCGTGTGTGGTCCTTGTATCCAGCTTTCTCTTAAACTTTAAACCATTAAAGATTATTTCCTATGAGGCCATTTTAAATGGTTTAGATGGGGGTGGGGAGGGGGGGGATGCTGATAAGTCTGAGGGCTGGATGTATTCTCTAAGCTGGGAGTTAGTGAGGTGTGTGGCATGCATGTCGTTACAGGGGCATGCTCAAGGTGAGGTCCATACATCAGAACGGCCCATTATATGTCCAGTCGACAAATAACCATTAGGCTGGTGTGCTACGAATGCTGATGGAGTTATATCCATCAGCATAACCGTCTGAAATTCAGTCCCTCTTCGAACACAATCTTGAATTTTATCTCATTGAACGATTGTATTTGAGAGGCCAAGTTTGACACCAAGTGTTGACTGAAAAGGCTGTACTATCCAAGGTAAATAGGGCCCCATGCCTCGATATACAGCTCTGGAAAAAATTAAGAGACCACAGCAAAATTTTCAGTTTCACTTATTTCTCAGTGTATGGGTATGCGTCTGTGTAAAATATACAAAAAGGGCTTTTTCCTTGCTTTATGGGTGTTCACTCCTGCTTCTAAAAGCCTGCTATGAACTGTCCTAACAGTGCACTTCACACCTGCACTTAATGTTTCCCATTCCTTTTCAAGGTCACTTGATGCCATCCTCCGATTCATGAGAAACTGTTGGATAAGTTAATGGTCATCTCTAGCATTAGAAAGTCACTTCTGCCCTCTACCTGGCTGGTTCCTGGTCGTTCCCAGTGTTTCCTGCTTCACCTTGTTCTTGTGTACTGCTGTCTTAGAAATTTTGAGCCTGGAAGCATCCTGCTGCTCAGCGTAGCCTTCTGCCAGCAGAACCAGGATTAAACCAGGATTTAAAAATGTGGATTATTTAAAAGTATAGAGTGGTCCCTTAATTTTTTCCAGAACTGTATGTATGTATCTTGAAGACTTTAATATTTTGATCCTTCTGCTCATGCTCGGTGACTTGGCTGCTTTCTGTTGGTGAGATAAGTTGTCTTTCTAGGTTTGGAGAATTTTGGTTGTCACTCCTTAAACCTTGACAGTCTTCCAGTGGTGAGACTGGTTTGACGATGGCAAATGCTGCAGGGAGGGTGTTTGGACAGAGGGAGAGAGACTATGTTAATGCAGGATAATAGTTTTGTGGCTTCTACCGAGCATGAAGGTCTGTGTGACTATGTTCTGGCTAGTGATGAATTTAGTTCATCTGATGGTTGTGATGTGGCTCATAATACCTGATAGGCTGATCTAATGAACTCAGTGGTATTTTTATGCATCCATTTCTTACATTTAATTTAATATATCATGAAACATTTTGTTTGTTTTATTTGTTTGTTTAGACTGTTTGTATGTTAGACTTTTTTTCCCTGAGTCCATCATTTGGACCTAGGTCAGTGGTTGGTTTTGTTTTTTTCAGGTGGTATTGCCTCAGGCACTTGTCACTGTACAAGTGCACCAGATAGTTCTGGGAGAGAATCTGTCTCTGTTACTGTGCCCAGACTGAAGGTACACTAAATAAATTAGGGTCTGGATCGTTTATATTTGAGTTCCCCTGTTTTGATACTTATGTCTTGCCTGGACGTGTTTGTGTTGGGTTGCTGTAGACACAATAAAAACAACATTTAAAAACATTACAATAACAGCAAGGTAGTTATTGTATGATATGAAGTGTGTTTATGAGGGGAGAAACAAATCCAATATGGTGGTGTAATGCAAGATGAAGGGAAGGTCTTTCAGAAAAAAACTGGAATATTCAGTTTTTGGGTTCAGTTAGCTTTATGGGGACAGGAGTCTACATTTAAATTATAATTTTAGTAGCGCTAGAAGTAGCTTTATGTGAATTATTTTACAATATTACAGATGTGAATTCATGATTATTTCTCTGAAAAGATTACCATTGTTAGCAGCTGATAGCTACGATGATACAAAGGAACTTCAATGCAGACTGTCCCCGACTTAGGACCTCTGTAACTTACTAGTTACAACCACACACACATACCTGTACATCTGAAATTTTAAAAATAATAATAAAATTAAGTAAATGTATGTAAAGATAAATTTTGCGTGACCATACAGTAAGGCCTAGCTGTGGGAAAGTACAGTATACAGCATGATTGATGGATGGCAATAAAAATGACAAATTACAGAATTGTGTACAAAAATTTCTAATAAGTCTGAGCTCAAAACGTCTTCTCATACCTATGTGTTCACGGTTTTGTTACATTTAGGCCTGAAGCACTGATCTGTTGATGTATCGCCTCGAGGAAACATGAAAAGGGATACCTGAAAAACAAATGTAGGTGGTCAAAAAATAAATAATTGCCGGATTTCTGGAACTTGAGAGTGTAGAAATGCCCCAGATTTCTTAATGTGAGAGTGACTTCTCACACATAGCCTCACTGGGAGAACAAAAGTAGCGTGTCTTTCTCTTTTTTTGGTGTTTTTAAAAGGAAGATTAATTGCTGTGTCTGTCCCACAGTCCTCCCAGACACCGGAGGGGTCAGACTGAATAATGCTATTACAGATTTTCTGCGTGCAGCAATCCGGGAGAATATAAGTCACTGCAGAATCAATACTCAGTTCAGAGAAAAATAATCATTTTCCTACATGATAAGGCTGGCAAATCACTCACATTGCACGATGTTTAAAACCTATGAAAATTATCTCACTTTAAAAATCATGTGGCTTTAAAACTGAGGAGCATCGTAAATCGGTTTTAATTAAGGCTACAGCTGAAATGTTGATTAAATTGAAATGTTTCACAATCTCACTTTCACAGCAAGACAGAATGGATTAACGACAACTGTAAGAAGGATTGTTTCTACGGGAGCAAAATGATGTGCGGAATTTACAGCATTCTGAAAGTAATCCTTGTATCGACTAACTGAATTCCATCAATCAATCTTCCAGGCTCACTTAACCTGTTCAGGGAGGGTGGGGGCCCAGGACCCTGCTCCATGCAACTCAAGGATCAAGGCTGGGGTTCACCCTCAATGGGTTGTCAGTCAGCCAGAGTGTATATACACACACAGTCACAGCTACGGTCACTTTACAGATACCATTTAGCCTAGGTGCTTATCTTTGGACTGAAGCAGGGAACTGTTCAATTCACTAAGAGAACATTCAGACTTTAGACAGACGAAGCAGAGGCAGTAATGAACCCCCCAGATGTGGAGCCCCCGTGCTGGTCTGTGCTACGTAGACCTGAACATTTCACTTTCCTTCATGACAGGTCGTCTTTCTTGCAGTAACATGCAGTATTAGGGTGGCTGCTGTCTGCAGTAATCCATATCCTGCAAAATTCAGTTTAATATTTATCTCCAAGACCACGGAAAGCTGTTCACTCAGAGAAATCTTATGAGGAGTTTCAGAGTTCCCCTACAGTTATATTAGGTCTTCAGTTTATTTTTGCTACATTCTGTGAAAAACATGAAGGATCTTGTCAGATATCTTGTCTAAGTGTTGTCCAAACATCAGCTGAAGCAAGAAGCTATATTCAAAAGTTAAAAAAAGTTGTTGTACAAGAAAAAGTCAAAACATACAAGCTCATAAAGGTTCAGCGTTCATTGATTGATTTAATGACAAATTCACATTGCAAACTATGCAGCTATTGGCCCAATTTTCTTGATGAATTTTGATTGGCTGGATATCCTTTTTGCCATATGCCTCTCCCTCAATGCACTACACCCACTCCAACTTGGGAGAGGATTATTCCACAACTTCTCCACTGTGTGCCATCACCCGCTCTTTTGTTGTTCAGCCTTTGGGTCACAGACTTTGCCGAGATACATTACACACAAAAAGCACTGCTCACTCCGCTTCAGAAGGCCAAGGTGCACACCCACTTTCATAGTAGAGGGAGACGGGTTCAGCCGTTAAGTCCCCCGGCCTAGGGGAGTGCCAGCCATTTGTGTTATCTTGGCCTCAGCAGCACAGATGGCCCATGTGGCATAGTAGGAATTAGGGTTCACTTGTAGGACACTTCTCTGCTTTTGCCGGTGATCTACAGGCAGGTCCTGCCATTGGCCCTTTTAGCAGATCCTTCTGTGCTGAATCAAAGCTACTCAGAGAAGGCATGAGCTGTCGGTCTACTGGGAGTCATGATGCATCACAGATAAATTAACCAAATTCAATAAATTGTATAATCGAAGCTTATTTAGTCCTGGGGAAATCCAAAACCATTGCAGCAGAATGTTACGTTTAAACTTTGTCGCAATCCACGCTGTAGTTTAATTTTATTAATTTTGTCTTTATTTCCAGTGTAAAAGTTGTGCTGTTATGGAATGTAGAACAAACTACATCTTATTTCCCTTTTTTTAATGGAATACGATATTACAATTTATTTGGCCGAAACTTTTATCCAAAGCAACATGCAACTGAGAGAGAAGGGTTGGGGGTCTTGCTCAAGGGTCCAATAGTGAATCTCTCTGGATCCCTGGGATTTGAAAAGGCAACCTACCTGTTACAGGCGTAGTGGTCTAAAAAATTTTTTTTTACTGAATTACTGTCAATTATTTAAAATCGGAACAGTTCTAAACTGCAAGGATTCAACTGCAGGAATCCACACTAGACTTGACCTTAGTAGTCTGGACTAGGGTTGTCACCTGTCAGGGTGGATCAGGGCCACAGGGTGTCTCACCTCGAATTGTAATGGTGCCACACCATGTGCCAGCATTTTAATGGTGTAAATGGTGCAGGTCAGGCAAGATGGGGATAGAATGGTTGGTTGAGATACATTTCTGTGCCTACATTAATAACAAAAGGTTGTTACATTAATAACAAAAGGTGTTTACAGGAATCCTCTGATTGCAGTACCTCGGAACTGCATGATGAGGGGTTGGTTATTCTGTTCATGGTGACCTGCTGGGTTTGATGTTTTCTGAATAGTCGTTCTCCTGTGTATGTGAAAGGTATGGTCCTAGGAGAGTTTTCCTGAACACGGAGGGACCACAGGGCAGATGTAATGGCCTGTAATGGTAAGCTGTAATGGCCTCCTCCCTTGTGTGTCCACACAGCGTGCGGGGCAGCTGCTGGGGGTGTTGAAGATGAGGGCGAATCAGAGGCCGGCTGGATCGAGGGTGCTGCCATCTTGCTCTCGGTTGTCTGTGTTGTGCTTGTCACGGCTTTCAATGACTGGAGCAAGGAGAAGCAATTCAGGGGTCTACAGAGTCGGATCGAGCAGGAGCAGAAGTTCCAAGTTGTCCGTGGAGGCCAGGTCATCCAGCTCCCTGTGGCAGATATCGTGGTCGGCGATATCGCACAGGTCAAATACGGTAGGTGTTTCCTCGGGGTCTCTTTGATTTGCCGGGGCTGCACCGAAAAGGTTGTTTCTCCCAGCTGTGTAAAGAAAATGTCACGATGAATCCCAATGTACCTCGCACTGCAGGAGACTATCTCTGTGAATTGGTTTTCAGACCAAAGTTCACACAATAATTTTTGAAATACTATCACCCTAAAACTGATTACGATTCAGGGAGGGCATAGATGTTCAGGAGAAGCCCGTCTACACAACTGTAACTAATTGTATTGAAAGTATAAACGGGGTCATCGTGTTTGTTAGAGAGAGCATCCTGAAGGAAAGCTTCAGCTCTCGTGGGTTTGCAGTTTGCTTCTTTTAAATTAGGGAGCCCAATGGTTGTTTTCTACACTGTTTGCTTTGCTTCTCTGCCTCATCCCAAAGGCACCAATAAAATCAGCCCCTACAGCCGTCAGGCCCTTTTCCTCTTAATTTGTTCACTATCATGAAAAATCATATTTTTTCCACATCTCCTTCAAACTGGCATGACTGTTTTAGAGATATTCCCCTTTCCCGACTCACGCACAAAGGCTGCTTTAATATCCTGATGAAACCAATTATTGGGGAACATGGGGGGGGGGGTCACATCTAACTGAAGTGTGATGAGGTCAGCAGCAGCTAAGTCCATTAGAGAGGATGAGGGGGGGTATCCATTTAACCTGACAGCCGCGGAAAAAGCGGCGCTGAAAGCTTGCACGGCCGACTTCACTTTGGATATTACGTATTGAACCTTAAGTACAATTTCACTCGCGTTCGAGATGCAGTTTAGCATTTTTTTTCCAATTGTATCAACAGTGCAGTAGCTGTGCGTTTTATTGCTTTTTTTGTTTTTTTTTTTCATTAAAGGTGACCTACTTCCAGCCGATGGGGTCTTAATACAAGGAAATGATCTGAAGATTGATGAGAGCTCCTTAACAGGGGAGTCGGATCACGTACGGAAAGCGCCGGACAGAGACCCCATGCTCCTCTCTGGTCAGTGCAGCTTTTGCGGCGCTTGTCTAGCAGTGGTCCATCTTTTGTGCTCGACCTCGTGTCTCATTGTGGAGCAAAGGACTGTTGGGTCGTGGCACGATTTTCCAGGTCACCGTGCCATCCTTTCCTAGCCACGTTCCATCACATGCCCATTTGCTACTCCCTGCTGGCCGGGTCCCCTGGTGTGCACAGAATCGATCATTCAACTCACAACTTTCCGATGTTTTCCAGAGGGATGGAAAGGGACCTTCATCATAATTTCAGAGGGAAAACAGTATGTTTAGCTGCCATGCTAACTTATTTTAGTATCATGTGCAATAGCACTTCTTGTTTCTCAGATTGGAGGACAGTAGCTATTTTTGTTATAAATTTAAACATTAGATTTTGCATCAAAGTTTGCTTCCCAGAAATTTAATGCTACGCTTTCTATCTCTGAAGTCCTCCCTTGTCCCCGATATTTTCTTTCTATCCTTAACGATAAATCTTAGAACTAAGAACTAACATTATATGACCTTACAATATTGTGGTTCTTACGTTATATTTTGAGATACTTTCAGAAATTTACAGTACATGAACCAGGCATTTTCCTAATGTCAAAGTTCTTGAATTAATAACAATTAATTAAAATAATCTGCTTAGGGATTTAGTTGCATTGTTTTATGTGCTCAATGTTCACAGAGTACTCAACTGGTTGTTTGAATCAAATCCTTGGTCTGGAGTTTTATTTTCTGGACCGGAACTATCCGCGTCTGTATGTACCTAATTAATGTTTCACTGTCCTGTTACATTCAGTGGTTCAGGGTTGTATATATACAGAGTATATACTGCGTCTAGAGGAGTGAATAAGCATCAAACAAGTCATATTACAGTCCTCATTAGCACCAGTCAACCACCTTATGCTGTTTTGACACCGATATCATCTGTCTATGACCTCTGTATCTTTTTCCAATGCATAAGCAACAGAGATCCAGCTTTATCAGTCCGTCTTAGAGGGCCAGAATGGCCCTTCGGATAGCTTTCTTTCCACATGTTGGGTCCATGTTCAACTGTGGAACATGGAATCTTGGAACTGTGGGTTTGTTGTCCAAGTGCCCAGAACAGCTGGCTCCCCCATACAGGTACCCACGTGATGGAGGGCTCAGGGCGGATGTTGGTCACCGCAGTGGGGGTCAACTCCCAGACGGGCATCATCTTCACACTTCTGGGTGCCAGCGGAGAAGAGGAGGAGAAAAAGGAAAAGAAAGGTATGTCCATCAGTCACATTCTGTGTCATGTACAGTTCAGTACTTAGAAGCGCCGATGGGACTCAGACTCCATCTGGTGTTTCGGATTTGCAGAGTTAAAAGCTACAGGGTTAGTTTGATATTTCCCATTTCCTAGAGTCCTGGAGTTTTTGAGAAATATTTCGTTTCAGGTGATTATCATGCGCACCAGCGCAATGAAATGTTTATGACTTTTTATTTTGCGATGGGTTTTTTTCACTGACAAGGGAAATGGTTGGGTATTACTGGACTTGTACTTAATGAAGCAATTTAGCTTATTTTTAGAGAAAAAGGAGGGAATGTTTGACAAGTGCAAATATCACATGCAGGTAAAACAAATCACTTGTCTAAAATGATTTTTCATATTTGACCAGCATTTGGGTATTTTCTGTGATATCAACAAAAGATTCAGTACAGTTGTGATAATTTTCCAGCAGCCTAGATGTCCACGCAGGTATAATAATATTGAAATATCGTGAGCGTTCCTAATTTATTTCTATGCCAGCATGGGCAGAGCAGCTTGTAGGACTGTGATAAGTTCCCCCTTACTCGCAAAGGGCTAGCAGTGTAACCTTCTCGCTAAGCGTCTGGTCACATCCGCCTTATTGTCTTATTCTGGAAATCACCATACAGGTGAGGCAGTGGAGAATGGCCAGCAGACTACAGGTAGAGTATATTCCTGCACCACTGTGCACCCCCCCCCTCCACCCCCCGAGGGCATGGGGGAGGGGTGTTTTATTGGTGCCATCATAGTTTGATCGTTGCCCACTGACCACTCCTGTAAATCGCCCCGACTCCAGCCCGCTACCCCCTGCCCCCCCACCCCGCCATCTTTGACTCAGCTTCTATCACGAATGATTCTTTCGCTTAAAAAGAGGAGCGCTACCATCTCCTCCTTTTAAGTGTGGGGGGAAAAAAAGGGAGACACATCACATTCATGTACCAGTCAACTGACCTGGGGGTGAATCCCCCCCAATGACAGAATGAGGGGCCATCGCACTGCATGTCAGCATCGCCCCAAAGCTGCCCTTGTTTACGCAATTGCAGCCATGGAAACGATATTGATTTCAATCATAATTGCCATTGTCACTTGATTAAAACCATAATCACATATAGATTACGCTATTGCTCAACAGTGGTGTGACAGGCCCAACTGTATAAATAAAAATTTATATATTTTTATATATAATAATTTTATTTCACCTTTGCAGTGAAGGCTAGTTTGGGAAGAGGCTCCTGCAGGATGACCTCTTTCACTGCAAAGGTGAACACACTGACCTGAGATCAGTTACAGTGTATCTTGCTGCATTCCTGCACTTGTACCCCTTCAGCTAAAATTAGTGTCAATCGGGGGTGGAGTCTGGTGGCATCCTCCCTGAATGAGTGTTTCTCAAACTAGTCCTTTGTGACCCCCAGACAGCCCATGTTTTTGATCCCTCCCATCTCTCAGGGGGTCCCTGAGGACTGGTTTGAGAAACCCTGCCTTAAATGATTGGAGGAAACCGCAATGTAGTCGTCCCAAGCGAGATGAGAGACAAGCAGCATGCCTACAAACATTCGTTGTTTTACAACGGAACCTTGTTGCTTGTACTGCAACCTTGTGAAATTTTATTTAATTACCAAGTGACTGAATAAGAAATGAAGAAAAAAACCACCAATCTGATAAATCCCATTGCTATTAACTTGTCTGTAGATGAAGCACTAATCTATAATGTATGGCTGGGCTGATATCATTGTTCCCTAAAAATCTGTAGCCACTGATAAGAGTAATCAGTATAGATGTGCATAGTTGCTTCATTTCCTGTGACCTCTTTGGCAGTCAATGATCTATAATCACTATATAGATTAATTCATTCACAAGTTGATTTCCCCTTCCCCTCCCTTACTGGTTACAGGTTTTGTTAAAGGGAAATGGGTCAATTCTTGCTTATAGTACCATTGGTCATTGTGTTGTGTTATATTTTACTTTATTGTGTTGTTGTTTATCCATACTGTGCGTGACCTGTCATGTTGCATTGTGGACGTTGTTATGCCTTATAGATTGTATTCTTCTAGTTCTTTCTGTTGGAGCAGTTCATAGATCAGTGCTAATCATGGTGATGAGGCTCCTAACCATGCTATTTTTGTTCACTGTTGCCCTTCTTATCCATTATTACTTGCTAGACCACTCCCATCCGTCCTCCCACCCCATCGCAACAATAACTACCGATGGGGCTGCAGGTGCTGCTGGTAATGCCAGCCTAGTCAATGGTACGTTGAGAAGACCTCCCAGTCGCTCTGGGTATCTCCATCTCCAGCTGTCTTGACTTTCCTCTCTCTGCTGACTGTATTGTACATTCCTCTGATATGCATGTCACCGGAACTTAATCTTTTACTTTCTTTTTTAATTTTATTCCTCCTTTCTTTTTTCTTCCTTTTTGAATATTATTGACTGACTAGGAATGCCACAATAATTAATTGTGCTAAGCATAATTAGCTCATTGCTAAAACACAGCATATTGGCACACTCTGGATGCACTGGGCTTTTAGGACCGGGGGTGGCATAAAGAGTTGGTTTAGTCTGATCTGCATTATTAATACAGTTGATTATTTTATTTAATTTTTTTTGCAGGGTTAAGCTGAGAGCAGTTGTAATGGATAACAGTGAGTCAACACTGGTTGCACACTGTGCCATGTGTCTTTAAATTATAACACGTCTTTAAGACATTTAAAAAAATAAAATTTATATGAAGTTTTTATATAGGCCTAGATTTCCAGGGTCGCCCAAAATGTGATGGCCCACATTCTCAGACCTAGAACACGAAAGTGGGACAGTACCCTCTGGGCGCAGTCTTCAGTGTGTGTGTGTGTGTGTGTGTGTGTGTGTGTGTGTGTGTGCGTGCCTGTGTGTGCGTATGCGTGTGTGTGTGTGCGTGCCTGCGTGTGTGTGTACATGTGCCTGCGTGTGCGTGCCTGCGTGTGTGTGCACGCATGTGTGTATGCGTGCGTGCGAGAGACCGTATTTTCAAAACCGTGTGGGTCTTACACCAATCACAGAAGTTCCAGGCTTAATATGAATTACAAAAACGTACACCTGTATTGTGGCACTTCCTTCAGCATGCAAACTCGATTAACAGTTAGATAGCATGTTGGCTACTAAATTCACAGCAATTCATGAGTTATTTTTATTTGAACTTTTGTCTTCCTACATTACACCTGAAAGGGAAGATGTCCCAGGAAGACTTAGTAAAAATAATGTAATTATGCAATTCATACAATTATTGCAGGCTTAAAGATTTTAAAACCACTACAGAAGAATTAGCTATATCCAAAATTAGCAGATAATGAGAACAAAAGTGGAGCTGTCTAAACTGTCCTTATATTTAATTTTTCCATCGATAAGCATAAAAATTGTAGTGCTCTTATCTTGTAAAAAAATACTTTTTAGTGTTTTTAGAGTTTATATGCATTAACACACAATAAAGAAACTTGTAAAATATTATTACTGGTATCTTTTGTTTTACACTGAAAAACTGTTTGAGTATACATTTCATAAACCTGTTTTATAGCGTCTCAAATACTGTTTCAAAAGGTTCGTACTTTCCTCACTTTCAGACCTTGATAGACGTATTGAAACAACCTGTTTCATCTTAAAAACAAAAAACATGCACCTAATGTTTACTTAACATATCTTAGAAATGATGAGGATTATATGTGGTTTACTCTGGCAGGGTCCAGTCTAATGAAGACTCACACGTCTAGTGCTGGAACTAGTAATCTCGTTAATTCTCTCGGCAAGTGATTAAGCTAGCTTATGACGAAAGCTCCACATTTCCACTCAGTTCCCATGCTTTACTTTCCTCTGGTGGTGTTGCATGCGCATCCCGCGTCTGCGTGACGTCATGCATGCTGTGTGTCTTACTCTGGCTCTGTCTGCCCCCTCCCCCATCCTACGTGTTCAGTTCGTGACCTGTGCGTCCTGGTTCATACCTGAATGGCCTTTCTCATGTGATTGACATTGTCCTTTCTTCTGGTCGCTTTGCCTTGATTATGTCGCTTGTAAAAATCTTGACATAAACAGACCAAATATATAGGGAATTTCTTGAGTTTCAGGTTCGCACTGTGATAAAAAACAGTTTTCATGATTTTACCAGGCACGGATATTAGACATAACTTTAACTGCATCCTATTACAATTATTTCCACTTTTAATAAATCTATGCATGCAATAAACTCTTTAGCAAATGATAAATGTTAATATTTACACTCTCACATATCATATAAAACTATAAATCTTGTATTTATTGATGGATTTCTGACTTCTGTTGACCTCAAACAGCGTCAAGGTCAGTTTTGGCCCAGTGGAAGCAGATACATTTTTCCTTCAGCTGCCAAGAGAGCTCTGTAAAGCAATTAATCAAGTTCAATGAATCAGAGCTTTCCCTAGCAAAATTTTCCAACCGCATTCTATGGCATAAAAATTGCATCCTTTTTCAATAATCAGCTATAAAATTTCCCCGTCCTCTACTCCTTTATTTTTGTCTTAGATATGCATATCCAGAATATAGAATATAGACATTCTTCAAACCCCTAAAAGTGGTGTCATTAGTTATATTAAAGGGAGAATAATTGTTATTAAATTTTAATTAAATCTTAAAATATAATAGTTTAGGCAGTTATTAATAAACTATGAGAGTAATGCATACATATATTATTCACAATTTTTCAAATTACAATTAAAAATCCATGCTGTAGGATCAGATACGGATAGATAATATAAAGGACTGTATAAAGGACTCTATCTGAGCTGAAGCTTAAATTAATCATTTATGATGCAGCATCTTTGTTATGTATGTTATTGTCACAGAGATGTAAAATAAATATTCATTTTTCTGTCTTCCTTTTTTTTGATTTCACTGTGACGTCTCTGTGATGAATGTTTTATCGTCTGCTTTTGTTATTTTTGTTCTTTGTCTCGTATGTCTTCATCGTAGGTAAAATGCAAGATGGGAATTTGGAGAACAGCCAGACCAAAGGTAACCCCCACTTTCGCTTTCCCGATGTGTGCTTCCGCCCTGTTACAGTGCATCACTAAGCCGTCCACTCGCCCCCCCCATGTCTGTAGCCACAGCAGACCAATGCAATCTTCAACCTCCTCTTCTTTATACATGTGGGTGTGACTATTTTTTGTGGGTTGCTTGCTGGTTCGATGATCATGGTGCAGTATGAGCCTCAAATTATGTTTGTCAGTGATACCCGTAAGTTTAGGTAACGTCTTCTTTCCGAGTTGTTTGCCCTCATGTTTTCTGCAGTACATAGGGAATATATCGTGGTGTTTGAAGATCAAATGTACACTGTATGTTGTATTTTCCCTTGGTGTGTGTGAAATAATGATAGATGAAATCTGCAATTTAAGACATGTAATCAATTGTGAGATAAGGACTATTGGATTTGATTGTCATTGCTTGGATTTATTGTTCACTTGTACCTCACCTCGCTGCTATTACCAATAAAACTAAATATTGTTTGGTCTTTGAATGGGAAATTCAAGTTTGGGTGAGAAATCCAGCAGAGAGTAGAGTGGAAGGACTTCCAAACTATAGTCTAATATTTTTGAAATTTTAGAGATGGTCTATGCCAATACAGTAAGGAGGATCACCTGCATACAGTTCTGAAACATTGTCTGTTTATGTTAAGCTGTCTTGTACCTAATATTGTGTTGCCAATATCCTATATTTGGCAACAGTTGTTTATTCTGGTTTATTACCAGAAATCATGCAGCATGGATTAGTTATTGGTGCTCAGGAATGGTTTAATGACCGACGTGTGATGATCTTGAGTTACAGCTGCACTACCACAGATGTGGGCAATGTTGTGGTACTGTGCAATCGGTGGTAGCACTCATTTCAATGCGATGGATGCTGCAGACACTTAGCTAGTGTGGCGAGCTGAGGAGCACTCTTCCCAGAAGTATCCCGTTGAGTCTTGCGACTGTATGTTTTTGACAGTGAAGAAACAAGATGGCGCGGCAGCCATGGAGATGCAGCCTCTGAAGAGTGCCGAAGGCGGCGAGTCTGATGAGAAGGAGAAGAAAAAGATCAACGTCTCCAAGAAAGAGAAATCGGTCCTTCAAGGCAAACTGACCAAGCTAGCTGTTCAGATCGGCAAAGCAGGTAATGAACATGAGCGGTATCGACACCTTAACGAATCTCAAAGTGAACCTTTTGGATTTCATAAATCATTTGCTCTAAATAGGAAGACATTCACAGGAAGGAGTCCTATAGTTGAATGCCTAAGAACCATTCTCAAGCTGCCAGAGTAATGCCACAGTTGGGCCCTTGAGCAAGGCCATTATCTCCAACTGATGTTGCTCACTGATTCTCACTTGCACGTCATTTTTGACATAGCATCTGCTAAAAAATGAAGTATTACCAATAAATCATATTTGCCAGGCATAATCATTTGGACAAAAGCTCTAAATAAGCAACATGCCCATCTTCTTTCTGCCTTTAGGTTTGGTGATGTCTGCCATCACGGTGATCATCCTGGTGCTGTACTTTTGCATTGATAACTTTGTGGTCCTGAAAAGGCCATGGTTGCCGGAGTGCACACCCATCTATATCCAATACTTCGTCAAGTTCTTCATCATCGGAGTCACGGTGCTGGTAGTGGCTGTTCCGGAAGGCCTTCCCTTGGCTGTCACCATCTCCCTGGCCTACTCCGTCAAGGTATCCACAACGTGACGAGTCCTCTACTTCAATACTTCCCTAATAGATGCTAATCATAAGTGCCCCTGTGGGAAAGTCTTTCTTAGTTCCCACTTGCAAAGTGTAGCTTGAGTTCATCTAGATATCTCTGAAGTGTAAGGGTAGTTTCATGTATAAAAGCAAGCCAAAAACTACCTTTGCAAAGAAGCTTCAGAAACTCAACAAAAGTTAATCCCTCCAAAGTGGCCGCAACATTTTTTCACTGAATTTGGGTACTTTGATCTCATAAGCCATTGCATGGTGCACTCTGTTTTATGTGCTGCATTGAAAAAGAAGAAGTTAATATTTGTGTTTCTATGTTATCCTTTAACATTTTGATTCCCTTGATTTGTGGAACAATTAATTTAAAATATTCAGCGTGGTCTGCTTCTACAATGACTAGCTTCCCTCTAAAATTTGTGTTCAGATGCTTGTGGGATAATGAGTAAGTTCATCTGGTAGCGGTCATGTTCTCTGCCAGTGGGTTGATTACACCACAGATCCCAGTAGACAAGGCCACAAGTGCATTTTATACAAGGCCCCAAAGTCCTTTTTACATAAAAACAAAAGAGCATTAGCTAAAAATGGAAACAATATCAATTTCTTGCCATATCCCAGACTATCAATAAAGGTTATTTTTATTTTTATTTTGAAAATTGTAAAGTATGAATGGTGTCAATGTCAGGGGAGCCAAGATAGTTTGGGTGAAGGTTCCCACAACAGACATGGAGCCTGGTTGCCTGTGCCATGGACATACAATGATTATCTTGATCACAACAAATTCACTGGCTGCCAATTGCATTAACTCTGCATTTATTAACCCAAACCCACCAGAAAATGATGAAGGACAACAACCTGGTGAGGCACCTGGACGCCTGTGAGACCATGGGCAACGCCACCGCTATCTGCTCAGACAAGACGGGCACGCTGACTACCAACCGCATGACGGCGGTGCAGATTTACGTGGCCGACGTCCACTACAAGGAGATCCCTGACCCTTCCGTTCTGCCCCCCAAAACTTTGGAGATGGTGATCAACGCCATTTCTATCAACAGTGCCTACACCACTAAGATTCTGGTAAGGTTTTTCTCCCAGAAACAGCTTCTGGGACATGCATTTTGCATATGGCTGGTTACCATAGCTAAGGTATGCTCTTGCAACCCGTCACACAGTTGATGGGAATGAAACAATTTGACATGTTTGTCGCTAAGAGACACAGAAAAATTTCATGGTACTAGTTATGCAATAATTAAAGATGTCCTGCCATAGAGTTGCTTTATTGCATCAATAAGAATGCATAGTAAATAATAAAAGGCCTAAAAGCCTTGAATCAAATCCAGCTGAAGCAAGTAAGAATTTCCAAAGATATCCTAAAAGCGTTCCCGACGTGGGAGGTGCCCTACATTCTGAATGGCTCCAATGAAATGGTGGTAATTGGAATGAGCATTTTTAGCCATCTGAGTGGGCAGGTCTTGTCTTGGGAGTCAGACCCATTAAAGAGTAGCGGACTCATACGTTTCAGTGTTTGCTTCTGGGAATCACCTCGTTGGGTCTTGGGTGCAGAAAGAATTGGCATGTATGTTCTGTCTCGTTACAGTGTTACTTAGCAAGTTTTACATCATTTATTTTAGTCGGGTGGGGGGGGGGTAGCTTTACTGCAACATTTATTGAATGGGTGAATAGCATTCCAACTAAAGTATCTATATTGCATGTTAATTATTATGGAATTAATCAAATGAATAGTTCAAATGAAACTGAAATCCCAGTGAAATGCCATCGGCGTGTTAATCAGGGCGGTGGCAGTTGGACATGCAGGACACACCCCGCTGTCTGTGTACCGTGCATGAGGGTGTGGCCTGTTCTGATCCGCTAAACCATGCGCTCCCACCTGGTCCCAAACAAGTTGTTTGGACTCTATCCCGAGCCACCTGTGTCATGTTTCATGGCTCCACCGGCGATTAATCCTCCTCCCGGTCGCCGCGGAAACGCAAACACACACAGGGAGGAACGAACACATACACACACATACACACCACCATCTGTTTGACTGACACAGCTCGCTTCCCTTAATAGGGAGTGAGGAGCTAATCAAAGGCTTCTTGTCACATGCCATGTGCAACTGAAATACTCTCCTTATTTTGTTAGGATTTACACGTACTGTTCAGGGTAATTAAAAAGTTAATTTTGCTTTCTCTGATGATTTTGGTTCCCTGTGCACATTTAGCATAGCAATTGATTATCTATCTAGAATCACTTGCAAATTAAGTTGGGTTTAGTCAAGAGAGGGATTGAATTGGGATACTATCTATAATGGTATTTGTATAAAGCTTGTATTTGTTGTTGCCCTACTTGTTCAGTGGATGCTTTTATCCCAAACCGTGTTCAAATTGAGTATCTTGCCCAAAGGTGCTCCTACAGACTTGGTCATGAACGCAGCAATCCTAAACCAACCTACTGTACACTACCTTCTCTGTACCTGTTATGTATAACAGCCTGTTCTAGATCACCACATGTGGATTGGTACCCAGAAGGTTACTGGTCTGGCCATGTTGGGTGTTGCTCTTGTACCTTATACTAAATTGGTCAAATTTCCTTCTGTATAATATCATTAAATTGTGAACGTCGGCAAAGCAATGATGAAGTAAATCAATTCAATCACTCATACAATTATTTTAATAATTATGTGTGGATGATTACAGTGTATTTGAATGACTCATATTCTTTTAGATAGGTATTTTTTGTATATTTTATGTGGTTTTACATTTTTCCTAGTTTTTTTTTTTGAATGAATGAATGAATGAATGCAGTATATTCAGCTGTCACTCCTACTGGCATAAATTGCATCTTAGATGCTGTAAAATTCACCAAAATCTATTCTAAGTGGGCTTCACAATGTGTAAAATTCATCTTCAAGATCTAAAGTACATGTGTTACATCAGCACAAGAGTAAAACACACACTGATCCTACACTGGTTTAACTCTGGTGGCTCCATGTTTGATTAGTGTGGAGAGACAAAAACAAAGGGGCTTCATGTTTCATCACACTCTGTAGGATACTGCATTGCAGAAGACCTGAGGACCACGTAACAGTTTATATTCAAATGGTGCCAAGGTGTGAAGTAGGTAACTCTCTATCCAGACTCCTGCCGTGTTTACGGATAAGTGTATACTGGAGTTCCTCGCACCAAACAAAAAATGTGCAGTGAACAAAGAATTGTGAATGCATGGTCCGTGTACATATGAGGCAATCCAGTAAAGTTTGTCACAAACCTGGAGCCTGATAGGCCTAAGATGTGTGAGTGTCCTGAAGGTGAAGTAGCCAATAGCTTTCCAGAAAAACAAATCTCCTGAGGCTGCTGGTCTCACTGTGTCAACTTCTCCAGGAATCAGAGGAAAGGCTTTGATCTTCACATAAAGCCAGGCCTGATATCCATTTCAATATAGGCATCTCCTCTGTAATGTAGACCCTAGTCAACGGGAGGCCCTGTTCACCCAGCCACGTTATTGCTTTAATAACGTGGTGAATGGAACCCGTCCCCCTCCCCGTCAAATATTTACAGCACTGTTCCAGAAGCCCAGGAAATGTCAACTTCTCTGGACCACTGGACGGTTTATTTAAGTATTACATTACTATTATTTAAGTACTTCAAAGGAAACCCATGATGCGCCTTTTCAGAAATCCTAGATACGTTTCGTCTTCTTTTGATCGATGGCATCACGTTCTTTGTCATTCCTTTGCATAGCCTGAGGAAAATGACATTTGGCAAAATAATAACAGTGTCGATTCAATCGCATTCAACTGGTTATTTTCAGTATAAGATAATTAGGATTGTTGTTCAGTTTAGTTTTAATGTAGCTGTTTATTGTGTAACCCCAATTATGACAGTCTAACTGTACAATTGATTTGATACTGCCCAGGATATTTTAGCCACAGATAAAGCATGTAGCTGAAAGATTGTTCAGGTCTGTGTTTATATGTGTGCTGGTTGGTGGTGTAGCTTATTCTGAGTGCAATCTCAGCCTACTCTTACCTTCTGCTTTATGGGTCATAAACGTAACAAGCCAGCAAGGGCACTTCAAAGCACCCGTGTGAGAAACACTGATGCAGGGGGGTTTTGTGCACAGACAGGCCTTGACTTCCTGTGCTGAAAGATGAAGGGAATTTATACCTAAAGAGACAATTGCATTTTTTTCAGGTGCAGATGTATTAGTTCCCTACCGATATGGAGCATATGGTGTTTCTAGCAATACGCTCATTATAGAGGGTGTATCAGTCACTGTGTTATATGCGTAACACTGTGCCTGGGTAACAGTGTCCTCCCTGGAGGGGACAAACATCCTGTGCAACACTGATCCTCCATGGCATCTCTTTTAAACAAGGTGTGAAGCAGAGAGGCCTGGGGGCCCATAATTTACCTTGACATGACTAACGAGAAAGGAAGCATCTGCTCTGACCCTAAGGTCTATCATAACCATCAAATTATAGCAATACTTCACTAGGTGTTTAATAGGCATTAGGTTTAAAAAGTATTAGAAAGTACATTTTAATTTAAAAAGTGTTCAGTGCTAGAGCGTTTCATATATTAAGACATCTTTGGAATGGGATTCCAAGACAATTAACCTTGTATTTTTGAAAATAATTGTAATTTAATAATATTTTTGGGTGTTTGGCACCTGGTCCTGGGTTATTCCCTGTCTTTTACCCAGAGCTTCTGTGATTGGCTCTGGAGCACCGCAACCCTGGATGGGACAAGCGGGTATGAAAAATGGATGGATAGATAATATTTTCAGAACTTCTTTTGTCATTTGCACTGCTGTCAGCCCCCCCCCCCCCCCCAAAAAAAACCCCAATTCTCCTCCTAGCTTGTGCCTCAGAGGCATGAACACAGTGGTGACCTTATTGGTGTAGGCATGGAGGGGGGTTTTGGGGGGGCGGGGCTTTGGAAATTGGAGTGATGAGCCTGGGGTGAGCGAGGTGGGGGAGAGGTGAAGAGGAAGTGGACTGTGCCAGCTTCCCCTTGACCATATGCCTGTGCCTACTGGAGTAGGCGCTGACCACGGCGCGAGCAGCTGCTCCCTGCACCACGAGTGCGCTGGGCCCCTGCCAAGGGCTTAGGGACGACGTCAGACAAGAGCGGGGACCCTGCGATGGCCCCAACGCCACGTAGCCGATTTAGAGCGGTAGCCTTTCGGGGCCGAATCATTACTGCCGTCGGCTGGAGGCGTGGCAGAGATTTTTGGTGCCTCTGGTACATATCTTTTGGGAGATGGAGAATATTCCTTCAAACCTTTCCACTAATTAGACCTGGGAGACTCGATTGCGCAGCCCAATTTAGAGGCACTCAGACTTGCGGTCAGGTGTCTGCTCATCTAAAAGATGTCAGCGATCGTGTACGGTATATTGTCTGCTTGTTTGTGTTTTTTCGTACCTTGAGTTTCTCGTTTGGGCCGAGTGCATCCCCTGCCTTATTGCAGGCCATCGAGAATGAGCAATGCAGACACATCTCATTAAATGGTGTGGGAGTTTATTTAAACGCCCTATGAGGGAGCATTGTCCATTTAAATCAGTGCCCCCAGTAAAACCTTATTATAACTAGTCCAGGGGGGCGGGAGGGTGGATCAATAGGTGAGCTTAGGACTCCTAAATAGGATTCATCTCATTGAAAATTATTTCCAGAGAGCCTTCATCTCTAGAAAGCTGTAAAATAAAACCCTCTGAAGATCTTCTACTCCTTTAATCTAGCTGTTTTACATAACTGGTACCTTTGTGGATAAGACCAAGAGCGGGTCAGGCTGTGTGTTTTTATTTTGCTTCTGATTCGAAGTTGGCTTTCTGAATCGTGTGATATTACCCAGTGTTGGTGTTTGTGAGTTTGCAATGATAAAGAAGTCAGATTTACTGTATTGTAATTTAGCCTGTCACGATACACAACCGTGACAACCAAGCATGTCCTCTGCTCTGACATCTGCCCTGTATTACATTTCTGGTTAGAAAATCTGTCATTCTAGCTTGTAAAATACATTACAAAAAAAAGAATGCCATCGATGTATTAACATTTCACTTTTGAAATTATTAAAGTCAAGGATAACAGCCTTGTCCTTCAAGTAGTTTATATGATAACAGGTGTCATGAAGGTACAAAAAAAGCTTTTATCTGGACGAGCAGATACATGCTTTGGTTATAGGAGACTGTGAGTGATCGGTGACATCACAGTCATGTAAAGCCTCTGGGTCACTGAGACTGACTGCACTTTATCGACAATGAAGATAAATTCATCACTGTCACAGTGTCACCTGGCCAATAATTGTATTGTTCCAGTATGCGCATCTTGACATGTAAAATACAACTTCCACTTAAATCATTTAACCATTTCAAGTTCCAAAAGATTCTGTCTAGAACCAGCCTCTAATAAGTCTTATATCAGGTTACACCTAATTGAGTATTGACCTATCGCATTTACTGTACTAATTTGTTATACAGTACATATACAGTAAGGTGTATGTGATGAACAGGTACAATATCAAAATATGCCCAAAATAACTTGCATCCAGTCGTCCCAGTCCCAAATGCAATGTAAGGCTATAGTCTGGTTTCACAAAACTGAGATGCCTATAGTACAATAAAATGGGGGGTGGGGGGTGGCATTAGAATTACAGTAATAAAGGCTGTCACCAACTTTCTGGATGGATACACAAAATAAAAACACCATTACATGATAATTATGACTATTATTTGCGCATATTCATGCAGTTATAGGTAATGCTAAAATTATAGTTGTTTCATGTTCTATGACTGACATCACAAACAGGGGGCATCCCAGGGCAGGGGGGTCACCACTGGCCCTAAGTGTGCTTACATCAGTAATAAAATAAAAACGTAACAGGGAACCCCCACTGTACTCCAAAACAACACTATGAATGCCAAAAAACGCATGAAATTTTGACGATAAGATATATTTGTGTTGTCAGCTTGCCAGTCCTCAAACAGAAGGCACAGTCTTCACGGAACACATGGCATACAACTGAGTGCATGCTGGAGGGCTTGCCAGTCTGGCTTTATGACTGAGCTACAGCCTCTTTTGGTCCAGAAGGGCGTCCATTTTGTCGGCCCTGTGAGATAATTCTCTCTATGTTGCTTTTCAGCCTCCCGACAAGGAGGGCGGCCTCCCAAAGCAGGTGGGCAACAAGACGGAGTGTGGCCTGCTGGGCCTCGTGCTGGACCTCAAGCGGGACTACCAGCCCATCCGCGACCAGATGCCCGAAGAGAAGCTTTACAAGGTCTACACCTTCAACTCCGTGAGGAAGTCCATGAGCACGGTCATCAAGCTTCCAGACGGCAGCTTCCGCATGTACAGCAAGGGCGCTTCCGAGATTCTGCTCAAGAAGTGAGTGGATCCAGGATTCTGGAAAAGGGAATCTACACTGGCAGTCACTCATGGAGATGCAGCCCAAACCACGATGACTGATGGCGTTCAAAGAATTAATATACTTGAAAGTTAATCGCTCCTGTGAGCTTGATTAGGACAAGCGGGTAGAAGATAAATAGGTGGATGGAAGTTAATCTGTATTAAGTAGGTTAGGTAAGCTAGGTGATTGTAGAACAGCAGACTCATCCATGAGGACAGAGAATCTTGGTTTATTTTAGGCATGTTCACGGAGTGGTGAACACTGCAACCAGAATGGGGGGAAATAGTATGACATAAGACGAAGGAAAAGTTATTGTTTTGGTGGGGGCTGGAAAGAGCGGGAAAAAACTCAGAGCACGGGTGGTTGGAACTACCAACCAGGGTCCTTCAGGGTTAGGTTTACTGGAAATAAAAACAACCAATGGTGACAATGGCGAGACTAGAGACACCCGAAGCAAACTCATGGGTCATTCTCACAAACAAACATTTTTTTTGTTTGTGTTTTTTTTTATGTGTAGAGTAATCAAAATCACCTTCACTATGTGTTGGTAAATTGATTATATTAAAATTAGATAATTGTTGCACTGTTATATTTTTTAACCATTTTCCTGAAATAGCTAGCCAAAAATCTCATTACTGTGATAGATAAAAGATCAAATAAAAACAAAGACTAGATAAAATGTTCTCATGTCTTGCAATTTTATTGCATTTATCCCACAATAAACAATCTATTTATATAAGATAGATATATGTTTTGCTCAGTTTTTTGTTAGTTTTGTCATTTTTTCCTCATATCATAACTTTTGCCTTGGATTTTATGAAGTTTATTACAGAAATTCATGGTAAAATTATAAAACTGATGAACTACCCCAGAGGCAAAATTGACAGTTAAGGCAATGACGCTGTATTATTACAGTCTGTCTTCAGACTAATTTTAAAATAAAAATTAATATTACAGTAATGAGTTCCTGAAAATGACTCTCATGAGGTCACTCAAGACATCTTCTTGAAAGTTGTTTACAAATGTCATATAAACATTATTGATGTGTTTAATTATTTAATTTCTATAAAGTGACTTGCAAAGTTTATAGATTCACTTATTCCTGTATTTTTAAGCTGAAACAGTGTTTTTCTCAAAGGTTCAAGAGAAGGGCATCACCGACAATTCAACTGGCAATATTAGGGCCACCCCTATAGGTCCTTACAGGTCATTAGATAATGTTGACACCTCACATCACCCCTTGGCCTGTCCCTGGCAGATGCTCTCGTATCCTGAACGAGGCTGGGGAGGCAAAGCTGTTTCGGCCACGTGACCGGGACGAGATGGTCAAGAAAGTGATCGAGCCCATGGCGTGTGACGGCTTGAGGACGATTGGTGTGGCGTACCGTGACTTCCCAGCCAGCCCCGAGCCTGATTGGGAGAACGAGGCGGACATCCTCAATGACCTTACCGGAATATGCGTGGTCGGCATTGAGGACCCAGTCCGGCCAGAGGTAAAAAAATGGACATTTCTTATCATTTGAGGGTCCCTCTCAAATACCACCACCCATCAAAATATCAAAATGATTCCATTTGTGACAGCATATCACTGCTGGTCTTCAGGGTGTCAGAATTCTAAGTAACTTTAAGCATCACTGTTACGCTGCATTATCCTCAGCTCTGTGTACGCAAACAGAATAAAACTATAATAAGCCATCAATACGAAAATTCGAGGTTATGCCTCACAAAACAATCATTGATTCATCAGTCCATCTTCTAGCTATCTACCCTGGTCAGGGTCATGGGGACAGTCACTGATGTTAAATTAATTTTGACTGGAATTGAGTAAAACACATCCTGGATCATTGCCCTGTTCAAGAACTTTCTGAGCATTTCATTCCTTGCTAATTTGTTACTATTTGAAGGAATTTTGCTAGTCTGATAACCAAACTTATTGCATGTTCAAACAAGCACTATGATAAAATGAAAATTTAGTTCAGATGCAATTCACTGAGCCAATGGGATTAGCTTTGCAGTTCTTCATGATCAAAAAGGAATTTAAAAAGCGTGTATTATTTTTTATCTCCCTGTTCTCCAATCTCTCTTTCTGACCTCATCCCTTGGGCTTCACTGCGTAATTGTCAAAGTTTGACAACTACTCTCCATGAATATAAATTAGAGAAAAAATAATCACTGGGAACATTTGTGGCTTTTAGGATCAGAATTACAGGCAAAAGAATAATTGTGTTTCTGCTAAATTCATCTAAATGAATGCAAAAAGTTGTTGCTTTGATAACATGGGGTTTAATGTATAATGACATGCCTCTTATCTCACGAGTTGCAAATCCAGCCCCAAGTCAGCCCCCTGTGACTCAGTCAGGTGACTCTGGATCGCTCAGCTGACTCTATGAACTATGAGCATGGACTCATAAGTCTCTGCGTGTGTGGCACTTCAAAGTGAATCCCCTTCCAACTTTAAATTTAATTATCCATTTGATGTACAAAATACCTTCAGTCAAGAGTAACCCTTTTGGATATTGCTTTTAATGTATAAAATATTAAATTATACATGTAATTGCAGTTATAATTGTTTATAAAATTATTGCTGGAGTCTCATTTCAGGTCACTTAAGACTCCCAAAATGCTTGACTAACCTCTTACACATGTAAGAATAGACAGATAGACAGTGTGCATGTGAAAAATATGTCATTAGGGAGTAATGAGTAAAATGGTGTAATGTTACAAAGTCACCTTCAGCTGCCTTTGCTGTCCATTATTAAAGAGGCTCTTCCTTTGCACGTCATGTCTCAGATGAGTCAGGTGATGCCACATCCACTTAAACCTCCAAAATGGGTCGCCCCCCTCCCCCCTCCAACCCCACCCCTATTTACTCCTGGTCCTAAAGCTGCCTGTCACGCATCGCATGACATCATAAACGCGAAGGCGGTGATGCGATCCGCTGCATTCACCATGTGAAAAACCATTCGTTTAGTTGCCATAAATTATTGATCAACGTTATAAGTGAATGTTGAGATAAATCCACGACGACGCCATCAGCAATAAACCTCTAGAAGGATCCCTGGATACAGTTTAATGTTCGCGGCTTGACTAATGCCGTCGCGGATTTATAGATTGTTACGGAGGTTATAACAAAGCTTTTCCACTCTACGGCACTGACCAGCTACATGTCACATACAGACGATGCCCGAAGCAGCATGTACAGAAATCGCTTCATTTCTAGGAACTGAATGTATGTCATTTACTGACCCACAATGTTGTACAGAAACTGCACCAGATATATTCTGCTTAATATATAGCTCTTCAAGTGAAAAACACTGTTGATGATCCATATAAATAATTAACAGTTCATTTTAAAGGAACCCTCCAATTTCTATTCTGCTTTTTAATCTGTGTAATATCTTCATTTACATTTTATTTAGCAGATGCTTTTGTCCAAAGCTGCATTTTTTTCTTTTTTTGAGAAAGCAAGGTCAGTAGCCTTGCTCAATGGCCCACCTGTAAAATCGCTCTGCAACCCTGAGATTAGAACTGATGACCTTCTTATCACAGACTTGGTGTCATGCTGATGCGTAATAAATTCAAATAATACTAATCAATATACTCTTTGTTGACTTTATTTTACCAGATTCTTTTGGGCTAACACCTTTATTTGGCGTCACTGTGCACAGGTGCCAGGACATGTCACATTTTAATTTTTCTGACTTATAAAAATATCAGGTTACATAATATTGGTCATCTAATAACACTGTTGCTCATTTCTGTTTTGTTCCTGGTCATTATGACTGTCTGATGCAAGTGGAAAAATCCATGCCCATGTGCTCGGTCTATGACATCATCTAATCTATGTTCCCGGTGCAATAACAGGAACTAGCTTAATGAGGCCGCTGCCCATGCCATGGCCGTTCTTGTAATGTTGTGGGTTCGAAGGGCCCCTGAAGATCCCCGAGGAAAGTATCGGACAGGGAAATTAACGTCCCCCACCTCCCTCGAAGGTACCGGCAGCCATCCAGAAGTGCCAGCGAGCCGGCATCACGGTGCGCATGGTGACAGGGGACAACATCAACACGGCCCGCGCCATCGCCATCAAGTGCGGCATCATCCACCCCGGCGAGGACTTCCTGTGCATCGACGGGAAGGAGTTCAACAGGAGGATCCGCAACGAGAAGGGAGAGGTACCGATTATGTCACAACGGACTCACCCACCATGATTACGGTGGACACATGACTCTTCACTGTATGGGTCTAATTAAAATGCTTCTGTAATGCTCAGAAACATTTCATAACAAAATAGCTGACTCCAGTTGCAAGGGAATCTTGGGTAAAAACTCACGTTACTTGTTTCTGCAGATTGATAAACAGGTTCTTCCAGATATTACTCAAGATAAGTGTCAAGATCAGACTTTACAAGCACATTTACTTTCCATGGGAGTAGATGTATGTAGAAATATTAATACAAATGAATGCGTGGAGAATTCAGACACTTTTGTTCCTTGTTACAGGTCGAACAAGAGCGTATCGATAAGGTGTGGCCCAAACTCAGGGTTCTGGCAAGATCCTCTCCCACTGATAAACACACTTTGGTCAAAGGTGGGTAAAGCCTGATTTCAAGGGCGTAACCTTGGTTTGAACATTGGGGGGTTTGAGGTCTCCAAACACGGTCTCACATGATTTTTTTTGGGGGGGGGGGGGGTTGTATTGGCCGGTTTTGATTATTTGGAGGGTTACAACCCCCCCATCGCCCCCTATAATTTAAGCCCCCGCCTGATTTGATGCAGGAGTCTGAATACCTGTGATGCTTTAAGCAGTCATAAAAAAATCAACATACTCTGTCTGCCAGGTATAATCGACAGCACAATGGTAGAACAGAGACAGGTGGTGGCCGTGACGGGGGACGGAACCAACGACGGACCCGCATTGAAGAAGGCAGATGTGGGCTTCGCCATGGTAGGGAGCGCCTCCTCGTCCGCGTCTCTGCTCGTCATTGGCTAGATGGCTTAGAGGTTTAGGGGATAGAAATGGAAACCGAGCAGATGATTGGCTATTCATCCCGTCTTTTACAAAGGCGATACACTCCCTCTGTGTGTCTGGGGAGCTGAAAATGTTTCACTCTTCTTAGAGCATCCCTCACCTCCACAAAGTCCAAATGATTCATTGTGGAGCCATAGCACCCCTTAGTGTACACGTGCAGTATGCACATGCTCTTATATTCATCTTCAGCTGATGGTCAGACAAGCTTTTTCTTTTAACATTCTTAATAGTATACACATTTAACAGATTTAGAATAGCAAGTCATTTTAATAATTTAAAGATATTATTATTAATTGTTTACATTTACTTGGCAAGCGTGTTTTTTTTTATTTGGTATATGTGTAATAAATGTAGATATAACATAATTAAAAGGTTATGCCAAGTGCTGGTGGAAGCAGAGGTTCACTGTTCTCCGTACCGCACACAGAGTTAAGCTACAAACACTCCATAGGTCTGTAATTATCCACATGCATTTCTGCCTATGGGACAAGACTGAATCTCGTACATCAGCGTGTTCATTACCCTAAAAAAAGGGCAGATTAACCACTTCACATCAGGCTTAGTAAGTCTTAAAATCAAACTGTTTTTAATTCTAAACATGTAGAAACTTGGGCATACAGAGGTAAAGAATTGTACTGAATGACCATATGGTGTCTTTCTCGGGCTATAGTCTGATTTTGTCATGAAAGGAAACAAAATGGCTTTCTTGAACCTTGCCCACTGACCCATAGCTATGTTCTGTGTATATTTTATAGCTTTGGCATCTGCTCTGGCAATCAATGAGATGCATTTAATACTGTGCATCTGTAAATGGGTAAATCACACATACATGGTGTCCAGTGCAGTAGAGAACTGGAGATCCATATCATCGCTGCAGGGTATTGCAGGGACAGACGTTGCTAAGGAGGCCTCGGACATCATCCTGACGGATGACAACTTCACCAGCATCGTGAAGGCGGTGATGTGGGGCCGTAACGTGTACGACAGCATCTCCAAGTTCCTGCAATTCCAGCTGACGGTGAACGTGGTGGCTGTGATTGTGGCCTTCACTGGAGCCTGCATAACACAGGTAGGCACGGCTCTTACTAAGGGACTCAGGACTGAACCATCATGCCCAGGGAGGGGGGGGTGGAGTTTATCTGTCTGGGATCATTGAGCATTATGAACGGTTACTTTTCACATCCTTCCCAGAGCAGTGAAGTTTTAGTGTTTAACTGATCACCAGATATAATGACATTTACAGCAGCTTTTGCCAGCTCACCTCTTTCATACCATTATGCGCCATGCTTGGATATTAGGGACATGACTGGATTAAGTCTGAATTATCAGTAATATGTAAATTTTGGATTTATGTCAACTCAAAAATGTAATGACTATTCTGAACAACAATATAAATTCACTGACCCAGGGACTGTAAGGAATAGTATATAAGAGTAGATAAATTATGAATTATGAGAGAAATATAATTTGCCTTAGCAAATAAATATAGCATTAAAACATAATATATTACTTTGCACATATATTTCTGTTTTAGTTTGGTTTTATGTTTGTCATGAAGTTGTTTTTTGTTTGTATAAGTTTTTTGTTACTTTAAAATTGCAGTAATGGTTAGAAGGACTCTGTGTTTATATTGACGGCCAGTCCCTGTCTTGTGTTCCTGCAGGATTCCCCTCTGAAAGCAGTGCAGATGCTTTGGGTGAACTTGATCATGGACACTTTCGCCTCTCTGGCCTTGGCCACAGAGCCTCCCACCGAATCCCTCCTAATGAGGAAGCCCTACGGACGCAACAAACCACTCATCTCCAGCACCATGACCAAGAACATCTTGGGCCACGGTGTCTACCAGCTGGTTGTCATCTTCACGCTACTTTTTGTGGGTAAGTGTACGATGGTTGTTGTCTTGTAAGCCTGTAACAAGCCTCAACAAGTTTCTTGTGATTTAACAGAAAGCCCAAAATCATTTGCTGATGGTGCGGTTTCTTGCCCTTAGGTGAGAGCATTTTCGACATTGACAGTGGCAGGAATGCACCCCTCCACGCCCCCCCCTCGGAACACTACACAATCATCTTCAACACCTTTGTCATGATGCAGCTCTTCAACGAGATCAATGCTCGCAAGATCCACGGTGAGAGGAATGTCTTCAATGGCATCTTCAGGAATCCCATCTTCTGTACCATTGTACTGGGGACGTTTGCTGTTCAGGTAATGCTATATGAACATGCATGTTGTATTGAATATGGTCATTTTCCATAGGATGCTGCAAGAGCTTATTCAGTGCTTTTCAGTTAAATATAATGCTCTGACCCCTATTTCAGATTATAATTGTGCAATTTGGGGGCAAACCCTTCAGTTGCTCCCCCTTGGACCTGGATAAATGGATGTGGTGTGTGTTTCTGGGTGTAGGAGAGCTCCTCTGGGGTCAGGTAACTCATTTCTTACTAATCACAAAAATCAACAAATGAATTTACAAACATACTGTAACTTGTTTAATCTGATAATAACCTCCTCTACAATCTGATTGGATACTTCATTGAACCAGTCAATTTTCATTCTGCCCTCAGAACATTTTTGTGTAAGTAAAAGTCTCACACACAGCTTTTTGCACAAAGCAAAACGCTACTTATGTCGCAAATGTACAACGGACAACTAATTTTTTGTCTCCTGAACACCAACGACTTCAAAATACCAGAGAAACACTGTGTAACCTGGCACCTCTTTTTAATTCCACCCTGAATCAGGTGATATCAACAATTCCCAACAGTAGGTTGAAGTTCCTGAAGGGGGCAGGCCAACTGACAGAGAAGGATGAGGTGCCAGAGGAGGAGATGAACGAGGACAATGAGGAGATCGACCATGCTGAGAGGGAGCTGAGACGAGGCCAGATTCTTTGGTTCCGTGGCCTCAACAGGATTCAGACTCAGGTACATAAGAGCTGGACCATGGGTACATTCAGGAAGGAGCCCGATTAATATTGTCTGTAGTAGATGGTGGTGTAGACATGTATGACCGTGGAAATGTCTAGCACTCACATAGAGGATTCCCGGTCCAATCAGGCTGCACTCTGCCTATAGCTCCTTGTTTTCTGCTATTTCACTTTACTAAACCATTTTTGCTTTGTTGAAATGATAATACCTGGATTTCAAGACATAATGAAGATATCATTTGTTGATGGTTCTGAACTTCAGTTAATTATCTTCCACTAAACTCTTCTGTCAGCTACATAAAGCTGGTTGCCATAGTGCAACTTGTCACAGGAGAGGACAGCTGAAGACACTATGGATCAAAATTCCTCCTACATCCCTTAGATGGCAGCTGCAGGTCATGGGGTTGCCTGTGGAGCACTGAAGTCATGCTTCAGTTGAAGTTAGAGTTGAAGGCTTTCTGAACTTCTTTGCCCCGTGTGCTACCATTGCTTTCTTGTTGTCCATCATTGTACAGTAGAGAATACCTACACAGGCTAATGCTGTCCATGTCATGTGGTTAGTGTGGCATTGTGGGAGTTATCCGTCATATCGGTACGGCTTTTCGTCATGCCTTTGTCTCCTCCCTCCCTCGCTCCCTCCCTCGCTCCCCTTCTGAGCCACCTGTCTCATTCTCTCCTCCACTGCAGATCGAGGTAGTGAACACGTTCAAGAGCGGGACCTCCTTTCAGGGAGCGCTAAGGCGCCAGTCTTCGACGACCAGCCAGAACCAGGACGTTACCAATGTGTCTAGCCCCACTCACGTGTCCGTGTCCAATGCCCTTTCCTCTCCCACCAACGCCACTGCCGTTCCCGCTGGGCGTGAGTGAGATTTCTCAGAGCGCGTTTCAGAGATGCCCCCTGTCACTCAGGACCAATCACTGGAGGCCAGGTTCTCCTAGCTGTCATATGAGGAAGGCCATATTCATGTTCATTTTAAAAAAAATATTCTTTCCTAGAAGAGTAAATCAGAGAGTGGTGATCTCTGTGATGTTATTTTCTGGGTCAGAGTATCTACACTATAATTGCATGGTTTAAATTTGTGTTTTGATTTTTAAGTTTGAAAAATTGGCTTTTTTCAGTAATCTTAGGGATATTTTGATATTTATGTTTATATATAAGTTCTATGCCTGCGTCACAGTTCATTGTTTAGAACATTCTTGTTTTTTTAGATACTGTTAAGCGTAATTTTTTAGTGTACATTTTTTGTTATATAATGAACAGTCTGGGGGGATTCAGGATATCAGTATACCTGATTGTTCAGACCTTGTTGTCCTAATAAGAATTTAAGAAGGTGGTTCAGTAGGCTGTCAATAAATCAAGGCGATTAGTTGAGTCAGGTCTTTCTGTTGAGGTAGGTCCTTCTGTATGTGGACTGGACTAGACTTGACGTAGGAACACTTGATCATGTGGTTGACAAATGGATCATTGGCTAAGAGCTATTGTGAAGGGTGGCTTCTCTGAAGACGACTTTGCTCGTTCCTTCGTATCATATCCTCTACTCTTATGCCTCTCGCCACCTTTCATTTGACATACGCCACCGCTTTCTGAGAGTGCCTGGTTTCTGTCTCAATGTTAAATGTCTGTGTTTCCCCCAGAGTGCTAAAGAGCCCTGGACTAAGGGTGCAGCCAACGGAGTGAATTTCAGGTTGTGAGTCCTTCAATTGTCTGCAACTAAACTGAACTAATTAACCCATGACAAACTCAAAATGGGTAAACATTCAAGTATAAGCCATCACAATTTTCATGCTGTATTCGGTGACCATGTGTTAGATAAGTGGTTCTCAACCTGGTCTGTATCTGTGTTCTGTTCCGTCATCTGTGCTGTTAGTCATCTAATTATCGATAGAACGCACACCTACTAGGAGGCCCCGAGACTGGGTTGAGAATGAAAGTATTTCACACTGGCCCGATGTGTGTATTTCCTGATCGCTGAGGTTGACTCTGTTTTGTTCTCTAAGCAGAGTCTCGTTTTTCAGGGGGAAACCAAAACAAAGGAGTTTATCTTCAGGCAGCTGAGAAGACCCAGAGCATCCTGTCTTATCTGTCATGTGTAGTGTGTCAAAAGACAGCTTCGGGGGCTGTAGCAACCCATGACGTCTCGTGGCTTCCCGTTGTCAACCGTGTCCTATGTGGCGCCAGTTGTCCCCAGGCAGATGCTGTCAGCGCGATTTGTCTTGACTTTCATTCTTGTCCGTCAATCACATGGCTTCTTCTCTGACCATGTCATTTTTCGTAATTCCCCACCGCGATGAGGCCTTTTACGCGCGTTGGTGTGCAATGAAAGTCGGGTCAAATCGGATCTGTATGCATCATGCTGTTCTATGTCTCAGACCCCGACTGCAGGTACAGTCACAGGGCTAAACACACTGCAAATCAAAAAAATATATAGGAAACATAAGGTTATAAAGTAAAGTAGGGGAGCTATAGTCAATACATGCTCAAAATGTTTTTAAAAAATCATAACTTAATTAAAACTATAAGAAGTTTTTAAATTTGTAAATAGTAATATTTTGCAGATGCAATGAAATAGATTGCCAGTGTGTGAAAGATCTATGATAAAATACATTCACGGTAATAGTTTTATTAAGTATCTATTAAATATTTATAACAGTAATTTTATTCTGTTGTAGCAATGTCTTCCAGCAGTAAACGCAGCAATAATTTTATTACTGAATTTTATTTTTTCCATAACTTTTTCTCTAAAATTTGGTAAACACAATTTTTAAAAAATGAAACCGTATATAGTTTGTAACAAAGACGATTAATTTCTTTAATTAAACGCACTATTTGTCAGTAAAATTATGACTTTTATCGAACTCTCCATAGACCAGGAAGGACCTGGGGGCCTATACTTGAGTGTTTATTCAGATGCGCATGACCATGAAGCTTGCTGCAGAGACGATTCGCAGTCAAGCTTCACAGTACGGCTGTCCGTGTGCTGCTGTGCGTCGCCGGCGTTCCTTATAGCGCCCCCTGTCAGGAGCTGCATGCGTGCGCGGTCCTTTTGGCTTCCAGCTTGTGGCTGATAGCGGCAGTGTTGGCATACCGCTCATCTCCCTGTGCACACCATTGTGTATGCATTGTGTTCTATCTTGTCCTTACTTGGAGTCTTTGTGAATGTGCGTGTTTGGTCTTTTTTTTATGCATTTCTTTTTTAAGTTTTCCTCTTTCCAAAACTTGTCTGGAAACTAATCTCTTCCTCCTACTTACCAACTCACCAAAAGATTTCTCACCATGCATGGGTTTTGGATTAACGTCGCTTGTCTCTAGGGGTATGCTACAGTGGACCTTAGCATTTATAACCAGCGCTGCCCATCTTTTTCTGCTGTACAGAAGTACAGTTGTTTTGCTTTACCAGTCTTTTTTTCCCCTTTGTTTATTTTTATGTTTCATTTGCAGTCCCCTTCCAATGCACGCCAAACAATTGTGTACCTCAGTGGTCCTGTGATCCAGGACCTGTTTCCGCCCCACCTTTCCTTACCCCACCCTTCCAGCCTGATGACGCGAAGCCCCATAATCAGTGTGGTTCTCTCTCCCCCCCTCCCAGATACGGGTTGTGAATGCCTTCCGTAGCTCCCTCTATGAAGGCCTGGAGAAACCCGACTCGAGAACCTCCATTCACAACTTCATGACTCACCCCGAGTTTAGGATAGAAGACTCTCAGCCTCACATCCCCCTCATCGATGACACTGACGCCGAAGAGGACCCGGGCTTGAGGAAGAACTCTAGCCAACCCTCTTCACCCAACAAGAACAACAATGCCATTGACAGCGGCATCAACTTGACCACTGACACTAGTAAATCTGCTGCCTCGTCCAGTCCGGGCAGTCCCCTACATAGCCTGGAGACATCCCTCTAGCCCTCCTGTTGGGGACACAAATAGCTACATTCTCCAAGCGCAACATGGCCAAGAAGGAAGAAGAGCACCTTCGGGCTGATGGATGTATACATGCTCCGAAGCTGATTTTTTTATTTGGCGGCATTCAGAGGAAGCAGAGATTGCTGTTGAGTGACTTGGAAAACTCTATAAACTATACACTACCCTTTCACGAGAATAAAATCACTATATTATTAATAGTTTAAATAATAAAAATATATATAATTACTCCTGCATGAATGTATATTACCCAAGTTTTTATTTAATTTCATTTTGATTTTACTTTTTTTTTTTTTTTTTGAATTTATTTGATTTTGGTGGGAAGTGCTGTGGACTGATATTTTAAGACAGCTTATCTGATTCACTGGTCTGTGAGTTTCTTGTGTGGCATGTATTAAACTGTATAGATTTATTTGATTAAAAAAATGACGTGTACTAAGGTTGCAGGACTCAACTTGCACAGTAGATTTGCACTTGTCGGAAAAGAGAAACCCATAATAAATAGAATTTATTGAAATATATATACATATATATGTATATATAAATATATATACACAGAGTTTATCTTTGTTTGTTGGCATGTTGCCTTGTTTCTGCTTCAATGGCTTACTCCTTACTCCTTTAACTTATTTACGTCCTAAAGAGAATGTGATTTGTTTACAAAACCCATAGATACTTCCTGGTTTATTTGTAGGGTACAAAAACCATACTTCAGACGTAGTAGGAACAGCTCAAGTTGTTGAGTACTTCTGTAACATTGGACTTTAGGTGTTTTATTACAAACTGTGTGCTGGATTTTGCCTGCTATTTTGTTAAATATTGTAGATATTTTTAGGTTACAAAGACACCAAAATATAATGGGATACGTAATTAATGTGGCATTTTAGTATTACATGATTGTTGGGATCAACTCTGAGCGGCATCCTTTGTGTCCAGACACAGATTTCAAGATGGAGAGGTTTGTCTCTTTCCGTTCGTTTCCTTTTTTTCGATGCTTGAAATTAATTTGAGATCATTCTCAAGATCAAGAGGGCCGTTCAGGACTGATTTTTTAAACTATCTACTATATAAACACTGCTTGTTTAACACAAATGTTTTAAACCTGTGTGACCATCAAAGGCTGCGATGGATTTATAACATTAGAAACAATTGCAAACTAAGTTATATTGGGCTTATCTGTATGAAAATCAAAAGTTGTGTTGAAATATTGTGAGATATTGTGTTGATTCTTTTTTTAAAATTTTATTTTTGAATTTGTTTTCCTTATAAGAAATTAACCGGGCTTCTGGGCTTGTGGAATTTTGAACACCAACTGAAAAAAACGAAATGGAATGTTGCTTTTTTTTAAAGAAAAATATCCTTTTTCTGCACTATCTGGATATGAACGAACCTCTGTGTTGTATATTTAGATGTGCTTTTGTGTGTTTTTAATCAAGCTTGTCTTCCTGCAGTCACTATATATACTCTAGCATCCCAACAGTATTCACAAGTTGTTAACTATTTATTATGCTTTCCAAGTGGAAGGGCAGAGGTCATGGAAGGAGGTGTGCAACCATAACAACCGGATTTATGGTCCTGAAATGCGATTATTATTATTATCACTAATTCTGGCTTATGAGGAAGCATGGTGGAAAATGCTCAATATGCAAGTTAAACAAATCCATTTTTTACTCTGAATTCAATATTTTGACCTGTTTTTTTTTTTTTTTTTAAATCTGCATTCGTGGCTCCTGTCATCACTAGATGGTAAACAACCTTAAACGGTTAGCTCAGGCATGTAAAAAAAAAAAAAAAAAAAACACTTCGGGTTGAGAACTACCAGGAAAATTCCTTCCGCAGGAAAGGCCTTTCCATGTCACAGAGTCTGGCATTGGCACGTTTATCTGATATTCCGGTCATTTTCACACCCTCACGATGCAAATCCCGCCAACGTCCCACATCTGTTTGTACATCAACCCGACAGTCAGCTTTAAGGCAATTAACAGTGAGAAACATAGAGTATTATTTGTAAATAGTGTAGCCAATCATTTTCACTGGAGATGCACATCCATGTTGGCTTATACGCACAGGGACATTTTACGTGTGATGCGGCATTTGTTTTTCATTTTTTTTTTGTTTGTTTGTTTGTATGATTACTGTAGTACAGGTCGAGTATTCTGCACAGAGTGCCCACATTGGTGAGCAAACTCATTCATGCCGTTTCACTATGACTAATATACCTAAACGACAATATTGAAGTATATTATTATGAATAATGACAATGATGATGATAATAAAATAATGATGACAATATCTCTTGCAATACATCAAATGCTTCTATGTACTGTAACTAGCAGCATGCATTTTGTGGAACAAACCAATGAGAAGCGAAATGCCAGTAGTAAATTTGGCATTCTTTCCATGTATGGGTAAATGATAAGTGTTCATCCATCTTGTTTTTATGAATTTTTTTATCTCTACAATAATTGTAAATAAAGAACTCAATGTCTTTGTTCATTTAATACTATGCAAAACGTCATGCTTTCTGATTGTTACCCACCTACCCTAGAGTGTGTTGCTGGAATGTCTGTGGTCTCAACAGTCAGTAAACAATGTGATGTAAATGATTTTATAGTTTGACAAAAGTAACGAACTGTGACTCTTGCTGCTTTACTGTCCTGACCATAACTCCAGACAGAAACGCAAGTGAAAGAAATAAACAAATAAGAAAAAAAATAGCACTAAATAAATTTCCCAGAGCAGCATGAACCAGAATGGTGTCCCCTGAGCACTGTGGCGTCTGTGTGATGTTTACTTTGCCGAGCCTGGACTCTAAGGACCTCTGAAGTGCTTGTCAAACAGGAAATGCATGCGTGTCCAATGGGATGCAGCTGAGCGGGGCCCCGGATAACGTGATTCGCTAACTGTTCACTTCATTAGAATTCCATCAGCATGTCATTAGCATGTTAATGTACAGTCTTGTAAGGAGGCGGATTGACAGCCCATGTACGGATCCTGGTAATAATTGCCTTTATTAACCAAGCACGTGGTTGAGTAACTGCACTTGTGAGTGAAAGGTCATCACTTTCAATCTCAGGATGGGACCTGTTGTTGTACTGTTCAGAAGGGTACTTAACACCAGCCACTTCTGTGGAATTTTCAACTGTACAAATTGGTAAGACCTCCAAGCTTCATCAGAATTGCGGGCATTGTGAATTACTTTGGAAAGAAATGGGTCTGTAAAGCAATAACAGTTGTAAACACCAGCAGTATTATTTCCTCAGGTCTTATTATTTCAAAAACAGAATTAATGCTTTATCTCGCAAAAGGAATGCTGCAAGATTGTCATGAAGTTTGCTGTGAGTACTGATATTGTTGCTAGTTTGCTAACCATATGAAGACACTGACCGAACATTTCTTGTTTGTATCCAGTGACTCTCCAGCATGATTGTAATGTGTGATAGCCATCTGTAAGCTCAATTGTATGTAACCTTTAAGGCCTCTGCTCCTTTGTCTAACAAACGACGTCCTCTTTGATACCATAAATGGTAAGTAACGATGTGTGCTTATTTTATTCATTTCCTTCCTTGGGTAACCCATGCTTCTTCATTTTGGTAAAATTTCTCTGTTTTGCTGGAATATAGAAAAAGAAATGCTTACATTTGGGGAAAAAATGTTATTTTACCAACACTGCAAATGGAGCATTGTTTTACAGTGACCAACCAACAATAGTCCTCTTGTCTTTATGCACCAGATATACTTGTAACAACTGGATGAGTAAAAGTAGTACTGCATGGTATAAAACTGCATATGATCCGTAATTAAAAAATCAGTCTCCTTTTGCAATCTTTAAATGAGTGTAATGCAAAGTTTATCAAAGCATATCAGGAGTTTTATCAGAGTCTTATGACATTGAATCAATAACTGAATTTGGGTTAGAGAACATTTTGAATTGCAGTTGTGCTTGTTAGTTTAAAATAAGCTCAAAATACCCAACAATCCAGCTTCCAACCATTTGTCCAAATGATCAAACACTTTTCAAAAACTCTTGCTAAATATGCCAGATTTACAGTCAAATATAAAATCTAATTTTTGCATATTGTGTTGTAAAATGTGCATACTTATATTCCTGCCAGTTAGCTAATGCACTGTTTAATGCACAGCCTCATCCTCAGCTAATTCCAAAACCATGAGATGTCATAGAAAATGTCCTTCATTGAAATTCACCGACCAAAGCAAAGAACAGTCATGACAGCTGAATTGGCGCTCCCTTTCTTATACTCACCAATGAAATCTGCTCTGCCTGGGAAGACTTCCACTCCTCTTCCTTCTCCCGAATGCTCATTCCCTCCTCTGCTCTTCTGTTTCTTCCTGAAACGTCTGATGGCCTATATTTTTGATGCCCTTTGTGAGAAATATGGCATTTCACGGGTGTCGGCCATCCTCATAATCCAAAGTTTGCCATCACATAAAATAATCTGTTTCGATGGAATAGAAGGGCTTGTGTATGAACAAAGAATCATCTTTAAAAATAACTCGTCTGTCTAATGCTGGGATATTGTCTGAAATTGACATTTTTCTTCTCTCTAATACGACACCATATTCTGACAAGTCCGACTCCTGAGTTAATTTCCAAAACTTTTAATCAAGTGAACATTTGCCTCTTTCAATGAAGAAACTTGAAACATTTAATAATGCAATTTTATAGTATACGTGTTGCACATTATACATTTTTGTTACTGTCAGCTTGACCAAATATGGTATCCAATTTAGATGAGTAGCTCCTTACACAGTCCCTAAAGAGGACAGTCTTAAATAGGGTTTACTGAGACGTTTTCCTTCTGCAGTTTGTCACTTCCTCACCCTCCACCAGATGGTGCCGTTCATCTAAAAATGTCATTGTCATTGGCAGGAATCTTCTGAAGTAGAATACAGATTTCACCTTTTAGCATTGACTGTGATGCCTTGTGAATGGCAACAATGTACCAGAAGATCAACAGCTGCAAACATGACGATAACATTAGTGTATAACAGCCCAGGTTCAGCCTAAAGGTTGTACTATTGTGCTTTTTTTCAGTCTGTTGGTGGGCAGAATGATTATTGAGAAAGCTCAGCAAAATAAAACATGGCAGATTTACTACACCTAAAGTCCAATAAAAGTACATAGCTACCAAATAGCTGTTTACCTATACTCTCTAGAAAGGTGATTAAATTACTCACTAATCCTCTCCCTAACAAGGCCACCATCATCATACTTTACATTTTTAAACAATGTTCTTTAAAATGAGTAGAATTCAGTTTTCCATTCACATACATGGTTTCTGAAAACCAATCAGAAGATACTTCAAGCTGTATGGTCAGGTGTTTGACTTGTTATTATCAGTGGTTTTTTAGTGAATATCTTAATTAGGCAGCTTATACATCACAAGCATGACTGTCTCCCTTTTTTAATCTCATACCTCTTAACGGTAATGAGGACATTGACAACGTAAATGCATGTCCCTTTGATCTGGGACCAACTAATGAATCCCATTGATAAGAAAAAGCATAGAATATAGTTCAAATAAATGTAACACAAGACATATCAATGACTGTCACATTTTAAAGGATTTCTCATTGCCAGACAAACAAGAGACTGGGAAATAATTGTGGAACAGAGGATTCCAAATACATCATTCAGGAGCATAATATAAATGCACCCTTTAGAAACAATTAAAAATGCATCACTATTTAAAACAGCAAAGCTTCCTTGCCTAATGACATCAATGGTAGATGGAGCGAATGTGTGGATTAAGTTCTCGGTGCCCCAGAGAACACAGGGGCAGTAATGTCCCCTTCATCATTGTCACTCGAGGTGCTCGATGCATAAGTGGCTTGTATACTGACTAATAACCTACACCACAAAAGCCACAATACTCTAAAAGTTAATGACTCCCTTAAACCCATTCCATAAAAATTTCTTTTTTGAGTAAGGACAACTGGACGCTACCCAATAATGGTCACTAATAAAAAAGACAGTGAAATGGACTCTTTTATTACAACAACAGTAATAGTTCTAGCACCAACTGCATTAAAATGATCTAGGTGTTTAATATTAAAGGTAACCAAATCTAAATGCAAAGATAACCCTAATTTTATTCTACCTCTGTTCACCCTTTTTTATATAAGCAAATGTTTTATGACTAGCCACACACACACTGTTTTCTCTGTGGGTTTATGCTTTACAATAGTTGCCATGGCTGTAGATCATCCCATGATGCAAAGTGGTACTGAGCATGCTCACTGAATGGATAAATGAGCCCCATTTTTCTTCGCTGGGTCGTGAAAGCTGTTTAAGACTTCCTGTTGTCAGCCGCAGCTGTGAGGAGTGCGTCATTTGCATCATATCGAAAAGCGTGCGGCAGCAGTTCGACGGCGTGGCGCTAAGCGACGGCTCGAACCTACACTCATGCAAAATGAAACAATTTGCACTTTGTTTCTGTGGGAAAGTTCAGCCTCTCAACAAGAGGATGTATTTGGAAACCCTGCTCAGGGGATTTCATCAGCTTGGGGGTGGGGGGTAGAGGTGGGGGAGGGGAACGGGGTAC
>JAODJW010000127.1:6663783-6678494 GCA_026777045.1 Hyperopisus bebe | reverse complement strand
CACGTAGAATTAAGGCAGTACTGAAGGCGAAAGGGGGTCAAACACCGTATTAGTATGGTGTTCCTAATAATCCTTTAGGTGAGTGTATATGCCGTGTATATGTGCTGTATATATGCCGTGTGTATATACATGTATATATATCACTCCTGTCCTTAAAAAGACTGGGACTGCAGTTGATGATTTCTGTAACTACCGTCCTATCGCCGACCTCTCTTTCATTGCTAAACTGCTTGAGCGTATTGTTGCCTTACAGCTACAGGATCACCTAACGAACAATAGTCTATGGGAAGAATTACAGTCTGGTTTTAGACCTAAGCATAGTACAGAGACGGCCCTAGTGAAGGTCGTCAATGATTTGCTGGTTGTGGCTTACACAGGTCACGTTAGCCTCCTCCTTCTATTGGATCTTACTACCGCATTTGACACAGTTTGTCATAAAATTCTACTCAGCCATATGGAAACTCTGGTAGGCATTAAGGGCATACCACTCTCCTGGTTTACCTCGTATTGTACTGACAGGGACCAGTTTGTGTCCATTGGTAGCTTCAGGTCGCACAGGGCACCATGCACACACGGAGTCCCCCAGGGCTCTGTTTTGGGTCCTCTTCTTTTTCTCATCTACATTCTTCCCATTGACCACATTATTCGTCAGCATGGATTAAATTTTCATTGCTATGCTGATGACACATAAATTTATATCCATTTAAAGCCCTCTAACTTACTTTCTCCATCGGGCTTGGTAGGTTGTCTCACCGCCATTAGCACCTGGATGACACAAAATTTTCTCAAACTCAATCATGACAAAACAGAAGCTATTTTGATTGCCACACCAACCATGCTAAGCAAGATCAAGCACCTAAACCTGTCTATCCCTGGGTACTTCACCACTACTACCTCTGAAGTAAAAAATCTTGGAGTCATGATGGACTCAACACTTTCTATTGATTCTCATAAGAAACACATAACCAAAACAGCTTTTTTTCATCTAAAAAACATATCTAGAATACATGCTTCTCTTACCTACAGTATTCTGTAGGTATAACTCTGCAGAGACTCTCGTCCATGCCTTTATAACCTCTCGGTTAGACTACTGTAATGCCCAGCTATTTGGCATTTCAACTAAGAACCTAAACAGGCTGTAATATGTTCAAAACTCTGCAGCACATGTTCTCATGTCTACCAAATCCAGGCAACACATCACCCCTCTTTTACACCAGCTTCACTGCTTACCCATTCAATATCGCATTCACTACAAAATCATTCTGTTAGTTTTCAAAGCACAGCATAATCTCTCACCTACATATCTTTCTGATCTCTTAAATTCATACCAACCTATAAACCATACAACCAACCATACAACCTATAAACTCTGCGGTCCACCGATGCCCACCTCCTTACTGTTCCTTCCACCCATCTGAGCTCTATGGGAGATGGGGCTTTCAGTGTGGCTGGTCCTAAATTATGGAACACTCTCCTTTTTGCACTTCGTCAATGCACTGAACTTTCTACTTTCAAAAAACTACTGAAAACTCATCTCTTTTTACTGGCTTTCCATACATCACCCTGAAACTCTTGTCAGTGAAAGATCAGTTTTCTCTTTTACGCTTTGTTCTTGTTTTTATTTTTATCTATATTTTGGTATGAACTTACTTCACTGTTTCCCTGTGGGGCATGTTCTTGATTATTATTGTATTTATTGTTTAATTAGTGATTTTATTCTATTTCATGTATGGTGTCCTTGGGTGACCTGAAAGGCGCCTTATAAATAAAATTTATTTATTCTTCTTCTTATTATTATTGTTATTATTATTATTATTATTACTATATATGTATATAATAATAATATGTATATATGGCATATTCACATTCCTCCTGTTGGTTTATTTTATTTTGCCCAGACTTACTCTCATGCCACCCCAGCCTATGCTGATGAATTGCTTTAATTACAGTCTTCATGCAAAATGACTCTCACATGTACAGTACAGAAACTTCAAGAGAAAATTCATTTGAAAACTTAGCAAACAAGATAAAGAGGTATCTGCTTTTCTGGAGCCTCATGGCTTTATATTCATTTACTTTTGAGAATGCCAGCTCAGATACTAATGACCACACACTACCAATAGATAACAGTCAAGATATCATAGAAATTGTTCACTAATGGTAAGCTAGACTGACCAGAAGTTAACATACTGTAGAGTGCAATGGACCCCTCAAGACCTCTGAGGCATGTTAGCATGTTGATTAGATTACATTACTGCAGCAAGTGCGACTAGAAGGCTTATTGGGTTGCTGGGATACGCCACCTGGAGTCACCATCCATGAAGGTCAAAAGGACCAAGGCTGAAGAATAGCTGGAGAAAATGCAGATGTCTGACATAGTTCCCTTTCCACTGAAAGCCACGTCCCAGCAACCTGTGAAAACTGGCAATCAGCAGGATGGTTTTAATTATGTTTAGACTAATTTAAAGAATTTATTTTGTTGTGTGCTCTGGCTCATTGATTAGTACTGCTGCTTCACTATAGGTTCTTGGTCACTTAGGGTCACAACCCCCAAGCAGTGGGACTCCCTCCCCCAGAGCCTTCACAAAGCCACTGCTCTCCCCATATTCATCTCTCTCTGCTACCCCTCCTTTCCTGATCACTGACTGTCATTATCCAGTCCAGCCTTTTCTTTTACTATGGTTTGAGTTAGTCTGTTTTTTCCCCCACAATATTTGTGATTATAGTATCTTTCTTCCGTGTTTTATTTGTAACGATTTCCTTCTGTTTGTTTATCATTCTTATATAGAGTGTCTTTCGGCTGGTGAAAGGCGCTATATACATTAAACTTGTTGTCATGCTTCCAGTGCTGGTAGTTCGAATCCGGCCTCTGCGCTGTGTGTGTGTGTGTGTGTGTGTGGGCTTTGATTGGTTCCCCTGTGTCATGCAGGTTTCCTTCTGCAGTCCAAAGACACGCTGTTAGGCTAATTGGCGTCTCTAAATTGCCCACTGTGTGCCCTGTGATGGACTAGCAGCCCAGCTGGGGTGTACCCCCGCATTGTGCAAAGCTTCCAGGGATAAGATCCAGGCCCCCACCCTCACCCTGCCTAGGATTATTGGCTAGAAGATGAACTTCTATGATATAAGCTACAAACATCCTGTATATATCCTTGTAAGGAGCTACAAATATTTTCCAGCATATTGGAGTAAATTGACTGTATTATCGATTTGTGTTACAACTTTATTTTTTTCTTTCTATTTCTGTATTTTTGTGGCATTTGAGCATATATGTCAGTTTTTCCATATTATGATAGATTTCATTTCATATAGAACAGTACTGCATTCAATGTAATTTATCACATTAGTATGCTAATGTATAATATCATTTAAAAATGAAAAATTGTTCACGAAACAATTTTCATGTCAATACTGAAAAATACAGGAAAAGAGAAAAAAGACCCTGAACGTTGACATTATAGAGCGTGAGAGTCATGTGAGCAAGGTGCCGGGTCATGAGGCGACATTCCGCCTGGCACCATGGCGACACTGGGTGGGTCGGCCAATCACGTCAGACCTGCACCTGCTGTCTAGACTGACTTGGGGTGCAAAGATACGAAGGTCCCCCCCAGGCGACGGCACAAAGCACGGGGACAGAATTCATAATGCGCTGAAGGTCCCCTCATATTTAACTCAGAATAATGTGTTTAAATTCATGATTTTTTATGGCCCTGCACGAGAAATAATTGAGAAATAAATATTTGTTTTCACTTCGAAAATGAAGTAGACTCTCTGTGTTTTATTTCTGTGTCACACACACACTGGTATTGTTCTTGGACTTACATGTATGTTTTGAAAATATAAAATCTACTACTGTTATGATTCATTTTTCTTTCCCAGGTATTTTAGGAAATTTTCTAAAAGAAAAAAACGTCAGTTGGTCAATTGTATGACATCTTCCACTGTTACTGGTGTAAAAAGTAAAGCCAGTAATTATTTTTAAATAACTCCAATGAGAGATGGTGATACCAAGGATCACACATTTATAAATTTTTAATTCCCAATGTTAGGCAGCAGTCATACTAAACGTGCTTTGGGTAACTTTGCCTAGTGGTGATAAATTAGTGGACATGTGCACTATGGTCACACAATTTAATTAATTCCACTGCTTTTCTTGGAAGTGATTAAAAATGTGTTAATTAATGACTTAATACTGCCATACAAACTTCAGCTGTGAAGATGGTAGTCATGAAGAGGATTACTGTGCTTAGTCTTGGCAGAAGTTCCACCTCCATAGCTACCTAACCTCAGATGAGTTTGAATTGCTATCTAACGACTTTAACCTTATTATTCTCTTTACACTTCAGCCTATGCAATGCTTGCCAGTCCCTGTCCCTGATCAATTCAATTCAATTCAATTCAATAAATTCAATTCAATTCAATTCGAGTTTATTGTCATATTCAAAATAAATAAATAATTACATTATGCAATAAAAATTTTACTCTGAATGTCTTTCTGGCCACTGGTAAACACAAATTAAATGCAACTAACAAATAAAAAATAAGTTCTTTAAGTAAGACAATAGATATGAGTACAATTACAATGATAAATATGTGAACACAGTGCAATGTTTTATAGACAGAAGCAAAATTCTGGAAAGTTTGTCTCATACTTTTATTGTCAGACTTACCACTTACGTTATTTATGGAAGAAATGAGAAGAAGAACTGCAATAGCTGAGCTAGTCTATGGTGTAAATGTCATTCAGTTTGTTGAAATATAATTGATGAATTCCCTAAACGTAACTGAGATATGTTTAAATTGTGGTGGATTGGGAAGTGTGTGATTTGGATCCCCGTAAAATAAATTTTGACCAGACTAAATGAATAACTCTAGAACATTAGAAAAATCATTACATCATTTCATCCCTACCTATCCACAGGCATGTCAAAGATTGTTGGGAAAACAAACTTAGAGCCTGTGCAAAATTGGGGTCAACTAGTTTATGGGGGGAGGGGGGGTTACACTTTGTAATGGAAAGGAAAACTGTGGGGGTTCAATTGCAATAAGGCAGAAACGTAAGCAGTTGACAAATGAGGTGATGCATTTACGACTGTTTTCTGATGTTCAGAGTGACCAGTGAAGACAAACAGTTCTGCTGCTCCTGAACAGTATTTATTAGTCATACAAATAAAGTTATGTGATCACCCTCCAAGGAGGGCTAGCTAATTACGTTTTTGTTTAGTTTCAGATATGTTCTTTTATAATTAATTGGCCCATTGCAAACGCGACACGTTGTACTGCTGTTTCACAACTCTTTGCAGTTTCGATGAGAAACATGCCACCTCTTGGCTTTGGCACAGAGTGGTCTTGCTTCAGTGAAGCATAATTTCATCCTGTTGGGGGGGCCGTTTGAAACAAAACTCTTCCCATGAGTGCGTTTAATACAAAACAACCCTTTGTGTTCATCTCTGTTTCAAAAGAGGCGTCCTTCAACTAAAGATATATTGTCGCCTGATAGCTGTGAAAAATCATTGATTGATTACTTGCTGGTAGACCTTCAGTCTTGTGCACTGTATATTTTAAACAAAGCTTTTGGCTTCCTTGTGTGCCATTTTGTGTGCTGTGTTTCACGGCAAAATTTTTTGAATCACACCATTTTAAATATTTAGGCTTATGTTTTGTGTAGCTTTGGCCCGTAAGTTTTTATATTGGCAGTTAATTCATATAAAATAAATGTGTTTTAAATGTATCTGTAATGGAATCTTATTTCAGCTGGAACTGGTCACACTTTTATCGTGTTAGCAAGGAATGTGTTTTTCTCAGAAAAAAGGGTCAACAGTCTGACGAATCTTTATTATCCCATGTTACTCAGACCATGATGTGCTCAGATCCAACTACCCAGGAAAATGGCTGACAGGTGTTTTGTAATAGAGTTGAATAGTTATAGGAAAACTGAAAGACATCTGAGCTGAGGGCTGTAAGTTATATGATGTCCTTCCATCCATTTTCTGAAACTTGTCCTATTCAGGGTCACAGGGGGTTCAGAGCCTATGGGCACAAAACAGGGAACCCTCACACTCACCAGTCACTCACACATACACACCTATGGGCAATGTGGTAACTCCAATTAACCTCAGCATGTTTTTGGACTGGTGGTGGGAAGAAGAGTGCCTGAAGGAAATCCTATGACAACCCAGGGAGGACATGCAAGCTCCACACGCACGGAACACTGGTCCCACAGGTGTGAGCTGACAGTGCTAACCACTGCACCACCAGGCTGCCCCTGTTATGCAATGTGCTACACTTTGATGAACACAGCCTGCACGGGTAAAGTGTGAGAAGATCCTCATGTTGTGTTGCGTTAAAGCCCTGCTCTGTTTGGGAACACAGCATGCTGAAGCCTGGGGAGGAGGTGAAGAAACGTCACTTATCCTTTGTTTTTTATATTCAAAAGGTGATCCTCGACTTATGATGGTGCTACATTCTGATGAACTCATCGTTAGTCGAATATGAATATGATAAATAAATAAATACTGTAAATCTAACTGTAACTAAATACCACAAACTGAATATTTAAATGAATACAAGTTCATCTGGTTAAACGTAGAAAAAAAAACACGGTATGATACTTTGTTGAACACTAGACAGTATCGTGCAGCATATTGCTAGCCTGGCAACAGCTCAAAATTCAATAATGACCACTGCACTGCAATTGAACTGTTGTAAAGCCAAACCATTGTAAATCTAGGAGCATCTCTATAAATCCATCCATCCATTTCCTGTAACCGCTTGCCCTATTCAGGGTGGTAGGGGGTCCAGAGCCTATCCCAGACTGTGGGGGGAAACCAGAGTACCTGGAGGAACCCCACGCTGACACAGGGAGAACATGCAGATTCCACACATGGAGCTATGGCGGAATCTTGAACCTTGGTCCCTTATGTGTGAGGTAACAGTGTTAATCATTGCACCACCATGCCACCATGTAACCCATATATTATATGCAATGACAGATAAAACGGTAAATAACTAAAAATTAGGTTATGAATATTTGCTGCATTTGTACTGGTCAAATATCTGTCAATGACAGTTGTAACATTAATCCCAAACATAGCAGCCAGTGACGGACTTGGACTTGACGGACTTGGAGGCAACAGTAGAGAAAAGAGTTTGATATTGGGAGGGGACACAACGATTTGAATATAAAGGTCTGTTTACTGGGGGGAAAGAGTGAATTCAAGTTATGTATTGGCAGGTAAACATCCCCCTGTTTTCTAAACCCCTGCTTGAAGGCTATTTAATTCCCCAAAACTCACATTTTTACATTTTAAGTATATCAGCACTGATACATATTTTGTCAATGGCAACAACACCACTTACCTTATTGGATAAACCTGCAAAACACAAAATTGTATTACTAATATGGAGTATGCAGTACCAATGGCAGTAATATGGAAGAGGTTTGCAATAAGAAAACTATGAATGCCTAGTTTCCCTAGTCTGAAATTACGATAAGACTAAGTATACCAACCTAATTGGATGTGTAGTTATTCTTAACAGGTGGATTAATATTGCTTATGAAGAACCGAATACCGTTAAACCATCTAATGGAAACTCCATCCATCCACCCATCCATCCATCCACCCACCCATCCATCCATCCATCCACACGGCCATCTTGCAGCTGCTTGTCCTGGTTAGAATCACTGGGCTGATGGAAATTGCCTTTGAGAATTAAATAAAGCCTTTGCAAAAGAATTGTTTAATACCAATTAACTGATACTTTCACTTCCATCCATCTATTTTCTGTAACCACTTGTAATTTCACTTGATGGAACATTAATTTTCTTGCATGCTGGACTGCACAGAGCTGTGGCTTGGAATGTATACGATTTAATTCCTAAGATTTACAATACAAAAAAATTATGTAAGACATATATGATAATGGAACCTCCCAGCAAACACATCTTCCTTAAGAGCTTCAGTAGCATCTGACAGATTGTTTTTTCCAATGGCTGTTTCTTTCATAACATTTTAGTACACATATACACAAAAACATGTCTAACAGCTTATAAAAAGATCATGCACAGAGATGAGCTCAAGTACTAGGAATATTAACTATGACGAGGAAATAAAGCCTAAATGAATGTTTTTCTTCAGCTTAAGTTAGAATAAAGTTTGACAGCCGTGAGAATACTTTTTGCAGAGTTTGGCTTAAATCCACGTGTTCTCTCGAGATGTTATTAAACCTAAGCTGAATATATTCTTTGAGAACGCAGCTTTTTCAATGCACTCACTTACGGAGATGAACCTTTGGGCACTGGTAAGGTTTTCCGTGGGTGTCTGATGGGCCCTGCAGAGAAATACATTTTAACATTCAACCCATCATACCGGCATCCCTTGGCAATGCGTCACCATCTTGGCAGGGCCTCCCATTTGTGGGTGGTCTGTTTATTAACCACTCAACGCTCTCCTTGGCAGATGAACTTCTGCCGTTGTCCCCGTAAGAAAAGTGAGAAGGTGGAGTCAGCCTGACACTTGATGAATGCGCCATTGGGTCCTGGTCGTAGACTAGGTGCTGTTTGTTGAGGGGAACTGGAGCTTGCGCCATTGTGGTCTTTGTCTTGTGTTTTCCTTCTCTTTCTCCACAGTCGCATTTCCAGTTGTACAATGCTGTATTAATTGTGAATCTATCAAGCTCTAAATGTCTATTAAATTAACTTGTGAGGCAGAGTGAAAGATGACGCAACCCATTTAGATGCTGGGAAAGCATTGTTTTTATTCAGAGTTCTACATTTTTTGTGCTTTTTGTTCTAGTATATAAAGGAGCATTTTAGCAGTTTAGTCATTACAATTTGCGTTAAATGATTTTTAAAACTTTGCATGCTTAAAACATGGATACTTGTCTATTTAGTCATTAATTTTTTACTTGTTGTAGATGTTTTTCATAACTTCTGATTTCTATTAAAATGAATCGATAACACTTTGCCTGAGGGTCACAAATAATGTAGTATTATTATGTGTAAATTAATCACAGACTAAGTCTTATTTACATACCAAACTCATGTTGATTCACCATTAATGATTTGTGACACTCCTTTTACCTCTTGCAGTTACTATATTTGTTAATCTTTTATCTGTTAATTTTATAAACCTTTCTGATCTAATGAAGGACCTACTTAGCAATAACTCAGTTACTACTAAAGTATAAATCATGAACAATTATAGTTACATGAGAAAAGATGCATCACGATTCATTAATGATGAACAAACGAGATTGGTATTTCACTTGTGTTATTCACTACTTGCTCCTTCAGTAGTTCCATCAGTAGATCACAAAGGCTTAAAGAATTAACAGATAGTTTCAAATATAACAAATACAGTATTATTTCGATAAAGCACACATCATGATTCATTAATGATGAATTAACATGAGATCAGTATGTAACTAAGACCTAGTTTGTTATTAATCAATGCATAAGTAATAGTATAATACTACATTATTTGTTCCCTATCAAAGCGTCACTGGAACAAATAATGAATAAGACGTGAAAAACTGATCCCTTGTTCATTTATCATGAATCATGATACATCTTTTATCTCAAGCAGTTAATGTATTTGTCTCCTACTATATTTGTTAGTTCTGTAAATCTTTGTGAACTATGGAAGGAACAAGTAATGAATAACACAAATTAATACTGTTTGATTGTTTTTCCATGAATAGACTCCAGACCCCATGACCCTGAATAGGACAAGAGGTTTCAGAAAACGGATGGATGGATGGATTTTTGTTCATCATTAATGAATCATGATGCATCTTCCATCTTTGGTAGCTACTATTTCTTTATGTGTTGTGCTTCAGTAGTAACTGAGTTAGTGAATTACTACTGTGTACAATCACCAAAACTGGCTGATAAACCACTGCAAGAAAATATTTGAATGACTTTCCCTAGCTTATGTTTTTCCCTGCAATAAACTGAGACCTCATGCAGGGTGCCCCCCCCCCCCCCCGTGCCCTGTTTCCTGGGACACCTGCAGGCTCTCCACCACCAAATACAAGATATGGGCTTACAAATGATAGATTGCTGGCCTTTTCATGATTTATATTTTTAGTTTTTTTATTTTTATGAAGGTGAAATCTCGAACACTTGCCTTCCCTTACAGAGAAAATCTCAAAATTTTCCAGCAAACTATGATATTTAATGAATTAAAATGAATTAAATATAATCTGGAAACTGCTCTGATGTAATTATTATGAGACTTTGCCTTCCACTGAACAATTAGAAATTAAAATTCATTTCGCATACAGCAGACAGTGTTAATTATTTTCAGCCAGGTTCGCCACAGATGGGCATTTGAAAATCCCTGAAGGCTGGAGACTGCAGAACTACTTGTACAATGTTATGAAACTCTAAGTTAAAGATTTTAGACACTTGCATGCAAAACACATACTTTAACTGTTAAATAGTTGAGAAATTAAAACAATTACCTAAAGGTCAGACTATTGGTAGACTATTGAATTAATGCTCTGTTCTATTAGAAATCGATGGATCAATTTTAAACTGAAACATGAGGAAAGTACAGTGAGGCAGGCTAGCTACAGTATGGTCCTCAAATGGCTTAAAGTGGCTTGTTGAGAGGGGAGCAATTTAATACAATTTAATAAAAAATTTAAAAATTTAATAACATACAGGCAATGGCTGCGGCTTTTGCACAACCTACTATTGCATGACCTGTATTCAAGGGCACAGATGCCATATTGAAAATGGCTGGAGTTTGGTGCACAAAAAAAAATCTAATGGTGTTTTTGCAGTTCTGTGAAGCAGGGTCCAAATTAGTTTCATCTCCCATTATTTGGTATATCTATCTCATGCTTCAAGTCTGACTTCAACCAATCAATAAGACAGCGTTTTATTTGTCACTTAGACAGCTATACTCGGCACAACGTGCAGTGGAATGCTTGGTTGTCTAGCTCCAAGACTGTGAAACAGGGAACATGCATATAAAGAGTCAACACATTAAACAATAAACATTTTTTAAATCATAAAAATCCATAAATAATGTGCAATTAGCAGTAAAGTGACAGATGGTAGTACAAGGAGAATATATGAATAAATAAGTCAGTATTTAGATATGTAGGCAGTAGAGTTGGTGTACATATAATTCTGGGCATGTATAGGTTGAGTAGGCTGTAGCTGAATATTAGGCCCTAGGCACTGTCCTATTAATTGTTAGGATCAGTCCCTGTCCTGCCCTGCCCTTGCTGTTCCCCTGCTTGGCCAGATGGTGAGACTGGCCATCTCATTCCTATTGTTTGAGTCCTTAGTATTTAGTGATTATGACCCTCACCTGTGTCTTGCTACTTCTAATCCCTAGTGTTTGATTAATTGTCAATGGCCTTCACCATTTTCTTTTCTAGTCTCGTCATTAGTGTATATAGATGCCAGCCATTGCCTTCATTGGCTAGTTATTGTGGTGCTTATTTCTGATGTTATCTGCCAGGCTTGCTGTGATTATGGTAGTTTGTTTTGAGCTCGTGTGTATTTCCAGGCTTAGTTTGTCCTCATCTAACCCACCAGTGACCTGTACTACAAAGTGGGGTTACTGGCTTATCTGGGTAACTTGTCGGATTTAAGGTAGTCTGGACAAAATGTAAGTGAACGAATATGAAGTCCATTTAAACTGTGGTACCTTAAATCTGACAAGTTACCCCGATGAGCCAGTAAAACCACTTCATAGTACAGGCTACTGGTTTTGTTTTGACCCCTTGTGGTCCCATTTATTTCATGTATGTTGAGTAAAATAAAGTTCCTGTTTGACTGTAAGCTGCACTGTGGATTGTCCTCTGTTATGCCAAGCTGTGACGATAACAGCAAAAGCTAAAATACTATGTTACTGTATTTGCTATATTTGCAGGAAGATATTTTCAGTGGCATTTATAAAGGACCCAGTGGGCTTTCGGTATTGAATAAATCAAATGATTTTTAACCCCAGAGTCCTAAATGACTGAACCAAAATAATACCAGTTGTTGCTGCATTTCCATGGCCACTGGATACTGTATGCTATTGACAAAGCAGCAAGATTCCTTTATCTCCCCAGCATCACCTCTAATTTATTAATATTCTTGCGATGTTTTACTTGTGCAGCTGTCCAAAGGCACCTACCTGGTTGTTAATGTTTGTCTGGTTATTTTTGCAGAAACATGTAGGGGTAGATGATCTGCTTAAAGAGACAACAGCACCAAAGTTATTAACCAGGAGCTAATTGATAACAAGTCCAGCTCTCTCTATGCTCCACTAAATACTTTTTGAGTTTTGGGATTTTTGGAAATCAATTAGGCTTTATTAATATACCTCTCCCAGTGGCTTTCAAACCTGGTTCAGGAATCTGATGATGAACGATTAAATTTGTAGAAGGCCAAGGTGAAAAATTTGGCCACAAAGCCTCCCAAGACAATCCAAGACTACATGATCTATATCAGCAACATTCAAGCTAGGCAATAAACAGCCATATACATGCCTAAGGCACACAAATGGGGAATTCAGATCATAAAGAGAAAACTAGCACATTTTCAGTTACTGTACATAATTTTACATTTCCTCAAAAGGCAGGGAAAACAAGTGAATGAGGAAGACTTATTTGCTGTTCTTTTGGTGTAGCTTTGCAAAAAAAACAAAAACACACGCACACACACGCACACAACGATGGACTAGTATCCTAGCAACATCTCTCTCTCTGTCTCTTACTCTATCTTGTCTTTGCTTTAAAGTAATGTAGCAGGGCTCCTTGGGGAAAAAATACATTTGAAGACAGAAATGAGAATTTAGCAATCAGAGACATCTGGGAGTTGTAAGCCTTTGTTCTGAAGTTTATTGTGTACAAAGCATCAAAAGATTTCTAGTACACTTTGCAGAATTTGTGAATCTGGTGCATATTCTCAATTTTGCCACAAAAATGCTACAAATGGTACAATCTGGCAGTATTAGGCCATCGTTTTCAGTGTGAAGAGAAGTGATATCATCTTAATGAAATCATATGTAGTAAAAACAGTCATCATTTCAGTGTTATTACAAATTTACATTTGGTTTCTTTTTGGAAAAATGATATCTTAATATGATGTGCTAGCTTGCACATACTATGTATACTGGGAGCAAGTATACTGGAAAACTCCCGTAAGGAAATGAAAATACACAAATTACAGCACATGTCAAATACTGTACATGCATATACTGTAATTAAAACCAATGTTAAAGGACAAACATTCAAAAGACAATCAAAAGATAAAATGGCCAACTTCTCCAGTAGTAATGGTACAAAGCAAACTCAAATCGATAACTGCAAACCTATGATACTTACAGGGCATCATAAATGTAAAATTATACTGTCTGGAAGTTGATATACTTTGAAATCTCGCAAAAAGCGATTAACTTAGTTCTTTTTAACAAACTTCACTACTGGGTTTACCACTGGGTCAGTGGTGAATAGGCCTGTTTAATGCCTATAAGACAATACAAAAAAATCATACCACACCTGGCCGTACAAGGCTGCGGTATTTGACGATTCTTTTCTTGCTGTAAAAACAATGCAACCCTTATTTCAGGAAACGTCTATATAAACCAATAGACTCTGATCTATACATGTGAAAATAGTCCATGAAAAGATGCTGCATAAAAGTTTCAGTGTAAGCAAAAGCATCACCAATTTGTTGCAGAATGGGTACTTAAGTGCCCATTTTTATTCATTAGCATGACTACACCAGCTGATTAAACTAGACATATTTTGCTATGTAGTGAAGCAGCATTTGACAATGTATAATAAATGAGAAAAGAAAAGCTTTTTGTGCATAACAAAAAAACACTCTGACAACTATACTAGGGCCAATCGGCCGGCATCTTTGGTGGTCATGCTTTTTCATGTCAGGCCGTACTCCTCTAAGCTTGTCAAGTGACAGCTGACCCTTGTGTAAAAGACGTTTATTGAGCAGGTCACTCTTTTCCATGCTGCAGGGAGTACGGGGAGCTGGGAAGTGCTCTTAGTTGGCTGTGACATCGCTCCTGGTGTGCATCCCATTTTCCTTACTTGGAAACTAGGCGATCTGATGTGATTCCGTCCAAGAAACCAAAAAGACTGTATTGAGAGGATTCATGGAAAAGTAGCATGAGACTGGTCATATTTGTTCAATAAACAGCATAATTTACTATGATTTTGTCCCTTAACTGATGCTTTTGACCAGAACAAATCACAGTTCTGCCTCAAGTAGAGATTCACTGGTATATTTCAAATTATGGGTCAAAAAGCATAAACTTGTGCTGGCTCCCTTCCAGGTGCAGGAGTCTGTTATGATTACATACTGGTCTGCCTCAGGAGTCACATTTTAGAGAATTATTTGACTGTTTGTTACACACTGCATAAGACATATATTGCACATAGTGCATAAAAGCATAAAAACTAGGTTTTATGGAAACAATGTTCACATAAAATATGTATGTGTACCAAATGTAAAGGAATTATATTTGTCAGCAGATCTGTGAGCCCAAGTAGTAACTCATTGAAGAATAGAAAATGTCAGCTTCCAGGTCAAATAAGGTCATCAGAAGCTTAGGAACAAATCAAATATGAATTAATACGAACACTTCTTGGTTACTATTTTGGTTATTTAACAAAACTTTGAGTTTCACTATGTATTCAGTTGGAACATGGTCAGGCAGTATCTATAGATGTATAGTCTATACCAT
>JAODJW010000127.1:6627092-6663750 GCA_026777045.1 Hyperopisus bebe | reverse complement strand
CTGGGTGGCTGAATTGAATGTTCTCGATGTGTATTTCTGTAAATGTGTAAATGTACAATATATAATACATGCTGGGATAAAAGATCAAAAAAGATAAAAACATTTTTGACCGTATCATTACATGTTACCTACGTGCATGGGAAAAAGAATACAGATTTTTGTGGTGTCTACTAAAGTAGCAAGATGTGCAGGGTTGTCTCGTTCTCCAGGTACTCGTCGTGGTTGCTCTATGCCTTTCGCTGTGTGGTAAATGACATTGGTGCGCTGGCAGAATCAAAGCGTTGTTTCCACATGGCTCAGCTCCAAAAAAGAGGCGTCTGTGCTCACATCGCTTAGACTGAAGCGAAGCAGTCGCAAGTTTCCATCGGCTTGGTACCACATAACATCGCCTTGACTGGGGATCTTCCTTTATATAGAGGGACACAACAAAACATCCAAATCCCAAAAAGGGGATCCAGATTTTTCCTTTTTTCTCACCCTTTTGGGACAAGCTCGCCTTGACCGTCACTTGTGTTGCAAAAAAAAAAAGAGAAAAAAATACTGTGATCATCGTGTGCGCCAAGAAGGCATACTGTACTACCTATATCGGTGAGTAATATGTCTTCGTCTTGTCAGGTTCTGCATTCTTCCTCAATGAGTACAGGTTGATAATGATTTCTTTAATGAATAGATATTTAAAGGTGAGTCTCGCTTTGACTCCAACTGTTATGTCACGTCGATCTAACTGAATATGCAAATCTGTTGCTGTTTACTTAATCTCTTTCCGAGATCAGCGATGAAGGTAAACAGGTGACGGGTTCTTGGATTTGGATGCACTAGTGTAACCGATGCGTCGTATTATTTAACCTCAGAAGTTTTGAGTTATTGTGAGAAATGCGGTATTATAAGAATACTCTTCAAAAGGATATTAGATATACAATACGCGTAAAGTATCGCGTTTGATCGCATACACATGTTGTGATACAGTTGTTTTGTTTCAGGCTGTTAAAGCGCCATGACAGCCGAAAAGACTATTCCAATTATTAATGGGAAAGCAGATGATGGTATGGACCCCGAAGCTTCCAACACCAACCTAGTGCGCAGCAATGACAGGAAAGTCAATGAGAGGGGACACTGGAACAATAAAATAGAGTTTGTGCTGTCTGTCGCTGGAGAGATCATAGGACTTGGCAATGTGTGGAGATTCCCATACCTTTGCTATAAAAACGGAGGCGGTAAGATTTTTTTCTTGGTTATAAAACACTGCTTCTTAAGATGATTACATAAATAATGTTTTTTTGCATGCATTGCATTGTCAGTAAGTGAGAAAGGACGATTAATGTGGATTGTGGCATTCAACAGGTTGAGAAAGTACTGCAGAGTCTCTTTTAATTGCTTTTGAATTTCAGTCTATACAGGTTTGGGTATTTAAGAGTGTAAGCTTCCAGGGTTTACATCTGACATTTCATATCTATCCCTGCATGCCTATTTGTTCCTTGGCATCTGTACAAATTACTATAATTACCTGTCATGTTGCACGTCTAAGGTGACATCTCAGCCTCACTGACATCTTGTGTCAATGGGAAGTAGGAGAACATAGCAAACAAACATCAACTCAAAGCACAGCAAACAGTGTGAATGAAGGGAGCAGTTTGCCAATTCATCAGTATGTGTGTTAAAAATGTTCATTTCTGAATATGGAAACAAACTGCTAAATATTGGCCTCAGATTCTGTTTGGTATGTGATTTGAATATTATCATTATATCGGATATAATTCTTACATTGTTCTGTAAACAGCAAATGATTAACAAGTTCAATTCCGAGTAATTTCAATGGAATCTAAGTTTTCAGATAATTTATATTACCTGACCTGACATAACAAGTACCCTGACCTACTATTAAGCCTGCTGTGTGACAATGTATTGCCTCTACTACATGGGAGGGCACATGTACCTGTAAATGGAAGCTAATGTCCTCTGGGCCATGATAATGCAAGGTCTTGTAGGTTCTGGGAATGATAAAACGTGTATTTAGTAAGGACTACCAACATTGAGAAGGAGATATTGGGAACTGACATAATGGTTACAGGTATCAAGAATTAACGTGATGGTTACAGATATCAAGAATTAACGTGATGTGTGCAGATGGAAGAAGAGAGTAAAGGAATCTCTGAAACAGTTGTCAGTTTGAGTGGAATGAAACACTCAGTGACTTGAGAACAGCCTCTTCTCAGCAATGCAAACGTTCCCCCGTTCGGCGGTGATGGAATACAGGGAGACTCTTTCACATTCAAATCGGGTTTGTCCTTGATCGTTTAATTGCTTTGCTGCAACCTTCAGCCGACTCTGGCCGACTGAAGATGAACCCTACTAGAGTCGCTTAAGGGGGCCTTGTTTGTGATGTCATGCCTTCTCATCACATGATGTAAGCCACGGGAATGGACTTTTGTACCCAATTAACAGATCATTTAATCAAGTGTATGAACAAAAAATAAAAATGAAACCCGTGAGGACAGATGCCTAGAGCTGGAACAACACTAGATTCTAAGATCTGCCTCTTCTTTGGTGCTATTTGCTGCCACTTTTCATTACACCAATACATTCTCTCCCTCTTCACAGGCACTGTCTTGTGAGGTACAAAGCATAGCCAAGTGTATAGCTAACATTATTTATATGTTGCAGGTGCATTCTTGGTGCCATATGTCATATTCTTTGTCTGCTGTGGCATCCCAGTGTTCTTCCTGGAGACGGCACTGGGCCAGTTCACTAGTGAAGGGGGAATCACCTGCTGGCGGAAAGTGTGCCCACTTTTTGAGGGTAATGGGTCAAACTGCGTGACAAATACCGCACTGCCGTACACAAATACTTGTGGCGTCTCATGAGTATAAAACACTGTCTTATACTCCGGTTTAAAAATGTGCCTCCCTTGTGCAAATTTATGAAATATCTATAATTCAATTCCATCATTCTAGCGAAATGCTAATTTCAAATTAATGGAAAGAACTCTATTAATATTAAGGATATCATGAATTGAGATTACATGATAAGCGATCATGCAAAGGCCTGGAGGGGAGACTATAACATGCATTTATCTATTTTCTTCCTGTAGAAAGCAACCTGTTAACTGTGCCATGGTCATTTGACAAGACGCATTTGTCTTTCATCACGTTCCTTTGTAACCTGCAGGTATTGGATATGCTACCCAGGTTATTGAAGCACATCTCAATGTCTATTACATCATCATTCTGGCTTGGGCTATATTTTACTTGTTTAATTGCTTCACGACTGATCTGCCCTGGGCGTCATGTGGACACGAGTGGAATACAGGTTAGACTCTCATTAATCAGTGCCTACGTTTGATTTTTGATTTAATGATTCCACCTGTTTTTCTTTTCTATTAACCAAATGCTTTGGTAGTAATTCAGAGTCAAGAGCGTATTAACAGTCATGTTTGGCATTGAAGGCAAGGCGCACATGGTTATCTTAATAACCTTTTTTAAACACGGCTTCTCTCTGAAAATTAGAATTTTTGGAAAGTGGCATTAGCTTTTTCCAGTATGAATAACAATATTTAGAGCAATGGTTCTGAAGAACTCAACACTGCTTTTCATCTCACTTTAAAATAACTTCTTTTTCTTTCTTAGAGAACTGCATAGAATTCCAGAAAGTGAACGGAACCAACATAACCAACCCCAATGCAACATCCCCAGTGATAGAGTTCTGGGAGTAAGTGCTTTTCATTAATATGCGGTTTAATATTGAATATGTTTCCCTTATAATAACACAATCCCATGAAACCATAATAAAAATAATATAGATATCCAAATATTAACTGGAGTTTTAGTGCATGCATCTTAGCATCTACCAGATGAGCTCATTTTCATGGATGGATCACTTGTGTATTGTCATTGTTAACATTTAGCTACTTTGCAGACTATGCAAGAAGTCTTGCATTTTCAGAACTTTCTTTGTAGTTCTATGCTTGGGTGTGAAATTTTGTCCTGCTACTACCTTTCATAACTCGATGGGCATGCTGTTCATGGGATTCGAACCAGCAACCACAAAGTGTGGTGCAGGGGCATCATTGGAGGTGGCGGTGGTTTCACCAGACACAAAATTGCCGACTGCGGACTGTGACACGGGACTCCCATCGTTTCGGCGAGCGGGGTGTCGGATAACGCCAGCTTTGTTTGCAGAAACAGGCTCTTGTTGTTCCGTCCTTTTTTCCCATCAAAGAGCCACCGGAGAAGGACGCCTGTAAACAGCTTCGGAACGGATGAAGGCCAATCTCTCCTGTCAGTACCTGTCTTCAGCAGCCTGTGTCTGCTGCCTGGCTGATTTCATGGGCAGAATCCCCTCATGAGAATCATCCCTGTCAACTTCAGCAGTGACATCTCAGCACTCTGACTAGAGATAAAAACACACTGTCTTAGAATGATCTCACGGCATAGGATGCTCAATGTTTTATGAGAATTTGGAAAGGAGTGGAGCACACAGGCAAGGTGTCTCAGGCGAGAATGCTTGGCATAAGGCATGTGCTCAGTAATAAGCTTCTGGTCTCAGATGATCGAAAAATGCGTAACATTTACTATAATAATTTGTCCTAGAGATGCACAGCTAGAGATGGTATGGACACAAATTTGCCCCCCGGTCATCTTGTTTGAATTCCCGCACTGTTGCCAGTAGCAGGCGCAGAGGAAACAGTGAAGGTCTAACTGCGGCAGTTTGCAGTGACCAGAAACACGGCCTTCTTGTTAAAAAAATGGTCATCTACTTGTGACCCCCTCCTATAAAGACGTGGACTCTCTTTGTAACGGGGGCATCGTTAAATTACTTACTTCATTCTAATATGGTTTGAAAATTATATTAAGGTGGCAGATGAAATATATTCTTTGTTAGGCACTGCAAAGTTTGGAACAGATGATCAAAAATATACCATATATTATGTAATATGAGGGAAGTGTGTTTTTAAAAGACTGAGTCTACCCTGCCAAGCCACTGAAACCATAGTTTTGCTTCAAAAAATCTAGAATAAACAAAAAAATATTTATCTAGACAAAATTTGCTTGGGATGTGAGGCAGAGCATTGTGGAAAAACAGGATGCTCCTTAGCAACCAACAGCAAAGTCTCCATATTATAAGAATCAAGCTACTTTGTCAGTGTAAGACGACAATGAAATCGGGTGGATTTTCATATTGTTGTTTGCATCATGCACTTTGAAATATATGCCAGAGAGAATGAATGAGCTGGTAAATAAATGGCTGTTATAGCTTGTTGGTCTTGCTCTTGGCGTTCTTGGGCAAAGGGGTGCACCATGAAAGAATAAGCATGCATGAACCTGAAGAGAAATCGCTAACCCTCACATGTAATTGACTTTTCACCTAATCTCGCTGTAGAACTTCAGAAATATGCACTGTGCTACATCTGTATGCTTTATGGTGCCCAGAATGCTTGTGCTAACTATCCAGATCACTAGAACGACTGGAGTGTGTTGGAGTGTGTAATTTCTTCATTATATTGTACGACTGACAATAGTTATGTTAGCTGTAGTCCTGCATTTTTACATATATATGTCATACTGTTTCGTACAGCTTCTTGGGTTAATGTGCACCTTGAGTCTTAAAAGCTTCATGGGAAACGCCCTTCTCCTGCAGCAGTACGATCTGCAGGTCAATCAATCAGTAATACCTGGCCGATTTCGCCCCCTACAGGCGCCGCGTGCTCAGCATCTCCAGCGGAATCGAGCACATTGGGAGCCTGCGATGGGAGCTGGCACTCTGTCTGCTCCTGGCCTGGTTCATATGCTACTTTTGCATCTGGAAGGGGCCCAAATCCACCGGAAAGGTAACTCAAATTCCGCCGGATACCACTGAGCTCTTTAGTTACCAACAGAGCAAATCAGCGGGGTAAATCAGCAGGGTGCATTTTGGTCATTATAAGATGGCATTTATGTCAATCATTCACTGATTCAATTACGTATAATGCTCATTAGTTCGGGTTGTTCAGGTTAGCTTGAATCATTTCCAAATAAATTCTCAGTGGTGTTATGTTATGCAATTATGTTACCTTCACTTATATGCTAATGTTTTGCTGTTTTGTTTATTTTATTTTGGCATGGTGGGTGGCACTGTGGCCTCACACTCAGACCACCGTAGGCTTGGTTCCTGCCCTTAGTTCTCTGGGTGTACAGCCTGCTCTCCCTGTGTTCTGCTGCTCTTTATGGGCATTTTGGCCTCTTAGCGGTTTATGTGAATCAACACCTCTAAATTGATGTTGAAGCGTCGTTATACTTGCGTCCTTTAATGGACGGGCATCCCATCCAGGAGGTAGCCAGCCACGGGTACTGTGCTACTTGGGATCGACTCCAGGCCCACCATGGATGAGCGGTTATGCAAAATGGATGGAAGGTTGGATGTGTCACTTGCGTGGTTTCTATGGTAGAAGTCTAAGTGCGACCTGCTTCTGAAACAGCATGAGAAAGAAACACCCCCTACTTCACTGACATTGGTTATACCCTAGTAGTTACCCACTCTCTTTGATGGCTTGTTTATACTAATTAACAGCACCAATGCATCACTAAAGTCCTATCAAACAGTCATTTTCTTTTGCAGATTAGCTTCTCAAGCATCTCACAATTGCAATCATTGACTAATGATTTGCGGTTTAAATGATGCCATAATAATTACTATATCAGCTTGATGCATGTAACAGATTAGCAGTTATGTTGTCTAGGGTACCATGAATATTCCAGCTCAGTGCTTGTGTATGTTTGTGCTGAAGATGTCTTAAAGATGCAAAAAAAGAGTGAAAAAAACTGATCTATAACCAACCGTCAACCATCAGAGCAGCACTGCTAGCTGCCTACAGCACCTCCCAACAGAGATGCGGCCCACCGAGCGTAATGGCGGACGGATCTCAGGATAAATCCCTCGTTTCCCCATTAATATCAACCCACCGCTCCAAAAATCGCTGTTAAACTCCCAAGAACCATAATTCGAAAACAAAAGTGTACAGCCTTCCAACGAGTTTTGGCCAAGTAAAGATGTAACAGGAGTCAGCTTGTAATAGTTCATAAAATCAGCTGTTTTATCGTTCTCACAGATAATAATAAATGTTGCAGTAGGAAACATTGAAAGAGAAAGATTGAAAATGGCAGACAATAGCATATTGAATATTGACACTAATGTGTTACAGAAAAGTAATATGCCATTCATTCATTCATTCTGTCACTCATTGATTGATTTTTTTTACTGATTCATTCATTCATTTATCCTTTTTCCCAGAACCAGCTCTCTAATGGAGGGTCATGCTGGTAATACGAATGACAGTAATAAAACAACACAAAAACACTCATATCCCCACCGACACCAGGTCTTCTTCCACATTGTAGTATTTGTCACAAAAAGGTAATAACCTTTAGGTGAATGTTTGGCATACTACAAGTAATGGGGGCCAACCCACTGGAAGAACTCATCTCTACACCCATACTCAAGAGGAATATGTCGGTGTTTCCCTGAGATTTTTAAATATACTTTAAAAAACATATTTTAAATTATATTTTATTATAATGTATTACTTTATTTAATCTATCTATTTGTGCAAGGAGAATTTATGTGTTAGAAAATGTAGCTTCTGGGCTAACAAAATGCACTATGGGGTTTGTCTGATTACATTTGTGGTCAGAGTAAAGGAAAAGCCAAGATTCTTTTCCATGTATTTTTTAAGTGTCCAGAACCACTCTTAATTCTGCCGCAGAAGCTCATATCAGGGATCAGAACCAAAACGAATCCGATTATGAATGGTACCAGATTAAATTAACATTTGCGGCAGGTACATACAGTAACATGTGCGAATCTGTTTTATTAACAATGGACACACTCTAATCAATAATATTGGATCTCCTTTTGCTTATTGCATTAAAATGCACAAGGACCTGCGCGGTATGTACTTGTCCAAGACTCACTTTGCACTTGGTCTTGTCTCCACCATGTCGTCAAGCTTGTTTGGCAAAAAGTGTACGGGAGTTACACCAAAGCGATCACATCTAGCGCAGTATTCATATATCTCGATTTAAGTGGTATAGAGCATTCATGCTTGAATACCCTTGTTAGCAGGGTGTGTTATGTATCAATATCCTCAGTTAATATTCAGATTATGTTTTATCCACAGAAAGGAGAACATCTCATGCTTCACATCAACTATAAAGTGTAATTTAGTCATCTACATTTCGACAGCATCATCGTGTTTTGATTAGAAGGTACCTATTGCCATCTGTTCACTAAGCGTTATAGGTTGAAGCGCAACCACATTTTAAAATCAAAATTGTTATATATGTTTACAAAATAAATGATCTATACCTCTAAGTGTGATGAAACAAGAGTTTGGTACTTCATTTTTAAATTAATTGCATCATTGAAAAAAAAAAACAGAGTGGCCTATAATGACAAAGTCGATCAATAGCCAGAAAAAAACGTTACACAGGAAAAACTTTTGCAGCTCATTGAGACAAAACATGTCCAAGGAAAAGCAATTTATTATCCCCATACATAGAGACAAAGAAAGACCCCAGCCTTCCTCTACCTTAGCCTTTTACCCAGAATCCCCCACATTATGAGGGCTTTGGTGCCTTTGCCAACAGCTAAAACTCACTATCCTTCCTCTGGGTGCTTTTCCCCCCCTTTCCTCCCCCCCTAAGCCTTTAAACAAGTCTAACAGATTCAATGAGGCATAAAGAAACTGGAAAGAAAGAGAGAGAGATGTTTGAGGAAAAATGAATGGGCTCACATTGTACAGGTCCAGGAAAAAAAGAGTTGGGCAGAAATGCCTATATCTCCTGAAGTGGCTTTTGTTTGGGCATGAAGTAACAGGGAAGAATGCTCCTTCAAGGCAGGACTTTAGCGGCCAGTCCAAGATTGATTTCTGTATTCAGTGGAGAAAAGTAGAACGTTCATGAGAAGCATGCAGAATTCCCCAGCTCCCCTCTCCCCTCTATGAGGAATTATTGCGGCGAGTGGGATTCTTTCTGCTTCTCCTTCTTCTTTTGTTTTTTGCACCCCCATACAGATCTGAGCATTCAAGGCCATCGCTAAGCTGTTTGCCACAGGCCGTTCGGAGAGAGCCGGTCTCACATAGCCGTCTCCACATTTATGGAAGCAGTTCTGATCTTTATATTTAGCCCCCATAGCCAACTTGGGAGGAGTGCGGTGACTGTTGAGACTCGTGGAGAGACGGCACACTGATAAGTCCCACTATAACCTGTGACTGTACATGTAAACACATAGACATAAAGGCTTAGAGCTCGCTGAATAGGGTCTAACCAGCTAACAAGCCGTAGCCTGACGATGTTGGACCTCACATTGGCTGAAGGGCTCTTTCCCCAAAACGACACGAAAGCCTTCATTCTTCACCTTGCCCAGTAAATTATGAAGAGCCGTTCATTGGCAGGCTAGGTGGCTAGCAAACAAGGCAGTGATTTCTGTCCTCCGTTTGACAGCCTTCTACACAATTTTTTCTTAGCACTCTGACTTTTAATGCTCTGTAATATTATTCACCTTAATGCCCGTGATGCTGATTGTTTGCAAAACCCTTGTTAAAGGCTTTGGGAAAGAGCATTCTAAGCACAAATCGATTGGATCGAATCGGATAACAGGAGCATATACTCCCGAGCATACACTGGTGTTTTTCTGTCAACAATTCTGGCTTTACTGAAAAGTTAAGGTCGAATCTAAGGCTGTGCGTGTCTAGAAGCCTTCTGTAAAGCGTTACAGGTGGCATGTCCGTCTGTGTACAGCGATACGGCTACTGCCCAATGAATTACTCATGAGATTTCTGAGATCCCATAGCATGTTATGCTTTCTGACAGAAAGTACACCATATTCATTCCTGTGACCAGCGGTGAACCCAAATGATTAATTGGTGATGCAGGCCTGTTTATTGTTCATTTACACCCTTTAATGTATGCTTTAAAGTACAGTGACATAATGCAGGTCTGCCACAAGGCTGCGGTAATTGGACGGTTCCATGAGGTACATTTTCCCACACCAGCAACAGAGCTCGGCCGAGCCGGGGACTGGGAAGGATCCTTTTTGGTTTAACGCCCCGTCTTGTCCTAACATGCTCTTGACTGGCTGCCAGGGGGAGAAGGACACAGAGCCACTTCCAAGGTGTGAGGAGGAGCGGGGGGGGGGAGGGCGAGGGAGGGCGGCAGGGGTGGAATCATTCCAGGGATTTGCTTACCAGAAGCCACCCATAGTTGTGTTGCAGATAATCACATTATCATGTTTGACCACTGTGTACCTTTGCATGGCTTACATTAGAGACGTCTCCCCCTGTCCGTCAGGGTGGTTTTCAAAGCACAGATTTGCACGGGGGGGGTCCCCAAACGAGCAGCCAGTGAGCCTGATGCTGACACGTCACGCCCCTCGAAAATCCTCGGGGGTCTATATTTGTTTTGTATTTTTTGTCTATTGCTGGAGAGGTGTCGTAGTGCGGTTTCTCCATCAAAACTTCGGGCTCGGAGTTTAATCTTCCACATCCTCCGGAGTATTAGTCTTTCACTGCTTTCAATTAGGCCGTAGAGAATAGAAGCTGATAAGCTGGCACCAGTGCAGAGCAAGCTTAACCCGCTCCAGGCACCAAGCTAGCATTTAATTACTCCATTCTAAAAAGCCATTTTCCCATTTTTTAAATGAATTGTATATATGAGCAATGTTGACAAGCATTTTTTTCCAGGCGTAATCAATCAATTTAACTATATTGTTTGATGTTAAGTGTAACATTAAGGAACATGACCATGGTCAAACTAATTTTAAAGCTTGCTGATTTATGGTTTGATAGTGTATCGATTTGCATTATATTATACATTTATTATTTTATTATTTTCATTTTATTTTCATTCCAGTATACAGTACCATTATACAAATGCATGGTTGACTAAAAATAAATCGCTAAGTTATGGTGTATTGTTGTTCACCTTGAGAGTTTAAACGCACAATAGAGAAGTGGGATTATGCCTTTGATGACAGAGCTTTCATTAAGTGTTTGTGTGCGTGCTGTGTCAGAAACTGGCATTGAATTCAGGATGTCCTGACTTGTGCCCTGTGCTTCCTGGGTTAGGCTCCAGGCCAATGACATTGGATGCCACTAGTTGACAAATGTCCTTTAGATAAATTTTGAGTGATCACGTTAAAAGATATGTTTATTTCTTTGCCTTTTAACTCACCTGGCATGACCATATGACTTCTGCATGAATGTATGAATTCTGTACAAAATAAAGTTCTGTATAAAATGCGTTCTTTGCATTAATGCTAATATGCTAATGGATTCTTGCGTTGTGTCTCTAGGTGGTGTACGTCACCGCCACCTTCCCCTATGTGATGCTGCTGATCTTGCTAATTCGGGGGATTACGCTACCTGGAGCCGCAGATGGGATTAAGTTTTACCTGTACCCTGATATGTCTCGGCTGTCGGACCCGCAGGTAGGGTGGGAGTCAAGGACCTCATTTTTCTTACTCAGTGTATTATTATAATCGTTATCGTTATTACATAATTACAGTGCTTCATTTGTGCAGGATTCGGCCGGAAAGTGTTCCGGGACCTTTCTGTTTTTGACTGTCGGTGTTCCAGCACCTATTTGTGCTGTCTCTGTTTATAAAACAACAGTAACATAAACAAATAAAACAATGTATTTTAAAAAATGTATTTTAATCTACAGACCAATTTTCACGTGATTTCACAACCTTTATTAGTTTAGGTTTATTTTTAAAAATACATTGCATGTTTTCAGCACTGTGTTTTTTTACGCATTCCGGGACCAGCACCTGCCTCATCACCCCCCTGCTCGCATATGCCCCTTGTGTTCTGGCATCTTCTTATTTACAAATTAAGCGCTGCAGTATTATTATTAGTAACAGTAGTAGCAGTACTAGCAGCAGCAGCAACAGCAGTATTAGTATTTCAAGCAACACCTCTGGAGAAGAAGCAGTTAATCTGCAACCAAAACATATGAAAAATTCATGTTTCATAGGATGTTCCTTAAAAACAAAAACCACTCAGGGTTTATAAAATTGTATAGCCTGCTGGGTCCATCGATGACTTTTTCCATAGGGACTTTGAGTCCGAGCACTACGATTTGCTCATTTGTGATGAAGTGTTTTGTTCTACTAGTGTCAATGTGGTGTCCCGCATTCAAGTGATCTTATCTTGCTTGTTTGGCCAAGAGGTCTGGGCAATTTCTCATTTACTGCTTTTTGACATGGAAGCAGGCATTTCGAGGTAATATGTTGCTAGAAAGTGCACAGAAGTGTGCAGGATTTCTGGTGTCAGTATCAAAAAAATCTGTTAAGAGGTAATCCTTGAAAACATCCTTCCTCTCAAGATGGGTTCAGGTCTCCATCTGATTATAAAGTATGCATCACTGTTCAGAACAGAAGGGTTGACCCTATCTCTTGAGTACAGACATCTGAGGTTGCTAAGCAACAGCTCGGTGAATGCTTCTAGTCCTGAAGTCATTTAGCTGCGATAGATCTGGATGACTTTTACCATGTGAATCTGAGATCTGTAAGCCTTGTATTTTCACTCTTTCATTCACAAGTGCAGTGGTGTCTCAGAGGCTAAAATGAGTCAAAAGGACTGGTTTGTTGAATTTTACTGAAATGATGTAACTCGTATTAGCAAAATGATGGCCTGCTCACTGCAGTTTTGGCACTTCCCCTGTTGGCGACATATAATGAGATTCATCAATGTGGCCAATCTAAATGACACTTAGTAGTGCCATGGTAACCCAGGCAAATGTCACCCCTGTGAGCATCTGTCCATGTGTCCAGTGAATCCCTTTGGACTGTAGCTCTGGGACTTGAAAATATTGATGCCCAAAGCTTGTTATTCTAATTTGACCAAAAAAAATAAATAAAAACAGCTCTGGGTTGGTGGAAATGTTGTTGAACTCATATAGGCTTGTTTTTTGGAATGTATGAATGTTTATCATTCAGACATCTTTGCAACTATTCCTTCCTACAGTTGGACAGTTTCTGTTGATATCTTGTACAGAACATCAGGTCCACTCTAGGGAAGATTTTGGCCAGCTTCTGAACTACTACAGCTAGTTTTCACTCTGGAAAAAATGGTAAATAAAAATAGTCATTACCTAATAATATCTGATCTTATGTTTCAAGCTAACTGAATTTTAACAATGTTTTACACATGCATTGTGTTCAACTAAATAAAATAGTTATACTCTTTGTCACAATGGACTGAAAGCTGAGATCCCAAGTCTGTAAATTGCTGAGAAATCTAATGCATCTGAGTAATCTAGATGCATGTGGTGAGGATCTGCAGTATATACAGCCATGGAAAAAAGTAAGAGACCACTCTATATTTTTTAAAAATCTGCATTTTTAGATCATGGTTTAATTGTGGTTCTGCTGGCAGAAGGCTACGTTGCCTCCAGGTTCAAAATTTCTAAGACAGCAGTACACAAGGACAAGGTGAAGCAGGAGACACTGGGAATGACCAGAAACCAGCCAGGTAGAGGGCAGAAGTGACTTTCCAATGCTAGAGATGACCATTAACTTATTCGACAGTGTTTCATGAATCATAGGATGACATCAAATGACATTCAAAAGGAATGGGAAACATTGAGTGCAGGTATGAAGTGCACTGTTAGGACAGTTCATATCAGGGTCCTAGAAGCAGGACTGAAGTCCCAAATAGCACCAGGCTGCATCAAAAAAAATATACAGACTCTCCTCTACTTACGAATGAGTTACGTTCTCCACATTTTTATCCCCAGTTATATAGTAGTAACCCAGCCATTATTTAATTGAGCATCATTTCATTTAGTTGATGTTGCACATTGTGTGGTCTGGCTCTCACACTGGGTTCTAGCCGCACCTCTGCACTGTGTGTGTGAAGCCTGTATGTTCTCCCCATATTGTGTGAGTTTCCTCCTTCGGCCCAAAGACATGCTGTGTGCATGTATGTGTTATGTAACGGACTGGCATCCTGCTCAGGGTGTACCGCAGCCTTCTGCCCTTTGCTGGCTGGAATAGGCTCCAGGCCTCCCTGTGCTGGAGAAGCACTTATCAGACATGTGGATGGGGAGATAATGACCTCCTCGTCAAACATCACGTTTAAAAATAATTATTCTCTGGTTGAGATCTCCACAGAGATACGAGGAAGGTGCCACAATTCTAGTTTACAACGTGTTGATGTGAACAGAGACAGGAACAGATAAATTTTTGAGACAGCATATCCATGCTTCACCATCTCTGTTTCATCTCCCACGGCACAGAGCTGTAGAGCAGAAGCACCACATTACTCTGGGTCTCTATGGGCTAATGGGGCAGGGGCTTTTCAAGGGGTTTGAAAAGTAGATTGAGAAGCTGGGAGTTTTGTTTTGTTTTTTTGTTTTTTTCTCGTGACATTGCCAGCCTTGTTGTAACAAGCCATTCTTGTTTATGCTGCATTAGCCCATTTGGTGGACGGTAATTGATTTGTTACGGTGCCCTCTACTGAGTGCCTTTCAGAGGTGGGCAGGGGAAAAAACTCTTTAATATTCAGCGGTTATCAGAGATGAGTGAAATAATGACAATATGGTAAATAGAAATAACAAGGAATAAAAGTAGGAATTCATAAAAACTGAAAACTACAGCACAGCTAACTCGGTCATTTTGAAATTGAACACAACAGATGCATGGATCTCAGATCAGTTTATGGAAAAGGCTTACACGGTTGGAATAATACATAGTTGCATTTCATGCCAGGACAAGCAGGATGCAGATAATTTAGAAATACATCGAACTGCGAGGTCTCCATAATTTAGCAGTCTAATTTTTCAGGAAGCTGTGTTTTTACGTGCCCCTACACAGCGACTCTTTAATCGGTCTGGACCTTTAATGTGCATTTGCTTATCTGTGAAGCAATATTTTTATCTTGGCAAATTTCCTCTGGGCCCGGTGATGTACGAGTCACCGCCATGTACACGGAATCGAACCGTGACTGCACAGCTTAACGTAAACAGGGGGGAAATGGATCTTGTTTCATGCTCAGAGAGGCAGCTGTTAGCTAAAAATGCTAATTTAGCCATCAGAGGGACAATGAGGGTTGTTGTTTTTGCAATTACCTGTCACCTGTACATTAATCACAGTCATTACATGCTGATGCCATGGCGGGTCTCTCATCTCTGTAGCTTGGCATTTGCCGATATGGAACATTTCTGCCATGTCTAGGGTTTTTCCATGGCTTAAGCTGTAGAGTCCAAAGCTGCGGCTAAATTGTTTGACGGGGTCTTATAAGTACCCGGCTCTCCAACTGCGATCTAAGCCGTTTTAGTTAGAAAGCCGATATTCTGGGCACGAAAATTAGCCCCGCTTCCCTCAAACCCAAACATCAACATACAAACTTAACCGACAACTTGATCCAGACAAATCGTAGGCACCGTGGGAGCCCTAGATGACGTATCCGGATTTAAGAGAATAAGGGGACCAGGGTGATCTTATTGTAGCATCCTGCAGTCTAAACAAGACTAAACACAACCCCCTTCAAATTAGCCACAACATCAACAAGTAATTCCCTGGATGGGAGCCTCCAGACTGGGAGCCAGGAAAAGGCATCAGCGGTAGTCGTGTGTGAGATAAAAAAGGACATAAATGAACATCAGCGCAGAAAAGATGTTCTTGGAGGGAAGCAGGTTTGTGTTGGTTGGGTCAAAGGGGTTTCCCTGGAAACCAGCTGGAAGAAGCAAATACTGCGCACTGTCAATTGTTTCCTCCGTAAAGGAGATTAGTGGCTCAATGGTTATCTGGGCGCATTTTTACAGGGGACCCTTGCATACCCCTTTGGTGAATTTTACCTTCCGCTTTGTCATATAATGGGCCAATTATCGGTCTTTGTCTGAGAGTTATTAGTTATGAATATATCACAAATCACAGTAATTATCTGTCTATATTTTATTACCGATGAAAAGGCTATCAACAAAAATTTAAAACTGTGAATCCTAAGTTAAAACATACGTCCATACTTACAATTTGCATGGATCATGTGACACTGTTTTCAGATTTATTGGAAAATTGTGCCTTACATATATATGGTTTGTGCAATGAAAAATAATTTTGTGGTGTGAAATTCAACATGTGATCACACCCAGAAGCTTAAAAGGAAGTGAGGTCATAGCTTATGGTCACTTTTTGAAAGCATTGATTTGGTCAAATGACTTTTCCATCAATCCTGCTGTTTATATTAATGCATTATTCTACTGAGAGCTGTCATTATATCTCTTCTGCTAAATGTCTCCAATTCCAGGAAATCACTCAGTCATTTCACTCGATTTAGAAAACTACCTATCGTCTAAGCAAATATTCATATTTCCAAGGGTTATTTAAATGTACATTCCCTAAAAGGTATGCAATAACTGAAGTTATCAAGAACTAAAAAAGTACAGAATTATTTAACAATTCAAAAAGTTGAAATTAAAACGTGAGGTTAATAACTATTGCCTATTTATGTCCAGTTAAATGGAAAAACTTGATAAGCCATGTTAGAGTATGACAGACAAGTCCTTTTGCTCATGTGTATAAGTAGTACATGTGTTTTATTGAGTATCACTGAACAAAAGAATATGATCTTGTGTCACAGGTCTGGGTGGACGCCGGGACCCAGATTTTCTTCTCATATGCCATTTGCCTGGGTTGTCTCACGGCCCTGGGGAGTTACAACAGCTACAACAACAACTGCTACAGGTGACGCATTTAAACACACTTCCGTATATGGGCTATATGCAAATGAATATGCAAATTATCCATGGCGCTGTAACTGGAGCATGGCGAGGTAACAGTGATGTTTCTTTTCAGCTGCTGGGGCATTCAGGTGATGTTTTTGATGTCTGCAGTCTATATACACATTAATGACACCATGTATATAAGCCACCCCCCTCCCCTCTGTTTTGCACTGCCCTGTACTGCACAGTTGAAGTATAGTGAAAACCTTTGTCACTTATTGTTTGCATGTTGTACCGTGATGCTGGGGGCACGTAATTTCGTGCCAATGTGTATCTCTATTTGGATGGTATGACAGTAAAACCCGCTTAACTTGACTTGACGAAAGGAATGAAATTAACTGGAACACTTGCATTGTTCTCGATGCAAAGTCCCATCAATCTTTGGCAAACTGATCACACTGAATGCATTCTCACTTCTCAGGAGTTGTTTGTTCCTGTGCGGTAACGCGATGATATCAGGGAGTATTGTGCCTTGGATCCTTACTCTGTGCCTGCTGTAAATACTGTATAAGCGAAGCTACTATGTAACGCCTGAAAGCAGGAACCCTGCAGTAGTATTGCAGGCATCTAGATATATGAGGCTCACTCGTATTACAAAAAGCATATGCTTCATATAAGGCTGTCAAACATTTTTCTTATTTCGATGATATATAACAACATTTTTTATATGTCCACTACAGTGTTTTTTCTTGTATGATTATGGCTACATTACTATCAAAAACAGAAATGACATGTAATATACTCAAGAGAGAAGCCCGTAGGAAAAATATAAAACTTTTACATGTACTTTACATTTTACATTTTACCATAGGTATGATTTTAGTAGGAATCACAAGTTTGTTTGTTGTTTCTTAATAAAAATGTATATTGCTTTTACATTATTCATAAGAAAGACATGCATGATCTCTCCACATTCAGTTGGTTTAATTAAACTGTTATGTTCTCAGAACACAAAGTGAATATATCAACTGAAAACAGATGCTTCCTTTTCAAAATACTCATTCTAGTTGTGTGGAAACATTGTCTATGATTCAATTAAGTTCATTCAAAGAATTATGCTTAAAAACTAATAATGACAAAATATTCATTTCATATGCAGAAAAATGATAATAATGAATAATCATTGATGAGTTGTGTTATTTTAAAAAAACCTTTACATATGGGCATCTTTCGGCATGCTCCTGGTGCCCAGTAGCCAAGCAGTAATGGTACAATGAACAAATGCATTTGATTGAATACAGGAGCTTCACTTGTACATTGTTGCTTGAAAGAGTGTAGTGAGTTACCTTATGGAATCACAAGCAATGATAATAATGTTCTTCTATTGATTTTGCTCTAAAACAGCTAAACATTATAGGTTTCACATTTAGAGGATTGTAAGACATGCAACTGACAGCAATTTTTAGCAGCGAGTAACTTTGACTACTTTAACCTTCATGGGCCTTGTGATAACTAAATAAGTGCAAGGTTTACTCTGTTAAATACCCATTAAATATTGATTATCCATGGAGTAAACCTCAGCTAAGTAACATGTGGTCAAATAATGAGTAAAAAGGATGTGAGACTACATTGTCCTTGAAATTCGCTACACAGTTGTTAATACAATAGGTTAGAACATAAACGTATAAACACCCCGTATCGCTAAAATATTGTGCATAAAGACATACAACAGGGCTGTTGTTTGTTTTCTATTTTGTTCTTTTATTGTTCGACATATGTTGGTTAGCACAATTAGGCGATTGACAGAATTTTCACAGCATTTCTTAAGCTCAGCTGTCATTGACAAAATGAGAAGCTTCCCCAGATTAATGGGGGAGGGAGGCAAGGCGGGGCGACCCGAATGGGCCGCGCGTGGCGTTAACACCTGGCTGTCCATTACAGGGACTGTGTCATGCTCTGCTGCCTGAACAGCGGCACCAGCTTTGTTGCCGGGTTTGCCATTTTCTCCGTGCTGGGATTCATGGCGTACGAGCAGAACGTGCCGATCGAGGCTGTGGCCGAGTCAGGTAGGCGCCGACCTTCATGCCTCAGAGTTTCTCAGCCCAGTCCTCAAGGACCACCAGACAGCCAGGAGCATCAGAAACAGAGGAGACGGGGGGTACTTCCCCCCAAATATTGGCACATCCCGCTCCCTTCCCTTCCCAAAAAATGAACATGAACAGATATCTATTTAGGGCTGATCGATATTGCAATATGGTTGGGTTTTGAGATCGCAGATCGCCTTTTGCTATTTAACACGTTTCTGTCATGGTGCAGATGAGACAGATAAGATGAATTATGAGCATGCTCCTTATCTTTCATTGTGAATCCTTGTCTTTCTGAGGCCAATTCGCTGCGCGTTCAGAGTACAAGGATAAAAAATATACCTCACAAAGATTGTAGTCATATATCAGACAAAACCATTTTATCACATGGACCAGTTTTGTTTTTTAGACATTTTTAATTGTGAAACTGGATTCTAAACAGTGTTGTTGATTAAAAAATAAATAAATTATTTTATAACCTTTCCTACATCACATCTTGTCATGGTACCACTGTGCATGTGTGCCCATTGTGATGTCACAATATACACCCCCCCTAACAAATTCCTTCCTTCCCCAATGTAAGACTTCTTTCGATACCACTGCAGACAGCTAATTCAGCACCAGGGGAGCAGTACTTGGGGCCGGTACCTTCCTCAGGGTACCTCAGTGGTACCGAGCTGGTCAGTGATTCAAACCAGCATCACAAGCATGCTTCCCTAACCAATAGGCCACCACTGCCACATTGTTGCTCCACCTCAGTTCTCAGCATTCAGATACTGGGTTACCACTGATCTTGATTGCTTGGTTCAGGTGTGCTGGTATCTGGGAAACAGCAATAATGTTTACAGTCTGGGTCCCTGAGGACTGGGTTGAGAAGCTCTGCTCTACTCGGCATAAGGATCTAATTCATCTAATATGGCATCATTCCGTGTCTCTTTTCCTGCGCTGACTCCGAAGACCCTGAGAGCATGTCTAGGTGACGTGTCACCTGTTTTAGTTCTTGTTCGGTAATTTGTGCCCATTCATTTCGTTTTTCTCTACAGGCATCGCTTTGAATAGCAATGTTTCCTCCGTTTAATATACTAATCATCAGTCGTGTCACAATGTTTGCAATTTCAACTATAAAGGCTACCCATATTGTCTGTTATATACCCACTTGCCTTTTCCAGAGGGCTGAAGGTGAGCGATCTGCCTGTTACCATAGCAACCAGCAATGAGCTTGATTTTTTATTTATTTTTCCCCACCGTGTTCCCAGACAGGTCTGTCAGTTCCATACAGGCACCGATCTCTTTGTTCTTGTTGAAGGATCATGCACGTCTTCTTGTTCCGCATGTCGCTGGTACCGAAGGACAATACTATGTGTTTTTTTAAGCCACCGTCAGAGTGTGTTCTTTGTACTGAGAGAACTGTGCTCTTGACTTTGGACTAGGAACTGTAGTCTTTCTGAGAAACTGCACTCATCTTCAAATGCAGGTGGCCCTGCTTGACACAATGTGTTAAATGTGTTCTGTCTTGCAGGACCCGGCCTGGCTTTCATCGCCTATCCCAAGGCAGTGACCATGATGCCTCTCTCTCCCCTGTGGGCTTGCCTGTTCTTCATGATGCTCATCTTCTTGGGTCTGGACAGCCAGGTAACGAAAAGCCTGCAACTGATGAATAACGGTGAAACTACAAATAAATATGTCACAAATAGTATATTGTGATCACATGGTTTCTTTGTGGGATTTCCGACGAGGGACGTCCAGAAGTCCCATAGAGACCCACACACTGGCTTGGAAAAATAAGGCATTGAGGAAACTATGCATTCATCATATATAGTTTTTGCAGCCAAAATTCCTCATACCACCGACTTACAATGATTTAATTTGAGCGGTACTTGCGTACCATGATGAAGTACTTAAAGAGAAAGATAAGAAAAACATTATCATCAGAGAAGCCAGAAAAGGTGTAAAATTAGCACTGAAAGTGACCAAGGATTAATCCTAGTGACACTTGCAATATATAGAATGGCAGTCAAACAAACTGCGAGCTTATATGCTTATATGCCGCTTATAGTGACTCGACGGATTGCCACAGACTATACACTGCATGTGGAGTGCTTTGAAATCTCAATCGGGAAGAAAAGTCAAGCTTTCAGATGCCAAGGATATCTTGTTCTGTGCAAAAACGGACACATTAGCCATGTTCAGCCCGCCTACTCTTAAGCAAGTCTGACAGTATGAAAGGAGAAGAATTAGCTGTAATGGGAGGAAACAACTTTTGAAGGAATTGCAACTCTTCAACAGAATACTAAAAAAAAAAAAAACATCAAATATGTTAAGTTAATAAAATGAATGAGAATATAAATCTAGTTACCTTCCAGTAGCATGCACTGGTGTAATATCCTTCATGGGGCCTGTATTGATACTGAGTGTGTTCATTTAAAAAAATTGTTTTCGTTTTAAATGTAAAATTTTATGTTAAGCCTGTTGATTACCAGTCAGGCATTTCGACCGTATGTAATCACTGATTGATTTTGTTAAAGCACGCTTTGGATTTAGTCAAGTTGTTGGAGCGTGCATTTGCAAATAATGTTGTAATGTTGCTAATAATATGATGTATTTCCAGAATTAAAAACTGGGTGGAAGAAGACAATAGCTTAGTAAAACATTGCTGTTTAGCTTAGTCCCAACTACGCACACCACAGTGACGGTATAAATGCCCAGCATAGAGCATTAAAATGTGCAATTACTTCTTGTCTATATTTGTTTTGCACAGTTTGTCTGTGTAGAAAGCTTGGTGACCGCCATAGTGGACATGTACCCTCAGACCTTCAGGAGAGGGTACAGACGAGAGCTTCTCATCCTTTGCATGTCAATAATCTCCTATTTCCTTGGCCTGATTATGCTGACAGAGGTAAGAATTCCATTTTCCTGATTAGAAATTAACATATGCGCACATATGACCATAAAGACGTCTGACATAAATTACAATTATACCTGATAATTTCTTGTAATGCCTCAACCTACCATTAAGGACACAGAGTTCAAGTCCTTGGTGTATTCTCAACAACTCCAATAACCACAATCCATTAAGGGGCACACCTAGGAATGGCTAACATAATTTTGACCTTAGTATTTTAAAAATCCTGGATACGGCCCTATTTCTTGTGTTATTTAATTCATTAAATGCAATTCGTTCACACAACTGAAAGATAAAACTAAAATGGCTACCACAGACAATCCACTTGGATGTTAGTTTTTTATGAAATGATTAGCTCCGCATGCTGTTCATCACTTGTTAACATTTGCTCCTGCTAACCAAATCTGCAGAATTTTGTCTTCATGCACGTAGCTGTGGCTTTCTAACATTACCTACAAACATATATATAATTTAACATATAATGTGCTGCTTTGGAGAAGTGAAGCTTCCAACAATAATAGATGTAAGGTGTTCCTATCCTTGCTGTGGTCTACAGATGATGTTACGCTCAATGCTGAACACGAGAGGGCGCTCATCACAATGGTTATCATTCCTGACATGAAAAACATCATTCACGCCTCAAGCATAGAGGCTCGCTTTCCCAACACCTCTTGCTGATCGTCAGCATATTCCAAGATAGATTTTCTTCTCTGTTTAATTTTGAAATGTCTAAGCGAGGCCCTGGGGATGTACTCTGACTCGGTTTATATGTAAGCATTGCCTGTAGGGGCTTATAGACTTTGCAGTTATATGTGAACACGCTGGCAAACTAATGAATTGTGTGAGTACAGCAGGTGAAATCTGGGTGAAGAATTGCATAAGCTTCCTCAAGATAAAAATCAGTTATTCTTATGAATGCCTAGCGAAGCAGATGTTGTGTTTGCCATTGTCCGTACAAGATCTAAATTAAGTCTACAAGATCTAGATTGAATACCTCATATACTCCAGCTATTTCACTACATCATGTGATGATTGTAGGAATCGGGTGCCTTCTTGGAAAGATTTTGATTGATTTGGCTTTTGTTACCGCTATCTAAAATGCCACGTGAAGGATTGACCACACATTAAACAAGTTCCCTTTTCATTAATTGTATTTATTGTCAAATTATCACCTTATTTCTAGTCCTCTGCCATTTGACATCAGACTCTGCCATTCAAAAAACACTTCGGTGTCCGCCAGGAAGCAAAGGGCATTGCGTTAAGCGCCCTCTAGTGGAGACCGCAGCCACTGGAGGACACTTGAGTAGCAGCCATTTGTGATGCACTGGCTGACTTAAATCCCGCCCTCCCCAAGCGGAACAATGTCTATTTATTCTACTGCTGTGGGACTTCCCAATTGACACAATTCACATGCTGAAATCATCCCTGCTGTTACTATCCAGTCTAAGCGTGATTTGGCTGTACTGACCAAGCTGTATTCTAGAAAAGCTCAGCATTCTCTTTTTAATGTAGCAGTGTTAAGAAAGAGCTCCATCCAGGTTTTATTACCAAGATGTTCTTATTATGGTACGTTAGACTGCAAAATAAACCCCAAGGCCACATATTAGGGTGGTGTTGTTGGAATGTAAAGAATGGCATTAGCATGAAAATATGGTTTGAAACAGAGTATTAAAAAACTTTTCTCTGAACAACCTTATTATGTCAGTGCTTCTGGTAATGCTTGTGAATACAGATAATAAGCCGTCTACTGTAGACACATGATATAATTTGTGCACATATGTGTAGCACATTCTGTCTTCAGTTGTACTACAGTGCCCCTAGTGTCACAATTTAATATAGACAGTTCAGTAACATAAAACATTCTCAGGGAGTAACATATTAAATTTTAACCCAAATGTACCCTTTTCATATTTGTCAAGGGTTTCCGAAATTTCCTTCCAGACTGATCAATTAATCTCAAAATATATGTATTGGTCAACAAATAATAGTGCAACTGCAAAAATCAGATCATTTATTAGGGAATGATAGATTTTAGTTGTATCAAGACATATGTAAATCACTTTATGATATTGCATGGGCTACCTAGTGATCCAGCTTCTGCAGTTTAACAGGTATAAAACAGATTGTTATTCAAGACAGAATTCTCATGCCTGCCTAATATACCAATATAGTTGTTCCATGTTTCAGTCCTGATGTTGTTAGCTGATCATACTGTTTACTTTGTCTCCATCCTCAGGGTGGGATGTATGTGTTCCAGCTGTTTGACTCCTATGCAGCCAGTGGGATGTGTTTACTGTTTGTGGCCATCTTTGAGTCCATATGCATTGGCTGGGTATATGGTAAGTAACACGTAGTTTTGAATTTCCGGTTTTTGTAGAATAATTATCATTCTATGCATTTTACACTGTCTGTTTACTCTGAAACATACCTTAAGATTTATGGTCATACCCTAATGAACATCACACACAGAATGAAATTTTTCGAGGACCATTGCTGTTCTTACTGTGCCCCCTGCTGGAGAGACACCCCAATTACATATTCCTTTTAATAAAAGGATATAAAAGCCTTTTCCCGTGCGTTAAAAATAGAAATAATTGAAGCACTGAAATTGTGTGAAACAAAGTGTCAGTCATGTGTAACAGTTGAGTGGATTTTTTCCCCTGTTTGAAGTGTCTTTAAAAGTTTTGAGGCACTGCTGAAAGTGTATGTATGGGTTTCATTGCAGGTAGTGACAGATTCTACACTAATATCGAGGACATGATTGGCCACAAGCCAGTCTTCTTCATCAAGTGGTGCTGGATGATCCTGACCCCAGGCATCTGTGCTGTGAGTTCCATGCATTACGTTTAACAATAATAATGCAAGGCCTGTGTGTTATTGAATGCAGAATTCCTGTCAAATTCTGCTGCTCAAAGATGCTCGCCTTTAACAAAATTCTCGAAGATATTCCATGGATGATTCCAATTACCCATAAACTGCTGCTTAGCCTGAGCAGGGTTGTGGGGGAGGGGAGCTGGAGCCTATCCCAGGCAGTATAAAGCACAAATATGGGATGCACTTTGGCAGAGGTATACATTTCAGATCCAGAAAGTAAAAATTCAGACCAAGATTTTGTTTCAACTAACCAGTGGAGTACTGTGTGACTGTGACTCAACTTGTGTGACTGGGGGATGTGACTGTGGGATGGTTGGAAGAAAGTCTTGGTCTGGATTTTTACTTTCTGGATCTGAAATGTCCATCTCTGCACTTTGGACAGGATTCCAGCTCATCACAGAATACATGCATACAGTTGGGAGCAGTGCGTGGGTCAGTGGGTTAGGCCTCGGCCCCTGTTACTGGAAGGTTGTTGGTTCGAACCTTTGAAGTCACATGCCCGATCGAGTAAGGCCTTTAACCCCCTGCAGTGCTCTAGGGGCGCCGGGAAAATGCCTGACCTGACTCCAAGCTTTGCTGTCATCTGTGTGAATGTGTTTAGGTCTCAAAGGACAGCAAGAGAGGATTTGTGAATAGAATTGTTCCACTCTACCTGTATTCACATTTGTTCAAATAGTGCATCGATTTCATTTTAATCATGCATCCCATATGGGCAATTTGAGACACCATTTCATCTAACTGTAAGCATTTGGACTGATTGTGTGAGTTCTACAAAAATATTGGTTCTGAGAGATAACCAATCAGACTGAAGAGGAAGTGGGTCCAAACAACTACAGAAGGTGGGACATTTGATTGGTTGGTACCACCGCCTATAATTTCTTGGACCCACCTCCTCTACAGTCTGATTGGTTCCTTCTCTGAACCAATCATTTATCATTCTGCCCTCAGAATACTTTTACGTAAGTAAAACTCCCATGAGTGTTTGGACTGTGGCAGGAAACTGTAGTTACAGCTGCGGAAAAAAATGAGACCACTCTATATTTTTTAATAAATCTGCATTTTAAAATCCTGGTTTAATCCTGGTTCTGCTGGCAGAAGGCTATGCTGAGCAGCAGGATGCTTCCAGGTTCAAAATTTCTAAGACAGCAGTACACAAGAGTAAGGTGAAGCAGGAGACACTGGGAATGACCAGAACCAGCCAGCTAAAGGGCAGAAGTGACTTTCTAATGCCAGAGATGACCACTTATCCGACAGTTTCTCATGATTGGTAGGATGACATCAAGTGACCTTCAAAAGGAATGAGAAACATTAAGTGCAGGTGCGAAGTACACTGCTAGGACAGTTCATATCAGGTACCTAAAAGCAGGACTGAAGTCCCATAAAGCAAGGAAGAGGCCCTTCATTAATGAGGAACTGAGAAGAACCAGGCTGCAGTTTCCAAAAAATATATATTGTTCACAGACTCACATCCAAAATTTGAGAAATGAGTGAAACAAAAAATTGTGTTGTGGGCTCTTAATTTTTTCCGCGGCTGTATGTGACATGGGGGGTGAACACAGAGTGAGAATGGGATTGGAGCCCCACTACACTGGCGATGTGGGGCCACCCTGTGATCCGCTATGCCCCCTCTCCCCATCATAATGTCAGGTCATCCTGACACAGGTCCTGCCAGAATCTCCTTTTCCCAGGTATCCTCAGCGGATTGCACTTGTGTCATACTTATATTGATTCTTTTGTCTTTCTAGGGGATCTTCCTGTTCTTCTTGATCAAGTACAAGCCCCTGAAGTATAACAACACATACACATACCCAGACTGGGGCTATGGTATAGGCTGGATGATGGCTCTCTCCTCCATGGTCTGCATTCCCCTTTGGGCTGCCGTTAAGATCTGGAAAACAGAAGGAACCTTTAAAGAGGTAAAACAGGGAATCGTCCTCCAGTGTTAAATAAGCATTCAGTCTTGTTCTGTATTGCAAATTAGTCTCATTCTTTCTAATGAAAGGGTGGATGCCAGTTCATCACAAGTCATCTACACACACACACTGTGGGCAATTGTAAGATACAGAACACCAAGCTGCATGTATTTGGAATGCCGGGAATACTGGGATATGTGAGGAAATCCACATGACATGGGGAGAACATGCAATCTCTCTCTCTCTCACACACGCACAAAGGTGTGTAATTCTATCATTGTGGGGACTCTCCATTCATTTCTGTGGGGAAAACTATCATCCCAACATGATGACTTTAACCCCTAACCAGCCCTAACCATAAGTAACAAAACAAAATATGAGACTTTTGGCATTTTTTGTTTTTTGATTGCATTCACAAATTTTTGTGGGGACCTGAAAATTGGTCCATGCAATGTCAAAATAACAGATTTTTACCACATTGTGGGGTACATATGGTTCTCACAATGTAATATAAACATAATTCAGACACACACACACACACACACACACACACACAGGCTTAGTGAGAAAGAAATGGCATTATCATTGCACATGAATTCTTTTGATATTTCATTTTATGCATTCGTTGCAAGAAATTCGGTGATGTTATGAAGAGAATGTGACCTTTTGAAAAATGCTGTGAGCAGTTAAAAGTTTTTATGGGGAACTCAGTTCAGTTCTGAAAATCTGGAAATCTCTGTCTGGTGCACTGATCAGAAAATCCTGATGTGCCTCTTAAATAAGGCCTTTCATATTTCTATGGTAAAAGGTTCGACTGTGAATGGCAGGGGAACTCAGCTGAGCTGATGCTGTGGGGTTGGGTTTTCAGCACATCATAATGCTTTTTGGCACAGTATTTCCGGAAAGCATAATACGTCTTGTAATTACTCTGAGGCTGCAGCTTCTCCCATGACCAGACGTTATGCAATCTGTGAATGCCTCTGGAATTGTAACTTGTATAGGTTGATTTTGGGTTGGTAATCTCTGCTCGCAGGGGAACTGGGAAGTGTCCTTAACAGCAGGGTGAGACAAGGGGTTTGCTAACAGAGAATCGAATGTATTTGTCGGAATACAATGTCCTCTGAGATTATTTGACTTGTAACAAGGTCAACTGTGAGAATGCTGTTTATTCTTTATTGATTATCTTCTGTTTACTGTTAATGCAGTGATTTAGATTGCTTTTAATGAAACTATTTTTCTATGTGTGGTTTACCGTAGAGGAATGTGAGCATAAATGATATAGCGGTTGTCATAGTCTTCTAACTAGATATTTAACTGAAGTAAAGCATCTTGATTTGTCTTTTAGCTAAGTAGCGTTGAGCCTTGTTTGTACTAGAATGGAATACCTGAAAACACCAAGTGTGTTTTGCTGTGAAGGGTTGGTGCTTCATCCTGGGATAGGCTCCAGACCCCAGGGACCCTGCATAGGACAAGCAATTATAGATGGATGGATGGATGGATGGAGTTGCTATGTTGGTTGCAGACAAAGCTCCTTGCTCATTTCTCCAGTTTCTGTGCAGTCACATGTGTTTGACTCTTTAACCCGGCAGAGAATCAAGAAGCTGACCACGCCCTGCCCAGACCTGAAGATGAGGGGAAAGCTGGGAGGCAGTCTCAGTCCGTACGCTGTCAATGACTGTGACGCCAAACTGAAGGGCGACGGAAACATCGCCACCATCACAGAAAAGGAGACACACTTCTGAGCCGCCATGGGCAAACTTTAGCCGCGCCATGCCACACCATGCCACGCCATGCCACGTCAAAACATGCCACGGAAGTGACTGCAACCATCAAGGACACTGGCGAAAAACAAACGACAGTAGGAACAAATTCCATTGTGTGTTCTTACTCTGTAAAGAAGCAGAAAAGGTCATAATTATAGAGGCTCGCTTATTTTGCACAAACTTCATTAACCGGTTCAGTTTAGGTCAACATTACGTAATAAGTAAAATCTATTCTCTTAATGTTACAAATATATAAAAATATAAACTGCTCAGACCTGATAGTATTTAGTCAAACTTTGTGACAGTAGTAAATGTTTACTGTTAGAAGGACGCCAATGTATAATGTGCTGTAAAACTTTTATACTTGGACTTGTTTTGGCAAAGTGATGTATAGGTATGTTTCTAATGTCTAGGTTAACTTGGACCATCCCAAATTGTAATGTATGTCTACGGGTTGAGCGAGCATCCCATCCTTGCTGTTATTGAGCAGGAGGGCTCTTCACTCTGGCCCCGGTCATAATAATCACATGTAATGTAAGGAATGAGGCTCAGAGACCCAAAGTGGGTGGGGTTATTCTGTAGTATCACCTTGTCAGTCACTGCCTGGTCTTAAGCCAGTGCGTTAAAGCCAGTGGAATGTTGGTTAAATTACTTGTATTTGATAAGACATGATACCCCGCTCATTGTGGATTTCAAAGCCTAATTTTGTCAATCAGAAGGTCCCACCTCCTACACTTCCTGTTCCTACTTTGAGTCACTTCGCAACTCGCGGGGCGAGTTTACGACAGTATTATTTTTTCCTAGGTTTTCTTTTTTTTTTTCCAAAGGCATAGAATTCTGTTATTTCACAGTGATTAAACTGAGTTTAATCAAGTGTGACAGAAAGAGGACAGAGGTGGGGGGAGGGATTTATCATTACGTTATCTGCTGTAGCTGTGAATCAAAATACAGTCCTGCACATGTCTAAAATCCACGTGTCTCTACCACCCAACCACCCCACCTGTACACTGTCAATGTCTAACATGGATTTTACATTGTAGTAGCTTCACACACGTACGGACCTGGGCGCCTGGAGGGCAGCATTGACTTGACACCAGGTCGGTGGGCCTCAGCGGGTTTAACGGCGCCTGTTTGCGGGCCCTAGCTTGGTGGTCATGGCTTTCGGTTCAAAAGCCAGACCGAGGCTGGCCGAATCTCGTAGCTCTCTAACTCTCCACCTGCATCCCGTTTGTGTGCTACTGTTATTGCTGCTGCTAAACGGTCATGAACCTGTGGACTCTGTACACATGCATGCTCCTTTGGTGTGGTCTATACCATCATGCATCACTACTCAAGTTTGTGCTAGTTAAACGTGCACATTTAACTGACAATTAACATTTTTGATAGATGTATATTTTTCAATCTTGTTAGTCTGTGTACTATTTCTTGAGAAAACATGTAAAAGATATCCACATTTCTGTGAAGACTTTTGCTATGTTGTACAACAATTTGTCCTTTTGAAGTTTTAGCAGTATAATGAAAATGTTGTAAGTACTGTTTTACACAGATTTTGGTATTCACAGGGCACAAGATTTTATTGTCTGTTTACTCATTTTTGAAAATAAATATTAAAAAGGATGTTAGTACTCAGTCGCTCATTTTTGCTTACCTAAAAACAGAGAGAGAAAACAAGAATGGAAGATTGGTGAGTGACAGGAAGTAACTACATATCTTGACTCAGATTTTGAAAATTATAGTTGTCACAAATATAGACAGGAAAACAGAATAAATGTGATTTGCGGTTTGATCAACAGTGCCAATACTTCAGGGTAGGAGGCCCTTCAAAAGAGCTTGTCGGAATTTTTGCCAGTGAAGGTCTTTAGCCAGCAGTCAGTCGTAAAGGCATGGCTGATTCGCCATGTCACATTTAAATGTGGATGAGCGGTGCCCTGAGGAGCAGCTAATACTGCCACGCCACCCAGAATCCCGACATCGCCCAAAGATGATGACAACCTAGATACAATGTGATGGTTTCATAATCTTCAGGACCTAAAAACAGAAACTGCAGTATATGCGGTGTATTCTGAAACAGTACAGAAATACACACAGTAAAGTCTGTAGAATTTGCCTATGCATATATCCATTCTGTATTTTGATTTAAAATATTAACATTACAAGCGGACTTATGACTGACATTTGTCTATTGTGATGTATTTGTGATGTAATTAGGCTGCAAAATGGCATTGTTCCTTAACTGCTAATAATGGCCTCTACCCGCCCCTTTAGCCAGTAACCATATATACCGCATGCCTACCAGCATTCCTGTTAGGCTTTATTGCTCTTTACTTGTCTTTTTTTGCGTGCGGTGTCGGCAGCACACTAGGAGCATGGGAAAGGGAACAGAGCTAGCGTATGCGCTGGTATTATTGTACAAGGCAATCAAAGCGCCGGAGCCTCCTCCTCAGAGCTCCATCGGAAAGGCGGGGAGCGGCGGGGTTCTAATGGCATGCAAATGACGGCTAGCGGAGTCGATAAGCGGTTCACGGAAGCGGAGACACTCCGCATCGGCACCACCGGGTTCACGGACTCAAAATCGCTTTGAGAGTATGATTGCTCTCTGGGCCGAGCTAAGACCAAAGAGGACGGGGGAGGTGGAAAAAAATGCAGTCCGAGAATACAGTTTGATAAGAAAATCCTATTTATAGACGTGGGCTGGAGGAAGATGATTTAAACTCAGATAGGCATCTTGAAAACCGTAGCAGCTCTAGAACAAGCTGTAGGCTGTGCGATGTCATGTGACCGTCAGCCAAAAGATACGTGACGCAACAGCCGCTCTTTTGTAGTCATTTGTTTCATTGCTTACTAATACTGTTAAGAAGAGAGATGGTTCCATTTTTAATCAAAAATGTTTTAAGATTTGTACTTATTTATTCATGTGTATTGCAATTACGTTTAAATGAAATAACCGTGGAAAAACAACATGCACTAGATGAAACTGCAAGTACCCTCGTTCTCTAACCATGCATGTTATTCGCTTTATTTAATTAAATGCCGTTATTTGTTCCCTTCATCTAAAAAGCAATCCTTAGTACTCCTTTCTTTTTTGTAATTTTCAGAAAAATATCATACGATACTTTTTAAAATGCATTCTTTGCTTTTATTATGATTTTCATTATTAATAATAATTCCTCACCATAGGCTTCTTATTGAATCAAAAAATTGCCCTTGTTGTGGTCTAATTTTGTAAAGGATTGTACTGTATATTCGTTCAAAGTGAATAGACGGTGAGTGATAGTGGCTCACTTATAATAGAAATTATGCTTGACTGAATTGCTTAGTTTTAATCAATATCTCCCGATGTCCAAAACAAAAGCAAGATAGAATTGATTCGGGCTGCATACTACGAATGAAGCATATTGATTACTTTATAGCTGAATGGTTGGCTTTAAAATAGACTGGCTTTCATTGATGGACAGCAAAAGGTCATGTCATTTAATTACAGTTTTAGGGTACTTGGCTGCAACCTGACATGCCACAATGTAACAATTGCACTTGATTTGTTGGATTCATGGAGATTTTTAAAGCATCGATATTTGTCATATATAATACATTTTATTAATACAAAATTCAGTTGTACAACTTTACAATAGCACAGCAAAAACAGCATGTTTCAAGATTGTAATTTTAAAAATTTGTTTAAAATATGTGTTGAGTTATATTATGTCATACAATATTCAATATTTAGAAATTCATATGGGACTCCTCCCAGTATTCTGCCTTAGTAATATTTAGAATTTTTTTCCCAGTTCCACTGAGCCTACTAATGTAGGTACTATATACTGTATATATTACCTGCTGGCCAGTCTCGAATCCCTAAATTGGTCAAATAACATGGTTTGGTTTGTGACAAAGAAGACTCTCTAATTTGGCTCATTGAAGTGCTGAATATTTTATATTTGGATTCCAATTTGAGGTTTCCCAGACTGTGCCCACTGATCATACCACCATTGCAAATGGATTTTGTAATTGGTATTATATACTGTATAAACAGGAAAAAAACACACACAAGTAACTGCTGTAAAATCAGACTCATTTGCACAATACCCAATGTCTTAATGCGTCTCTAGGGGGCACCAAAATCAAAAAATGAAATTATTGTTTGAAGTGATCGGCCTGCCTTCATCTGCGAGCAGTATCATTAAAACAGCACATATAATACTTTATCTGGAGCACATTTTTGAATATTTTCTATTACATAATTTTCTAATGAAACACTACTCTTGAAAGTATGTACATCATACATATATTTTAAAAGATCCAAAAAATAAATGACATCTAACCATTTGAATAGGTTGCTATAGAAACTCCAGTCTCTAGTTTCATGTGGAATTTGCTGATGAAAGTGTGTGTGCACCCTGCGATAGGTTGGCCTGGGGTATTCCCTGTCTTGCAGCATGGGCTGGCCTGGGGTATTCCCTGTCTTGCAGCATGGGCTGGCCTGGGGTATTCCCTGTCTTGCGGCCATAGCTTCCGGAATAGGCTCTAGTCCCATGTGACTCTACAAAGGTATAGAAAATAGGTGAATGGATGGATGGTAGAGTATTCTCATCAGGTTAAGGAATAAAAATCCCTCTTACTTTGTATTCTTCCCCTCAAATCATAAATTTGGGTAGAGAATAGGTTTATTAAAAAATATTGGCTGGATAATATTTTGAAGACGCTAAAGTGTATTAATCAGTCTACAGTTTGTTTGAATAATCTTAATTTCTACTTGAATGGCTTCACAGCAACAATTTAAATTGTGATATGTTTATTGAACAAATGATTTAAACAATTAAGGTATTAGATAAAGTGACGTTTAGGAGAAAGACCATTTGAAAAGATGATAATTGTATTGTATCATTTCAGGTATGGTTGTATCTGTCCTCAAACAAATGACAGGAGCTGTAGGGTGACAACTAAGGATCTGCAGACATCCCTCTCACTTGATAATGTCTGATGTCTTGAGTAATAAAAAGAAAAACAATACATAAGTGTGGAGTTTGAAGTTACCATGGAGGGAACTGCTATTCTTCAAAAATCATCTCATCTAGTTTACTAAAGAGTCCCCCAGCAGTACTGGAACAATGTTTTGTCTACAAACTAAACAAAAGTTGAACTTTGTGGTAAATGTACACAATATCATATTGGAAGAAAAGAAAACACTGCCTACCGACACCAAAACCTCATCCTATCTGTGAAGCATGATGGCGTGAGACTGCTTTACTGCTTTGGGGACGGGGTGGCTTACAGTCACTGAGGGACCAAGGAATTCCAAGTTGCTCCAGAAATTCCACAGCAGAATCTCAGAGCAACCATATGTGATCAAAAACATCAAAAGAAGTTGGATCAGCATGACAAGGATCCTAAACATAGGTGTAAATCATCCAGTTCAATGAAGAAGGAGCTGAAGCAGATTTGTTGAGACATGCTAACTGTTACAGAGATCTGACCAGCAGCTACACAAACAATTTGTTTGAACCTATTGCCAATTAAAGTGATTCTACTAGTTATGATCTATAAGGGTCCACATACTTTCTCAGTGATTGTTTAAACAATTTGTTCACTAAGGAAATAACAATGCAAAATGTTTGTGTTGTTAACATCACATTCTTGGGGCCATTCATGTAAGTAAAAGGGTTCGCAAACTTTTTCTCACAAATTATGAATATGGCTCAAATCACTGCTTTCTCACCATAAAGTTCTTTTAGACATTTAAATCCATAATTTCAATCAGTGAAATGTTACAAGTTTTAATGATGGTTCTATATTGAATATTTACTACATTGTTTTGGGAAGCTTATCTATGCATTCGAACCTCTACTACAGCTCACTGTGAGTATTATCTGCTCTGGTTTCTATAGTAACAGTACAATACTGGAGCACAGGGTAACAAGGCAATCTACTACATAATGAAAAAATGAACACAAAGAAAATGGAGAGGCCTTGTTCCACAGCACAGGGGGAGAGGAGAGCATTGAATATAGAGGATTCTGGGTTTTATTTCCTAGCAGAAATGAGAATCTGTTTCAGTTGCAGTTCCTAAATTACATTGTTCATCAGTTGATAAAGTCAAATCAATTACCTGCATACCCACAATCTAAAATGTTCCTTAAACATAAACATTGCAAAACCTTCATCTTTCATAAAATAAAAAGCTATTGCTTGCAGAAGTTAGTTATTTTAATAAGCTGGGGCAACCCTTTATCAGCAAAGAGTGCAATCAAATATTTTCTGTGGTTGCTAATCACTGTCTCACATCTTCTTTGAAGAATTCCTCTCCATTGTTGCTGAAAGACCAGCTCTGGTTGCTCTTTGCCTGTGGCCCGTCTTGCATGAGCGGGCAACTCAATCTTTGTCACAAGTCCTTTATTGTGCTGAGGTCTGTATATTGATTCACATGGAGAAACATTCAAGGTTATCATCATGCTTCAGCTCAAGGATGCAGGACATTGTCCTCTGTTTTGTTTTGATTCTAAATCTGTGGTTCTTTCAATAATAGCAAATTGTCTGGTTCATTTAATAGCAGGCCCTAATTATATAACTTACGCCACTCTGCTTTTCCACTGGGATAGTATTATTTTGGTAGCAGGCATCTCCAGAGATTGTCATCAGAGCATTTAGGTTGTGACTCCATCCATCCAAAGAACATTCTAGTGAAAATCAACAAGATCATACAGGCTATCCATTGCAAATTTAACATGAATGGCGAAGCTCACTCCTGATCAGGGGCATATAATTGAAATTCTGGGCTCCCTGACAAATTGTCACCTTGGGCCTCCCGAATCTGCTAGGATTATTCGTATAATTTGACATATTTAAGGGTCCCTATTATGTACTGCCCCCCCTGAATCTGCTAGGATAGTGTTTCCTAATCTGGATCTTGGAGACCCACAGACAGTCCCTCCTATATTCCAGAGCAAAAATGTGGACTGTCTGGCAGAAGGGAGCAAAAATGTGGACTGTCTGGCAGGGAGCTGGGAGGGAGCAAAAACATGGCATGGCTGTGGGTCCCCAAGGACCAGTTTGGGAAACACCGTGCTAGGGAATTCATGGCCCTCTGACACCCCTGCCCCTGGTTGAGCCTCCATACTGTACAGTATATTCCCCTGATTCTCAAAAACCTGTTGCCTGCCCTTTGACTCTAAGCTTTTCTTTTCCCAAAATTACGATTTTTCCACTTTGCAGAACTTTAATGGATCAAAGAAGAAAATGGTACCTGAGGACACGACCATAAAAGGGGGTCTGCTTTCCAATTTCTGGATAGATATGATGGAATCTGTGGGTGTAACTCGATAGATTATTTCAGAAATTAGACAGAAATTAGATATCACTCTCATTTCCATGGGAAGATTTCATCACCGCCAGCAATGAAGTGACTGTTGGTTCATAGCATGTGTGTTGACCTTAATAAGCGAATATTCCATAACAATAATATTATGGACAAGCCATCCATCAATTTTCCAATACCCTGCTATAAGGAATTGGAGCAGTTGACCAGTTTTTTTCCCTTTGATAGATGTGATTCCTAGAATCCTGAGTTATCACTCACTGTTAATGGACATGTGGTGAGATTCTGTTATTACAGTACTTTTATCATTATTGTATAGATTACTATTTTATAGTTCTAAGTCATTTAAGGGATCATTTAAAAACTAATATTCCCAGTGTATTCAGGACTGACTACACATGGCATTTGTATGCCAAACACAAAAAATAAAGTACTAGGTAAGACTTTACTTAAAGCAGTCATCATACTGTAATGCATTATAAATACCTTCATAATGCATAATAATGCATTCGTATAGTATTATAAACATGGCTATAACTATTAATAAAAGGGCATAACACATTACGGTCATGTTTGTTGTGTATTATGAATTCTTTATGAAGCTGTCATCAATAATGCACTACAGATACCTTAATAATACATTATAATTGTCAGTATAAGCCATTATAATGTATTATGAAGGTATTTATAGTGTATTATAGATGAAAGCTTCATATTCATAATGCATAATAAACATGGGCTGTATGTGTTATGCCTTTTTATTAATAGTTATAACTGTGTGTATATTACTTTATGAAAGCATTATAATGCATTATGAAGGTATCTATAATGTATTTGTATGCCTTTGCAATAAAAAATGTTCTAATTATGATGCAGGGGTACTGCATGGTGATACAGGCATGATGATACCAGCAAATAAAACCAGTGATCCTCTTGGTTCATAGGAAAAGGAGAAAATTGAAATCATTTAAGGCATGTAACATATATTGTATTAATGACTGATATCTATTTTTTCTTCAGTGCGAGGGAGGTGTGCTGCAACATACACTCACCTAAAGGATTATTAGGAACACCTGTTCAGTTTCTCATTAATGCAATTATCTAATCAACCAATCACAT
>JAODJW010000127.1:6608252-6623632 GCA_026777045.1 Hyperopisus bebe | reverse complement strand
ATATATATATATGAGAAGACACATTTTACTACAGTACACCTAACCTAGCCTACCTAACCTAGCCTACCTTAAACATGCTTAGGACACTTACATTAGCCTACAGTTGGGCAAAATCATTATCACCAAGATTATTTTATAGTAAAGTGTTGAATAACGCAGACTATCGTAATCTGGGGAGCGTCTGTATGTGTGTTTATAAAAAATGTACAACAACTTATTAGACACTTATGTGGGCTGGTGACAGACATCCTAATCACTAAAATAGCTGCCAAATAAGATTATGGCCTTCTCTCCCAATCCTTGAACTAACTAAAGCGAATTACAGGATTTTTAATACATCACTGAATCCTTAAGCATATAAACAATTTTTGTGTGATCTGCCTCTGCTGTCCACCCACTGACACTAAATACTTGTTCTATTTTAGCTACCTTGTTGTAGGTCAACCTAGAAATATTATGGAAAAATAGGAATGTTATATCAGGGGACTCTGAAGCCACAATATATGAACCTTGTTAATCCAACTATTTTCAATTCTGCTTGTCCAGCAGAGGCAATTCTAGGGACTCTGGGGGCCTGAAGTAAAAAACTCCATAGCCCCCCCCCCAACTCCCCCTCCCTGACATGGTAAAATTCATTACCTTCATTTGACTGTGAAGTGTAAATGAATAATATCAGCAAAGAGAATAAAACACAATAAACACAAGACCTTTGTTATTACTGTTGTGAAAAACAGAACACACAGATAAAGTAGATTTCTCATTGCAATGTGCTATGTATTGGGCGGCCCAGCTTGGGGCCCCAGGCCTGCCCTGCCTGTCCTGTTGCTCTGCCTTTCTTGTGCAGTATAGGGTTTCCTATCCCAGGGGACACCCCAGATTAAATACCATGTCACACCAGGCAGACACAAACTACAAGCAATTTAGAGACCCTGGTTTACCTGGATCACGTTCTGAATGCAAGGCAAACATACCAACTCCACATAGATAGAGCTTGCAATGAAAATGAAACCCACATCCTAGGAAGTGTAATGACCCACTACCCATATCTTACATCCAGCTGATCTAAGAATTTGGGATGTGCCGTTGACTATCATAAACCTTTAAACCTTGAATTGAATTGAATTGAATTTAAATGAATTGAATTGAATTAATCGTGTGGCTATTTGTGTGTTTTCTACTTTTCGTTTTTGGCGATCGTATGTCATATTTGCATCAATCCATGTCTTTTTTATACGGATATTTATGAGGTATTAGATGAAAAATGTAGTTATTTCCAACTTATGTTTTGAAAAGTCCAACAGAGACTTGAAAGAAATTCAGGCTTTTACTGTGTATATACAAACAGACAAAGGGCTTTAAAAGTAATATCTGAATCAATGTGCCATCAGAGGATTCACACACTGTGTGATGGAGTGTGACATGAGAAAGAATAGACTGATAAAATAGCTTGACTAAATATTCACAGCAATAATGTCATGTTTTGTTATTAATGCTACATTCACCACTCAACTTGGTTGAAAAAGATGGCATTGCTCTATTTAATGTAAACTTAAAAATATGAAGAGTTTTCAGCATACTAAAGAAGGTGTTGATAGATGTAGCTGTAAATGGTCATTGTGCTGGATTACGTTACAAATCAGGAATATAAATTATACAACTAAATTTATAATTACTTTTATGTTTAATTTTATTTCAGTAGAATTTTAGCATTTTTATGTTCATTAATACTTTAGGCCAGAACTATTTGGGACCTCAATTCCGGATCCAGGCCTTGTTTTCACTTCTCCCAGGTAGTTAGTTTAATAATTACTGATTCTGATTGGCCAGAGGCTTCACACCTGTCTCACAGGTGAAAGAAGGCTGGAAAATCAGCAGGGTTCAGATCTTGAGAAGTGTGAGTCCCTTAGCCCTGCTTTAGGCAGTTTGGGATTAACAGTCCCATTTCATGGTTTCCCCATGTTACGTGGCTTTTCTGTGGATGCTCCAGGATAAGTGGCTCATTGAGTATATCCATCTTTCATCACTGCTTTCTCTCATGGAGAGTCTGGAGCCCATCCCAGGGAGCATGGAGCATGGCAGGGTACACTCTGGATTGCGTGCCAGTCTATTACACAACATATGCTTACAAATATTTACATATCATAGTGTAGTGTGGTAAATTAGGCATCTGTGCTTGTGACGTGAAGGTTGTGGGTTCAGATCCTCTAGGAAGCCACACCAATATCAGGCCTTTAACCCCCACAGACCCAGGGCAGCCGGCTGGCACTGCTCTCTGATCCCAAACTCTCCTCACTTGTATGTCACTTTGGACGAGAACATTCAGTAAATAAATATAAATGTAAGATATACATTAAAAAAACACACTCCAGTTTTCCTAGACTTTTAAATATTCATTAGCTGATTATGCATTTGTGCAGGAGTCATTTACCACCGCACTTCAGCTTTGTGGAAACACAGCAGTGGAGTTTGGTCGAGATTCAGAAAGCCATGTTCCCAGCTGGCCTGGAGGTACTTGGTGTTCTGCCCGTGACCGTAAGGGGCGCCTCTCGCTCGAACCTCGGGCCCTTTATTACCATGAGGAGAATAAGGGCGGCCGCCCAGAAGGGAAAGCAGAGCAGTTTCAGGACAGAGGCGGGAGAGCAGTGAGCTGGGTAAATGGGAGAATGATAGCGAAGTAGATACAAGTGGAGGCTAAGGACACTGGTTCTGTCAAGGAGACAGAACCAGGAAGTACTGCTCTAGTTTATTTTAGATTTCTGTGTGATTCTGTTGGCTGTCAGCACAAAGCAACTGATATTCACATTGTATTTATTTAGTAGACATCTTTATCTAAAACAATGTACTTTTTTAAGAACGCAGGACCAGATGGTTCCTGGAGGATTTCGGAGGTTACGGGCTCGGCAGCGAAATCAACCTGAAATTTGAGAGAAAACACGAGGCAATATGTTTTAGCAGAGGATGGATAACTCACAAGAGCCAGCCGGGAGAATAAAACTAGAAATCGGGGGCTATAATAGATACACAAAAAAGAGGGTCCCAAGGCTAGGCTGTGGTCAGGTGGGATACTTCCAGAGGTAGGTGTTGGTGGGCCTTTGGTGTGGGAAAATCCAGGGGTAGGTGTTTGTGAGATGGAGAAGAGCAAAGGGGCTGCATCAGGTTGTGGTCCTCTAATCCCTAAGGAGCTCAATATCGGGGCCGTCATTCCCCAGGAATCTGTCATAGTTCAGTCTGGTTTTCCGGTCCAATAGGAGATCTTCTCCTTTCAAGGACACGCCTTTCACGGTCTGCCTTCTCTCCTCTTGCCAGACTAACTCCCCTAATCAGTGGCTTGCAGTCACGGTCGGTTATGGGTGGAGCCCACATCCGGCTATTTACCGCCCCAGTGCTGAACTCTAACAGATGGCCACTGTGCTTTGTGCTGCAGCTCATGTTGGGTTACAGTGGCGTAAAAGTGGGGAATGCAGGGTCAAGGAGTGGGGTGCGCCACCGTCTAACGCCAGCTGGAGTTAAGGGCCTTGCTTAAGGGCCTAAAAGTGATATACAGTAGACCCTTCTGCGTCATGACTTTCCCCATCGTTGGCGTAAGAAATGAAATCGGAATTTTTTGGAAGTTTTGAGAAAGCCAGGGACAACATGCAAAGGCCAGCAGATGACAGACAAAAAGTTCACTAGCTCATAAAAGCATAAAATATATGCACAGTGCTGGTTTGGGGAGTGCCAAACATGTTTACTTTCATGTAACATCCCCAACTTTCTTATATCTTTTCGCTCTGCTCGCATGCTTGCTTGACTTACCAAGGTGACCACAACAATTTTACATGGTTTTTCCAGATCACAATGTAATTACACACATAACCTTTGGATATCAAACCACACCACACAATGTCCACTATACAATACATACTTATTACTGTATTTTTATTAACTAATCATCTATTTAACATTTATTAACTGGAATTATTATTGTATGATTTATTCTGTCTGATATACTGGGTGAACTGGCAGCAAACAGACCACCCATTTGGGAGGTGGACCTAACGAAGCTTAAAGCTGATTTACTTTTAGCAGGTGAACAAGAAACAGATTTTTGGATTGACATCAATCAGCCTGACGTGCCTCTTTATTTCTACCACCCGCTTGGTTCCAGAACATTCCAGCGCAGGCGTGTGACTAAGTGCTGCGATTGTGAGCCGTTTCCTGCAGCTGTTCTGCACGTGCTCGCAGAGCCCAGGCATGGCTCCAATGTCCAGAGGAACTTCGCTGATGGTAAATATTAAGTAGGTATAGCAGCTGCTGCCAGTTCCGCCCATCTGCTTACTTCCTTAACATCTGCTTCAAAGTGTAGTGGGAACGCTGCAGCAGTCCATATGTCTGCAGATGATTAACACGAGCTCGTCACGGTCCCACCACCGCTGCCCCTCTGAGGGCAGACGCTGTCCCGCGATCGTCAGTATGCCTTGATCGTGGAGAAGTTCAACAGGGATATTTCCACAGATGGTCGATTAATCTGTGGCAGCTAAGATGTTTCGGTGAAGAAGTTTTGCCACGACCAAATATGCTGAAAGAGAACTTTAAACATAGGAAGTGATGTAAGATTTGGGGACCAGATTTTAATGAAAAGCGAAGTGTCTCTTAATATCACCTCAGATCCCAGATTAAAAAAAAAAAAAATCACAATGTCCATAATCAGACCACTGATTTTAATGCATGTGCAACTTGTGCTAATTTTGTTCTGCAAAATTGTTGAGTGTGACTCTTAAAAATATTGGAGAATTAGAGGCACATTCAGTCAGTATCTGACTGCTTACATTGGGTCAGCCACCAACAGCAAAACACCATCCACATTTGTAATTCTTCAAGTCATGTCAAGTCAAACTTTATTGTCATTTCAAAGTATGCAGGCACACAGTGAAACAAATTAGCATTGTACGATACCTTAAAAAACGCCTTTACATACAACACGACAAAGTAAACACACAAGACAATAATGAATGAATTAATAAATACACTATATGGACAAAAGTATGGGACACCCGATCATTACACCCACAGAAACTTTAATGACATCCCATTCTAATCCATAGGCATCAGTATGGAATTGGTTCTCTCTTTGCAGTTATAACAGCTTCTTGGAAGGGTTTCCACAAGATGTTGGAGTAGGAATTTTAGCCCATTCATCCAGAAGAGCGTTTGTGAGGTCAGGCACTGATGTGGATGTGAAGGTCTGGCTCACAGTCTCCATTTTAGTTCATCCAAAAGGTGTTTTATGGAGTTGAGGTCAGGGCCAGACAGAGAATAGTGATTTGGCGCTCCACAGAACGTGTTCCCACTGCACTTGATGATGTGAGGCTTGCATGCAGCTGCTCGGCCATGGAAGCCCATTCCTTGATGCTTCTGGGGCACAGTTTTTGTGCTGGGGTTAATATCAGAGGAAGTTTGAAACACTGCAATTCTTGAGTCAACAGAGTGTTGGAATTTTTATACGCTATGCAACTCTAACCCTAACCCTGTTCTGTTACTCTACTTGGTCTGCCACTACTTGGCTGAGTTTTTGTTATTCCTAAATGCTTTCACTTTGCAATAATATCACTTACAGTTGACCATGGAGCATCTAGCAGGGAAGAAATATCATGAACTGACTTATCACAAAGGTGGCATCCTATGACTGTACCACACTTGAACTCACTAAGCTCATCAGAACCCATTCCTACACAAATGTTTGTAAACCTGACTGCATGGCTAGGAGCTTGATTTTATGCAACTGTGGCAATGAGTCTGAATAAAACACTTGAATTCAATGATTAAGAGATGTGTCCCAGCACTTTTGTCCATATAGTGGATGTTGTGCATAGTGCAGTGGCTGCCTATCAATATGTTACATGTAAAATTGCAGATTTAGGGTATTTACGTTGACAAGGGGGATAGTGTGGGTTAGACTGCTGTGCCTGTGATTGGAAGGTCGCCAATTTGAATCCTTTGCGTAGCAGAAGAGTTACATCACTGCTGGGACCCAAATTTCACTCTCAGCTATGTGTGTGTCCCAGAGGACAGCCAGATGGGATATGTGAAAAGAAGCATCCCAATGTACCTGCATTTTTACTTGTGCAAATGGCAAATACAACATCATTTTCATCTGCAGAGGTATAAAGCTGGTGTCTAGTTCTTTACACGTCTAAGGAAAGCAACAGAAATGAATTCAAATATTTCAAGAACACACATTATGAGTAACACTTTACTTGAGGGAGCACAAATAATGCAGTAGTACAATCTTACTTAATATATTAATTAACTACAAACTAAGTGTTAGTTATGTAGTGATCCCATGTTCGTTCATCATTAGTCAATCATAACAGTTCATGTATTTCATGCAGTTTCTGATTTGTACTTCAGTAGTAACTGAGTTACTAAGTTACTTGTGCCCCCTCAAGTAAAGTGTTGCTCACATTATTTTAGTATCTGACATGTGACAGCTCGGATTCAGGGCTCCCTCTACTGTAAAATACGGTATGCAATGGAAATTCATATCGTCTTTCAATTTGAAAAACATATCATGACATTATGAACCACCTCCAGGTCATGATTCTTTTTTTCTTATGTATTATACATTTGCGTGATTTCCTATGAAAAAAAGATCTTCATGTTACACGATAGTCAGTTATCATGAAATGGCTAGAATATGTCAGATTCAGTAAACTTTATGTTTTTTATATATGTTTCATGGTACAGGTTCATTTTACAGGTTGCTTTTCTTGTGATTTTTTAAGTATAATGTAGCAGTAAGCAGGATGCAGTTCATGGTTTAACAGTGTCATAAAAACCATCATCTGTTCTGTATAAACAAGGTCAGTGAGTCTTTGCCACATGCCAAAAGGGTATCAGTGACTTGGCAGTTTCCAGTCCCAGCTTAACACAAACATTAACTCAAAGCGAATGATTTTGCATATTTATTTATTATAAGGGTTCACTATGGCAATAGACACATTCCTTATTCTCACATCTGCATTAGGGTCCCTAGTGTCATTTTAATGACTTCACAATGAAATCACAGCGCCAGTAATAGGATAAATTATGCAACAAATAACTATTGTCAACTGTGTGCAGATTTATTTCATTCTTTAACATATGACTGAAATCTTTGGTAGACTCAAGAAATGTTCAGGCACGTTTGGTCCCTCTTCATTATAATATTTCTCAAGAAGAAAGGCATGGCTTGGCAGAACCTGACGGCTAAATTCACAGAAACATGACGCTTCATGTCAGAGGTCTGAACCGGAGGCTTAGCTGCCAAAAAGGCGTCCTGATAATGTGCCCCATTCTATTTTGGATAAAGGATCAGAACAGCAGCTTCCCTTCGCTTTGAAGCTTATAAACCTTTTTAAAGCATGACAAATACATTTCCACACAAATTCACTGAGGGCTGGTGGGGAAGTGGTGCTATTCCAGTAGAGAGATTACAGTCTTCTGTCTTTCAGGGAGACATATCCATAAAATCACCCGGGAACAGGTACGTTAAGGTTCACGCTCATGTCAAATCTTTGTCCTATGTTGATATACGCTATACATCATCATGCACAATGCTCACATTTTTCAGCATGGATGGTTCGAAACATATCTGGCCCTACATTACATTTCAACACGCATCTTTTCTTTCTTCCTCTCCGTTTGGCATATCCTCATTCCCGTATTACCATACTGAATATGTGTAAGCCTGACAGAAACAGAACTCCCTTATGGAAAATTATATGCAGTTTTGCCACAATTAGCCAAGATAACAGTAAATGTAGTAGCCTGCCATAGGTTTCAAAAATGCTTATTCCTCATTCTTTGTCAGTCTTTCTCTCTCTCTCTGTCATGCATACACACACACGCACACACACATACATATGTGTATGTGTGTGTGTATTGCTGTTTATTTGTGTGTGTGTGTGTATTGGGTTATATATTGGGTTTAATCTCACCGCACATGTATATAATGTAAATTGTATATGTGTACAGTGACAATAAAAAAGCATTCTAATAAAAGCATTCTATTCTATGTGTGTATGTGTGTGTGTATTGCTGTTTATTTGTGTGTGTGTGTGTGTGTGTGTGTGTATCTGAATGTGCCCTGAACAAATTAAGAAAGGGGATGGTGGCAGCCTCCTTATAATTACATATAATTTCTCTGTGAAGGCCTTGATCTGAAAGGCAAATTAACAAAATAATCAGGTTTTGGTCTTAGAAAACCGCAGGTGTTTCGGAGGAATACTTTATATGAGACATAGCATTAATTTTGTCTTCCGTGCATGTTCCCAGTTCATGTACTGGTAGGTGCTTCACCAGTAATGCATGCAAATCTATAAAGGAACAGCATGCAATGACCATTATTTACATACCACTGTAAGCATTATCGTACATCTATTATTTATTTATGCTTCTTGTAGGTTGTAGCTATGGGGCGTATTCGCATCCCTTGTGATTGTTTTAACCTTGAAACTGAAGGAAGATCTTTAATCTCACACAAGTACCGGTTCCTAACGCAGCACATCGAGGACTGCCAAAGGTAATTGTACACTTAAGCTATTTTGCAAAGGCCTTTTTAATGGATTGCTGTATCCTCTCATGCTCCATAACCACTTATCTAGTACAGAGTCATGGGGAGTCTGGAGCCGATCCCTGCAAGCATGAGGACATAAGGCTGGGGACACACTGAAGGGGATTCCGGGCCACAGAAGGCACACTTATGCACTGCGGGAAGACATCGCAGTACCAAGGGCCCCAGAAACATGGCAGGAACATGCACACTCCACATGCACAGTGCCAGGTGCCAGAATCAAACCCCCAGCCCTGTGCTACTTATTATTATATCTTTGAGTTAATGTTTATAAGGCTGTAGTTTTTTCGTCCATATATATTAACAAACATAACTTTTCTTGCAAAAACGTATTTTAAATTTCTGTGAGATATTTACGTAATGACTGACATACTTGTACATGTACATAAAAATTTGTTCAATAAGAGTAGGCCTGTTGAATTAAATATGTATACAATCAGCCCTTCATATCTGCAGGGGATTGGCTACAGGATCAAAACCCCTGAATGCTCAAGTGCCTTATATAAAATGGCGTAATATTTGCATATAACCTATGCACTTCCTCCTATATACTTCAAAGCATCTCTAGATTATGTATTATACCTAATACAATGTAAATACTATATCAGTCATCGTTATAGTACATGTACAGTACGGAAGCAACCATCATAGTGCATATAGAAAATACACTCACTGGCCACTTTATTACCAACACCTGGCCAGTACTGGGTTGTACCCCTTTTCGGGAATAGCTGTATTCAGGATCGCAAAGCCCTCCTGAGGGTGATCCGTGCAGCAGAACACTGTTGCAGTTCGGCCCTTCCATCTCTTCAGGACATTTACATCAAGAGATGTAGGAGCAGGGCCTTCAGGATCATCAAGGACACATCCCACGCCAACAACAGCCTGTTTCAGCTTCTGAAATCAAGAAAGAGATTCGGGAGCATCATGGCCAGGACTGAGAGACTTAGGAGGAGTTTCTACCCCCAGGCCATAAGGTCTCTGAACCTGGACATGCCATTGCACCTCACACCCTGATGTGCATTGTGCTCTTGAACCCCTCACCATACCCACACTCTTACACTGGTCACTTTTATTATGTCTCTTTATCATGTCAATTATGTCTGTGTTACCGTTCATTTTGATTATACTTTCTCTGCTTGCATTTTAGCTCTTTTTGCACTTTAACTTTAGCACAATTGGAGTTTCAAATTTGCACAGTCTACAAAAGAGCAGTTCAGGACACATTTCACTGCATGTTGTACTTTGTATAACTATGTATGTGACAATTAAAGAATCTTGAATATTTTTTGCCTTCAGAACTGCCGTCATTCTTCATGGCATATATACAACAAGGTGCCTGAAACATTCCTCAGAGACTCTGGGGCATTATCCTGCTGGAAATAGCCATTAGAAGCTGTGTACACTATGGTCATAAAGATATAGACATGGTCAGCAACAATACTCAGGTAGGCTGTGGCATTTAAATCATAATCATTTGGTAGTAAGAGCCCCAAAATGTGCCAAGAGAATATCTCCCACACCATTACATCACCACCAGGCTGAATTGTTGATACAAGGCAGGATGGATCCATGCTTTCATGTTATTTACACAAAATTCTGACCTTACCATCTGATTGTTGCAGCAGAACAATCAGAGAAGACTCATCTGACCAGGCCATTTTTCCAGCCTTGTATTGTCCAGTTTTGGTCAGCGTGTGTCCACTGTAGCCTCAGTTTCCTGACAAGAGCAGGACTCTGTGTGGTCTTCTGCTGTAGCCCATCTGCTTTAAATTTTGACGTGTTGTGCGTTCAGAGATGCTCTTCTGCACACCTTGGTTGTAACGAGTGCTTACTGTTGCTTACTGTGGCATCAACAAGGCATTTTTGCTTAGAGATCTGCTGCTTTCTGGATGCTTTTTCTTTTTCAGCAAAGTCTCTGTAAACCCTTGTGTGTTAAAATACCAGTAGATCAGCAGTTTCTGAAATACTCCTAGTCCTGTCAGGGTCGGTGCCTGTGCAACCCTGTCCTATGTGTCTTGTCCCCTTTTGGCCAGCAGGTGTCGCTGCTCATCCTGTTTCCCCCTCTCTGTCTTGTAGCTCTTCAGCCCCTAGTGTGTTTCCCTACTCCCTGCACTCACATAGAGGCTGAAGCCCTCCAATCATGAGATATTTATTGGTTTACCGTTTCCTTTGCACTTGTTACTGTCTTTGCTTTGTGTTCTCGTTTTAGGTTTACCCTGCTGATGCCTTGTTTAATTTTGGGTTTAGGTTTCCTAGTTTCTGTGTTTGTTAATTGTAATTTATCCACCTGTTTCTTGTTGACCCATGCATGCACTGATTGGTTGATTTTGTTATGGTCCACACCTGCCCCATGTTAGCCCTTGTTGTCGGTATGTATTTAAGTGCCTGCCCTCATCCTGTTCATGTTGTTAAATGCGTGTGCTTAGATGTGTGTAGACCTTTGAGCTGTGTTGATGTTCCCTAGACCTGCTCTCAGTTTTTGCTCCTTCCCCAAGTGTGTTTATTTTTGTGCTTCTTTTTAGTTCTCATTTCTCCCATTTAGTTCTTGATCCCTCATTGTCCCTTCATTTTGTGGTTTATCCCTTTGTGTTCAGTTCTTGGAAATAAACCCCTTTTTCTTGTGAGTCACTCTATGGATTGTCACTCGTTTTCTGCCTGCACCGTGCCCTGCCATAACAAGCCCGTCTAGCACCAACAAGCATGCCATGCTCAAAGTCACTTAAATCACCATTTCTTTCCCATTCTGGTGTTTCATGTAAACATTAACTGAAGCTCCTGACCTGATGATTATATACAATGTGCCACTGACATATGATTGGCTGATTCAGATATTTGCTTGAACAAGCAGTGGAACAGGTGTACCTTATAAAGTGGCCAGTGACTGTAAAATGTTTTTTTCCTTCTCTCGCTCTTTCACAGACAAACACACACAAGGTATCTATATTTTTGGGAGGACTATCAATTCAATTGTGTGGGCATAATCACATAATCACAAGTATGACAATCTTAACCTTTACCCAGCCCTAACCTTAACCATAAGTAACTATACAATTTTATATTTTACAGATTGCATTCACAGATTTTTATAAAATTGATTTCCCCCTTCTGAGGACTGAAAAAATGTCCCTACAATGTTAAAATAGCAAGTTTTTACCATATTGTGGGTTCATTTAGACAATACAATGTAATATATACAATATATAACACCCCCCCCACACACACACACACACACACACACTCACACTTACTTTTTTGATTGCATTCACATCTTTTTATAAAATTGAGGTTATCTAATTTGGGACCTGAAAAATGTTCCCTAAAGGAAGGAAGTGACAGGGTTTACCACAATTTACGTTTTGGTCCCTAAATGTGATCTATGCAAACCCACACACACACACACACACACATGCACACACTGTGTTAACACTCACCAACACCAAAATCTACTCATCACTTCATTTGCATGGCATGCGAAAAATTCAAGTTTTATTTTATACAACTTTCTCAAATATGCATATGTCTTTAAGCAGAAGAAACACCATAGCTACCTAAAAATGTACAAACAGATAACAGTTAGCTCTCACATTGAGGTAAGTGACTCCTATCATGTTAAAGCATCACTTCAGGCATGCAAATGGACTGTTTTAATGGACTTGGTACTGATTTCAGGAAACCCGTTAAATAGAAACTACCTGTGGCAGGACCTGCATGCATCAACTCATGTTATTGGGAGACCGGGAGGGTCGTCGAGTATTATTATGCAAACACTCATTTGTAGCGATTTATCACTCTGACTTTCGTGATCTGATGGCACTGTTATGTAACAGCTACAAAGCCCCCCTTCACTGCCGCCTGACCAGGGGCTGGAGAGTCAAGCAAGACGAGAGGAGTCACACTGAGGTTATCTGGGTCGAGGTGAGCACAGTGCGCAGGCATGCTGGGAAGGTCCTGTTTCATAAGAGCATTTGGCTTGGAGCACTGCTTTACACACTTGGCCCACTGCTGCCCCACAGACAGGGAAATATTTATTTATTTCTCATATCTCTCAAACAAACATGGGAATTTCTGGTGTTTTATACCTCTTGAGAGACATACTCCCTTTTGGTTTGTCTATGTTACTCGTGGAAAGAATCTCATGAGTGAAGCTGAAATCTAACAGAGTCCTCATTACTCTCAGTATCACTAAGGCTGTTTGTCCTGTACTGCACTGCTGTCTGTTCTGTATCTCACTGCTGCTTGTCCTGTACTGCACTGCTGTCTGTTCTGTATCTCACTGCTGCTTGTCCTGTACTGCACTGCTGTCTGTTCTGTATCTCACTGCTGCTTGTCCTGCACCGCGCTGCTGTCTGTCCCATACTGTATTGCTGTCACTTTTGTATCTCACTACTGTCTGTCCTGTAACTGTGGCATCAGAATTTTGATGTAATCCTCCAAACATATGCAACAATAATAGTTTGTTTCTGCAGCAATCAGAAAATATATTGTGAGATTAATTAATGGCATTTAAAAAGAAATAAAAGTTAGAGAATCAAATAACAGCCCTGTAACTTCAACTGGTATTTGCTTCCTAGTAACATGTTACTGTGACCAAGAAGCTATGGCCAGCAGAGCGTAATTAATCTTATTGTATTACACAAAGGAAGGTCTAGGCTGGGAGAGCTGCATAAGAGCCTAGACCTGCGGGCACCTTTGCTTGTGTCCTATTAGCAAATCCCCCCACCATAATGTTGGTAGTTTCAACATTTGAACAATCGTGTAGATGATACATTATGGGAAATCACACAACACACCCAGCTGATAAGTCTGCACATTTCAAGGCAAGATGTACCAATGTAGTTGTGTAGGACACAAATAAAATCTTGAAAGACCTTAATATTTTTCTTTGCTTGAAAAGCTTCTGTATACAGTATGTTTCATATCATCCCTGTGAGATGCTCCCTGAGATGATTCTGAAATTACACTCGTGTTAAAATGACTTATTTTCCCTCGTACTCCACTTCCCGTTTACGAGTGCAATGAGTGAAAGCGCACAGGGCAGGACTGTCAGAAACGGCAACGTTAACCTTCCGCTGATGCCGGTGTTCTGACAAAACATCCTACCTATCGAGACGTGCTATCGAGCCTTTCTGCGCATGTGCAGTTCCACCGTTTGGGGGTTAGCGTTAGGGTTAAGGTAAGGGTTTTAGGGAGTTTTGGGGGGTTAGAGGTAGGGTAAGAGTTAGGGTTAGGGCTATCGATTAGCACTATGGTAGGATATTTTGATAAAGTAGGACGTTTTGTCAGAACACCGGATCGCTTATTAACTTATGTTGTAAAAATGTTTATGCTGGAGAATCCACGTGTAATGTTGCTCATGTGAGTTTGAGATATTACTGAAATATCTGTCCGTAGAACCTCAAGTGCCAATTTTGTGTGTTTAGCTTAGCCATCTATATGCATATTTCACTTAATAATGATTATTATTGTGCATGCATGACTTCATTATGCGTGTATATGTGCGTTTGTGCATGCGTGACTTCGCTATGTGTTTGTATGTGGGTTTGTGCATGCATGACTTCATTGTGTGTGTATGTGCGTTTCTGCATGCGTGACTTCATTATGTGCGTTTCTGCATGCGTGACAGTTATGTGTGTGTATGTGCGTTTGTGCATGCATGACTTCATTATGTGTGTACGTGCGTTTGTGCATGCGTGACTTCGTTATGTGTGTATATGTGCATTTGTGCATGTGTGACTTTTTATGTGTGTATGTGCATTTGTGCATGCGTGACTTCGTTATGTGCATTTGTGCATGCGTGACTTCGTTATGTGTGTATGTGCATTTGTGCATGCGTGACTTCGTTATGTGTGTATGTGCATTTATGCATGCGTGACCTCATTATGTGTCTGACCTTGGCCCACATCGGCTACGACCGGTACTGAACTGGCGTCCTTTCCAGGATCCCTTCCTGCTTTGTGTCCTATACTGCCTGGTGCAGCCTTAGCATTAGCACTTCAACTACAAATAATTATAACAGAGTGTCTGAGAGTCAAGCACAATAAAATAATTGATATAAACTTTTACAGCTAACATCTTGCTGTCCTTCTATAGAGACCTGCGCTTCTGACGGAGTACAGATAGACTGCGGGGGCTTTTTTTCCTGCTCTGAGAGGATTTATCGGCATTCTGGAGTTCCTGCCAATGTCTTTGTCCGGGAGGGGGAAATAGCAGTTCTTAGTTGTCCCCTGAAATCCTCTTCCTTGGTATGGAGAAAGAATTCCTCCCTGGGGCTCCAGGAGCTGATAGAGGAGGTTGGGAGACCACAGGTTAAACAGAACAACATGCTGTTTATGATGAAAGTATTTAGGAACGACAGCGGAATGTACACCTGCATGGAGAAGTGAGTGATTGAACAGTATGTATGCTGATTATGCTGTGTACTCCTGCATAATAAGGTAGCTAAACAAGAAGCACGCAACCTGACCAGGACCAGATTGTGTCTTTCTACTGTATGCAGCGGAGAGCTGAAGTAAATGCTGCCATTTGCTAGTTCAGCACATTCACATTACAGCAATATCATGATGCACGATTTCTTACTTGATGGGAAGGGAAGAATTTTGTACTTTGATTCATCAAACTATCTGTAGATGAATGTTACAATGATGGGGTCTACTTCTTCAAACTTCAATGGACATGAGTCCATTGTAACCGTAAATTACATTCCCATACATTTATTCATTTAGCACACAGTTTTACCCAAAGCAATGTGTAACTGAAGGAGTTGGGTCAAGCAGCCCCTGAAGCT
>JAODJW010000127.1:6590287-6600841 GCA_026777045.1 Hyperopisus bebe | reverse complement strand
TATATAATTTTTTTTATTTTATTATTTTTTTTTGTCCTGCACAGTGGATGGGAAAGTTAGTTACATTAAGGACTTTGTGGCACTCACTCTCGACAATGCCTTGCTTCACACTTCTGCTGTGTTTGACACTTTGTTGGTGTTCCTCTTTGACTTCTGGTCCAGACTGCAGTAAACACCTGTCTTTGCCCCGGGGCAGGTCTTCCATGACCTCATTACAATAATTTTTTAGCGGCTCGCCAGTTACCAAGGTCTCTGAATGCTGTTTTCAAGCTAATCTTTGTGTAAAACAAAAAATAAGAGTAAAAAATGGCCCCGCAGTAACAATAACACTGATACAGAGGAACACGGAGACCCAGCAGGTAGCTCTGTTTCCACAAACATCCAGAATCTAAGTAGATTAGAACCCCAACCCCCCTACCATTGTAGAGTTTAAATACTCTAGTTTGTCCATATTGGCCAATCACATGCAGTTAGGTTAACTGGAGCTGCAACTGTGATCCCTGTGCATCATGGGATTGGCTCCAGGACCCCCAAAGACCCCACATTCAATGATCATTGAACAATTATTAATAGTAATGTTTTGTTTTGGGCAATTAATGATGCTGCCTAATCATTGTCCATTGTACTTCTAAAAGATGCTGGGACCCTTCTGCCTGAGACTGTAATATAGTAGGTTTGTGATGTTTACCCTAAATTCTGAAGGAGTTTTGTTTTGTGTACCGGCAGCTTGAGTCGTACAGACATGGCAGAGATTCAGCCAGGCTGCGTCGGGCCCTGAGGCTCCCACAGGAAGCCTTTGATGAGCCATTTTCTGTTGATTTCTGAAAGTCTGCCGAGAGGGAGACCTACTGTGAACGATTTCTCTGTCGTGTCAGTAAACAGAGCCGTGTGGTGAAGGGGGTTTTTACAGAACGCTTTTATTTTATTTTTTATTGTATTTTTCATTCATCGCTGTCTGAGAGGAAATACACAGACAAGATTTATGGGGAACAGTAAAATCAACGTTAAAAACATCCTTCTAACGGACTGAAAAAATAAAGAGCGTCAAGTGATCCTGCAGTTAAATTAGTTACCCAGTATACATGAAACACACAAACAAAACAAAGTAAGGATCTCATTGTACTCAGTACTTCTACTAGTACAAATGACAATTAACCTTTTGAATTTTTTGAATCCTTAAAACAATCACCTTTTTAAATAAAAGGGATATTCACACATATAAAAATAACCAAAAACAAAATGAAAATAAAAAGCATTAAATATCTTTGGATTTCACTGAGGTGTGTGGAGTATAAGCAGTTAAAATGTAAATACAGGAAGTAAAATTTAAAAGGTAAAATGTCTCTTACAACCAGCACAATTTTGATGTATGTGAAGTGGAACTGGGGGCTCTAAGAGTCTCATTTTAGTGTCTGGCCAGATTCTCTTGACGATTCAATTCTCCCGCATGCTCTTTTGTCAGGAAATAGTCAGTCAATCAGAGTGAGAGGCAGCGCCATCACACAGTGAGCCTATGAATATATCCCATAAAGAAACAAATTAATGTCCTGACAGCCAACTCTCCTGCCCAATCACAACCATAATAAGGTGCAGAATAACCAGTCCCACAGCAAATATAAAACTTAACCAGTGACCTACAGGCTGACAAACAAGTAATTATACAAACTGTCCTTAGTGTGTAACCATGGCAGGAAACTTTGTGTGTTGATGGGTGTCCTGTGAAGAAAAAATACACATGGATGGGTCTTATAGGATCAAGATTACCATGACCTCAGAGTGAAATGTTATTTAAAGGGATGGATGAGGTACAAGTTTTTTTTAATACTGCATTTCCAAGGGGATCGTCTAAGCATAGGTGGAAAATTGAGGTCCCGAAAGTACAAATCCAGACCAAGGTTTTGTTTCAACCAACCAGCATAAAGAGTCACAGTCAACTGGTTGGTTGAAACAAAACTGGTTGGCTGAAACAAAACCATGGACTTTAGATTAGCAATTGTTTTTCATCATAGTTGTCATGTCCGGCTCATCCGATCCTCGTGTGCCACGCCCCCTCATTACCCACGTGTACTACCCTGATTGTTCCCAGCTGTTTGATGTTAGTTTTAACCTGTTTAGTGTATATCAGTCCACGTCTACCTCTGTTTCCCAGATCAGTCTGTGTATGTGTTATGGTGTTTTGTGCTGGTGATTCCGTTGTCCGCCAGTTTCCCCTAGAATAAACCCCTTCGTACCAATACCTACGCCTTCACTCCCTTGTTTGCCTGCTCGCCGCCAGCCTATCGTAACAGAATGACTGATCTCCACAATGCACCTCCGCGGATCGAAGACCAGCGTCTCGATCTGCTTCGCGAGGTAATATACTGGTTGAACCTGCCAGAGGTCCTGCCTGATGCCGCCGCTACGTCCGTCTCGCCTGTCCTGCCTGCCTTGCCCATCCTGCCTGTCTCGTCAGCGCCCCCTGCTGGCCGAGAGTCGGCGGTCGCTGCTGCACTGCCCGCGCCTGAGGTCCTGCCAGCTCCACCCGCGCCTGAGGTCCTGCCAGCTCCGCCCGCAGGCCTCCACCGCTTCCCAGCGGTCCCGGCGCTGCTTACCCCAGAAATCTCTGTCCCCGAGGAGGTCCCAGGTGGTAGTACCATTGCTCCTCCTCCCTCGGTGGAACGAGAGGTGGAGCTCGAATGGGACCCCTCAGGGGATCCACCTACTGGGTCCCAGGGACTCGGGTGGTGGAAGGACTCCACCACCATCGCCCCAATGTGGTGGAGCCAGACCGGGTCCCTGATTATCTGTGTCCTGGAAGGGAAGAGGACATAGACGGAGGGACCGGGTCCCGCCCGCCCTGCCCCTGGCTCGCCCGTACGTCACCTGGCAGTGGCTCGGTAGCTGCCTGTGGGTCCTGCGGCTCTGGCTCGGCTGTCGCCTCCGGGTCCCCCTCCGGTGCCTCGTCGTCCGCCTGCGGTCCCTCTGACGACGCCTCGTTGGCTGCCTTTGGGTCCCCTTGCTTTGGCTTGGCGTCGGTCGGCGCCTTCCCCGGCTCCAGCTGCGCCATCGCCTGCTGCGGCTTCCCCCTCCTGCTTGCCTGCGCCAGTATCCCCTCCTGCTCCCTCCTTGTCTCCTCTGTTGGTCACTCTGTCTTTCTCCTTGTCCCCTGTGTGGTCCCCTCTGGCTACGGCTTTCTGTCCACCTGTGGCCCCTGCGGCTGCCTTCCCTCGCCTGCCTGGGTTCCGTCGGTCTCCCCTTGTTCCTCCGTCCTTTCCCTTCCTGCTTCCTGGTCTCTTCCCTCCTGGTCCCTTTGTTCCTCCTGTTTCCATCCCTCGTCCCTCTGTGCTTCCTCTGTTCCCTCCTCGTCTTTCTGTTCCTCTGTTCCCTCTGTGTCTCCTTTCCTTTTCTGCCTATCTGCGTTCCCTGTTGTGTGTCAGGTCCTGTCTTGGTTTCTGCCCCTGTGCCTATTCTGTGAGTCTGTTCTGTTCCCGGTCCCTCGTTGATGTTTTTTGTTTTGTTTTTCGGGTCCCGTGTCCCTGGTCTTGTCTCATCCGTCGCCTCCCCTGAGGTGCTCCCGGAGTGCGCGCCTTTGGGGGGGAGGTTCTGTCACGCCCGGCTCGTCCGATCCTTCTGTGTACCACGCCCCCTCGTTTCCCACGTGTACTACCCTGATTGTTCCCAGCTGTTTCATGTTAGTTTTGACCTGTTTAGTGTATATCAGTGCACGTCTACCTCTGTTTCCCAGATCAGTCATTGTATGTGTTATGGTGTTTCGTGCTGGTGATTCTGTTGTCCGCCAGTTTCCCCTGGAATAAACTCCTTCGTGCCTATATCTAGTGTTGTAGTCAAGACCGCTTAAACCGAGACCAAGACATTGCCGAGACCGGAAGGTATCAAGACCAAGACACTGCCGAGACTTGAGGATACCAAGACCAAGACTAAGATACACTAAGGCGAGACCAAGACCAAGACTGGTCGAGACCAAGACCGAAAACAGACTAGGGCTAGAATTGGCATCACATTACTCAGATCAACTGTAGCGAAAAAAGGCATTGCTGTAAAGTGTCTCATTAAATCAAATTCATATTATCTTTGCATATTGTCCATATGTCCATATGTCTCTCATTTAAAATCTCCCAGATTTGTCATAGTTAAGAAAAATTATTTCAAAATTACAAAATTTTTCCAGGTTTTCCATGACTGCGGGTACCCTGATTGACGATGATGACACAATTTTATGCAAGATTAACTGTGTACCAAGCAACAACAAAGAAACCGAAAGATCGATTTTTACGCTGTTATTTATTGAATGGTTGCGGATAATTGCATGAAAGATATCTCTCGCATACATAGAAACACACACAAGCGCGCATGTATGCAACACACACTAGTTGTCAAAACTGTAACATCAGATCTGAGAACTTAGTAGAACTTAGGTTTTCTTTTAACTTAATTTTGTCTAAAATAAAGTAAAGCAGAGCATACTTAACCGTCATATTTCACCAAACTAGTAGCTTATCCTACAATTAATTGAAAATTCTAAAATTGAAAAATATACGTGGACCACGTTTACAACATGTTTTGATCGATAACGAAATCCATTTTGTAAGTTTTTGACTCGCCCGCCCGCACCCACGATACTTTAAAAATGTCTGCCCTAAAACCGCCCGCACCCGCGGGTCACGGGTCGTGCATCACTACTAATTTATTTGAATTATAACTATGCTATAGACTTCGCGGACATTTCCAGACATGTCTTTGCCGACTTTGCTATGATGCAATGTGTATGTTGTATGTGGACTGTGAAGTACTGGCAGTGTCTGTTGAGAAAATGTATACAATGTGCCGTTTTTAAAATAGATGCATCTGCCTGGTTGCATTTGAACTAAGGCGCATAATAAATAATGATACTGTTCTGTGAGGATGTGCTGTTTTCTCTTTTTTTCCCCATCCCATCGAGACCGCTATGTCCGAGACCAAGACAAGACCGAGACTAAATAGAGTCGAGTTCAAGACAAGACCGAGACCACAAAAAATTGGTCTTGAGACCAGTCTGGAGACCAAGACCGGTCTCAAGAACTACAGCACTACCTATATCTACGCCTTCGCTCTCTTGTTTGCCTGCTTGCCGATAGCCGATCGTAACAATAGTGGTACTGCTCCAACATTACCATGAGCACCATGATATTTGATAGATAGATAGATAGATAGATAGATAGATAGATAGATATTGCATAGTATGATATTAGTACAAAGAACATCAGAGAAAGTACTTTATGTGCACGATGTACATGTAATTAATTTAAACTCTCCCCATGTCTCCAAAAAAGTGACACGATTAAATTCTCCCACAATAAATTTTGTTGACCCCCCCAAAACCCATTTTGCCTACCAGCTATTGCATTGCTTTAGATAGAATTTGTCAGATGGGGAGGCTAGCAATCAAAAATCAATTTGAACTTTATTAAGGAATATTCAGAGAATCATCTCGCTCAACAAAGTTTTAAAATTACTCACCTGTACAATGATCCATGGTAGATCTTGGTTTACAAGATGGCGGCTGCAGCTTCGCTTTCACTCTTGTCTGCCCTATGTTGGCAGTTCCAATTTTGCTTCCCTCTGTCGTTGCAATTATGATTTCCGTTCTGATCAAATGTGCATTTTTATGTATAAAGTATCATCCATATATTTTTTTTGTGAAGTAGTAATAAGACTCATCAAAGATCAAATAGGATATGTAGAGTAAATAATGATTAATATATTTATCCAATTCATGAGAATAAGCATTTAATCATCTAATCCTTCTTTTGGTGTCACTAACCACGATTTATCTCAAAATTTGTCAAATTTCACCGACACAATGTGCCTGCAAAGTCTGGAAAAGATTGGTTAAAGAATTTTTTAATTATCATGCTGACAAGTTTTTGCTATCACTGCAGCAGTGTTTGTGTTTGTGTCTCAACATTTGACCACTTCAAGTTTGTCATTCCTACAACATGCCTGCATAATTTGAACAAGATCCGTATAATACATTTTGAGTTACTGTGTTCATAAGATTAAGAATCTTCTGCAGCTGCCATTTCTATTTTTTACTGTCACACAGTGCTGACACTTAATTTTGGGGTCAATTTCCCTGAACATGAAACCAGGTGTTGATCACCATCCATATCATGTTTTTATGAAGCAGTAATAAGATTCTTCAAATACTTTTTGACTCATCACATTCATAGGATCAAATATCATCTGCTTTCACTCTTCCCTTTGCTGCCACTTAGCAGTGTCACTTCAGTTTTATGGCAATCTGTCTCAAAATTAATCAGTTCAAGTTCAACACCTATACAATGCCCATAGAATACCCATACAATGCCTCTACAAAGTTTTTTTTTTTAAAAAATCCATCAAATGTTTATTGAGTTATCATCTTAAAGGCATCAAGTCTCAAAACTGCTCTTTTTTTGGCGGTGGACCAATGCTAACATCATGTGCATTCCCAGAAGGCCGGGGAATTCAATAAATAGAACTGTGACAGTGTTGCAGTTTTTTAGATAACAGGTGAATGGATGAATGTATTTCTACCTCAGCTCATTTCATTTCATTCATTAATCTTTGCAGAGTGAGTCAAACATCACTTAGTCAAACACACCCAGGCTGCTCTGCGCTTTGGCATAAGGTGGAGAGCTTTGCTGCTTTGACTCAAACAACAGGCTTAACACATGCAATAAACTCCATCTGTGTAAAATTTCCTATGTGTGTTATAACAGAATGTAAGGAAAATGCAGATTGCATGCCTATTGATGGTGTCTGCAATCACAGCATGGGCAACTGAATTGCCTGCTCAATTTGGTTCTCTCTTTTTGCAGTAGTGTCCCATTTGATGTCTCGGAATGCAAATGACGGAGTACAGATTTACATTCCCAGCAATGGCACAAAAGGCTGTCTTGGCTTCTAGTCAAAGCTTTCACAGATGTTGGAGGAAACAATTGTTTTGGAGACCTGGGAACAGGCCCAGTCAAAATGCACACTCTGTCCATTTCCAGCAGCAGCAGAACGAAACACAACCGGAGTGCAAGACTATAAATAAATTCAAGCACGAGAATATAAATAAATCCTGAGCAGATCTGACATTAGCAAAACTGAAACCTGAATTAGGAAGCACTGACACTAAAACTGCATATAACTCTTGTTCATGGAAATATTCTATTAATGAGGAATCAGAGAGCTATTTCCAGTGTTGTTTTAGTAACAATAGTACTTATTAGCAAATTGAATCATCAATGTTAAACACATTTTGATGTTTTTAACAGAAAAAAACACATGGCTCTGATGTTCTGAAATGCTTTTGCTTCATAATTATGTTGTAATCAACCATGTGAAACATGCACCAATCACATTCACCTAAAATGTAAAGTAAATTAAACAAAAAAACCTTTTTTTCTTAAGAAATGTAACCTTTCAATGGATTGTGAGTTGAGCATACTGCATTTGACTCACTCCTCACTGAATAAGATTTTCATTACATTGCAGAAGCGTACCATGATCTGTAAAAACCATCCTAACCATGAAAGGGATTCCTGCAAATGTCAAGTCTGGTTCTGTAGCTTACTGTGGCATTAGAGGTATTTAAAGATGTGCCTTCTTCAGTCTGTTAAAAGCCTCCTCCTCTAATTCCGTTTCACCATTTCTGACGGGGGGAACTGCTATATCAACAAAGCCGGGAATAATATGAGTACAATAGCCTGCTAAACTCCAGAAAGTGCTGGATACGAATGATAGGCACATGTAATTCTGCATATAGCCACAATTTACAATGTAGTCTGAATTGTCAGCTATAGTTTATCAATGCATGAACCTGGTGACAGATGTTTCTGGAAGCTTTGCTGAAACTTTTTACTGCAAGACATGTAAGACACCTTAGGGGCTTCAACCATTTTACAATTGAATGAACAGTCCTTGCATCTGTCCATCCGTCTGTCCATCCATCCATCCACCTGTCTGTCCATCCATCCATCCATCCATCTCTCCACCCATCTACCCTCCACCCACATATCTAGAGCAGGGCTGTGGGTTAAAAAATTCTCTTTAAATGCAAAAGTAACAGCACAATATTTAGCCATGTTAATTGTCGCTGAATCTAAGCATCTGTTATATAACTATGCTTATCCATTTATATACCAGCCAAAACCCTACATTTCCTTCAATAGCCCACTTCCCAAAAATTCTTTATCTTATACAATTTCACACACCCCTTGAAGCAAAGTTATCATGTAGTTTCTGTTTTTTTTTTGCTAATGCACTTATTAAGTACCTGAAGGCAAAATCCTCACTTACGCAACACATGTGCATCCATTATCGCATTAGCTAAAACCCCCAGCGCCAAAAACACAGCAAATATCAAAACTGTGTTTTCTCAACTTATACCTCATTATGCTTTTAATTAAAACTGTTAACCACACATCAATTGAAACAACCATCCTGCAACCACTTATCCTGGTCATGGTCATGGGGTGGGAACCTACCCCAGGCAGAGAAGCGCAGTGACTGGATCCCAGTCTTTTGCAGGCAACACATGCACATTTAGGGATTACAAGTTACCAGACTGCTGTGGACCATTGGAGGAACCAGAGAACCAAAAGACCCACTCAACACATGAAGAACATGCAAACCTGCACACAAAGTGGGGGTGAGATTTAGACCCACAACCCCAAAGTGGGAGACGGCATTTAATATTTGTCAAATTAAAGTAAAAATTAATTTGAAAGAACATTCTTTATATGCAGACATATTATTTTTACTGTTATCATCCAAAAATAAACTGCGCAGCGCATTTTGAAGCGCAGTCTGTCCCATTTGAAAGTGTATTGTTTTTGTCTTGCTTTATCCTTTGCACTGTAGATAGTATTTTATCTGGTACTGGGAATTTCGCCCTACAGCCTAAATCGCAATTTATCTAAAATTGCAACTGAAGAGCATCTGTGTAGATGTCTATTGGAAACTGCTTGCATATGAATTTCCTGTGATGTGTACCCATTATGAGAAAGGTAATGTGTAAAGTAAAACTAATCTGACTCTTGATAGGTAAATTAACTCTTATTTTGATGACAATTTACAGAATCCTTTCATTCCAGCTTTTATCTGTGCATGTATGGTCTATTTATAGTCTATGACTTGTGGAAACGTGAAAGAGTTTCTAATGAAACATCCATCCACCTACCCATCCATCTTCAACCTGCTTGTCCAGTACCGGACCACAGACAGGCCTGGAGCCTCCCCAATAAGCACATATCACCCAAGTCAGGGGAATACCCAAGATAAGATGCAAATGTACTAACCATACAATTGAATATGCTTTGGGATGCAGAGTATCTAGAGTATCATCAAGGAGGCCCATTGTTGGAGAACACAGCACATGATCCGCAAAAAAATGTTCCTGGGTCTTCATGGAGTCCAAATGGTAGACATATATACTTAAAATATGAACTTGTATAAGTAGCAATGATAGGAGGTTATTGTCACTTCCAGCCTGTTACGGCTGTCGAATCCCCTCATTTCCCCTTGCGCGTGGCTCTACCCGCGCCTGGGGCTCATTAGTCTTACCTCTTGTTCCTCCACTCCTGTTAACCGGTCACAGCTACTGTACCTTGTGTTTGCTCCTTTGTTATTCATGTGTATTAGTATCTCTCAGTCCTGTGATTTCCGTTCAGCTGTAGTTGTATGTCTGTGTGTGTGAACCTGCCCTATGTGCTTTAATAAACACCCCTACGTGGGATCTATTGGAATACAGTCTGTATTTGGGTCGTGCCTTCTTAAACATTGTGACAGAATGGCCAAACCGTGAAGACCCCTCGGCTTATTTTTGTTCCTTGACTTATTTTTGTTCCTCGGCTGATTCCCGAGAACACCTACCTCTGTAACCAATGGTGGTATTCGCCCAGCACCTGAGAGGAACCTGTGGCCATTCCTTTGTCAGCCATCATACACACTTCAGACTGGAATAAAGTGGAATATGCCTTTCACACACTCCCCAGGGTTCTGCAGGGGCTCCTCAGAGATCCCTGGCTTCAAAAGTCATCAAAGGCGGTCACTCTGCTGCTCCAGATTGGGGAAGGGCTGAAAGTGATCTCCCCAGCCTCCACTTGCTTGTCCTTGCCTTTGCTCAAGCAGAGAAGACATTCCTCTAGGCGACCTGGAGTGGGATGCTGTGGGCATTGCCCTGAGTCCTGCCTTAGAGAGCCCTGTTCCGGACCCTAGCCACATCGAGCAGGGTCTTCAAAGGGGTCACTGGCCCTGATGGATAGCCAAAAGCAGAGCAGGTCGGGTCTTTGTCTCCCAAAGAGGGAGATGGGGACACACCATCCATGGTCACCGCCCCACTTCGGGCTCCTGCCTTTCAGGCCCCTCTGGACTCTCTTGCCCTGCAGGCCCTTCTAGACCCTCCTGCCTTGCAGACCCCTCAAGGCTCTGTGAATCCAGTTCCTTCCCCAGTCTTGGCTCTTATTTACATTTTACATTTACATTTACAGTATTTGGCAGACGCCCTTAGCCAGAGCGACTTACAAAAGTGCTTCAAGACTCAAA
>JAODJW010000127.1:6565684-6584212 GCA_026777045.1 Hyperopisus bebe | reverse complement strand
ATGTTATGCCTTTTCAACAAATATTGTCATGTTTATAATAGCACACTATTAGAACTTCCCACTGTAACATCGGAATGTCTGTTAGTTAAATTAGAAGTGTGGTGATTTCACCAAGCATCTTTCAAACCAGGACCTCAGCTACAGTGTTCTACACCTAACTGCTTTCTGATCTGGATCTCAGCCTCATACTTTTTCACTAATCAGCCTTCAAGTGAGGACTCTAGCTGCAGTGATTTTCACCAATCAGCCTTCAGACCAGGACCTCAGCTATTGTGTGTTTCACCAATCAGCCTCAGTTACACTCAAAGAAGGGCCCTCTCTGGTGGTTTTGGCCTGAAAGTTTTCCAAGATAAACACAGAGTCTGCATAAATCCTTAGGAAGAGATTAATGCAACTGGAATGAAAACTTGTGCAAGACATAAATTAATAGTGGAAAATATAAAGCATTATTGGCCATCTAATTCAAATTAACCCCACAACCCATATCAGAATACTCATTACAGTTGCTATAAAACTTAATGAAGCCCCTTTTCAAAGGCTGCTGCTGATCCCCCCCCACCCCACACACACAAGAAGCAAGATACAGAGAGAGAGCAGGGTGCCTGCCCTGTTGCCTAGCAACAAATGTACAGTTTATGGAACTATAGTATGTGCCTTCATGCCTAAGGCCTAACACTGTTGTATTAAATGCAACACCTCAGTCAGGAGGCAGAGCCCGGTCAATGGCGCTACCCTTTTTCACACGTTGTGACACAGTTTATTAGGATATTGCGCCTTTTCCTTCTGCATGCTCTGCGTTTACAGATACGCCGTGCTTAGCAGACACAGGCGTGACACCTCGCACATCCTGCATAGCTGATGCTGTCCAGCTCTGAACATTCATCCGGTTAAAAATTTACAGTGGCTCGTCAAGGTTAAGTGCCTCGCCGGAGTGGCACAAAAACAGCGCCCCTCCTGGGATTTGAACCCGACACCTCCTGGCGACGAGGCCACCTCCCGAAAAGCCTCCACCATCTGCTGCCCCACATAATGCACACCTCTTCAGGAAAGCACGTGTGCGCGCAGAGTACAGGGCGGGCAGCTAATACAGCGATCGGAGGACTGAATATCCCATAAAGCCATTAACTCCAATTGACTGTTAAGATTTTTAATATATAAGTAAATATTTAAGTAGGTAATTAAAGTTTCACAAAGTACTGTATAAAATCTAATTAGGAAAGAGTTCACAAAATAAATTATTAAGAGGAACTGGAACTCTGGTCATATCTATACATGTGGCGCTGTGACAATTATGATTCCATCTTTCCACACAGCCGTCCCAAAAACTGCACACAATATATGACTGCGTTGCCGTCAAGTACATGCTAATGAATACAGAATATTCTAATTGAAATTTTACCTTTTCAGTGAATGATCCAGATTAGCCAGTGATTAGCCAGTTCAGGTAATGTCTGCAATTGCAACATTTCATCTGTGTCCATCATTCTTCTCCCAAATAGCGATGACTATCTAGCAGTTTCAGCATTTTTGTCAGAGAAAAGCTTCATATGTATCTATAGCATTTGGCAAATTTTCATTTCTCTCCCAGCCTATGTGCCCTAAGAATACCATCTCACAGTATCAGCTACAAAAAAATTACTGTTGTATCATCAAGAGAGACACTCACCTTTGTCTCTGAAGTCAATAAAATGTGTTTTTTGTGTGTATTTTAAGCATTATATCTGCCTGATCAGTCAGCTCACCTGCTCCCGTAGCACCTGTCTAGTTTGCAATCTTATATTTACCATGAATCCTTAGATCTGTGAAAATATAATGAACAGTAAGACAGAATCCCAAGCTAAACACTATAATCTACATATCAGGCAACAAAACATATGACAAAGCAGAATGGGCATGACATTTTATACCAAAATGCAGTTAGTCTCATTTGGTGGATTATCCTGCATCTGTAGACACAAATAGATTGAGTAGTGGATGAACGATCATCAAGACGAAAAGATTTCAGCACATGTCTATACTCTGTAGGTAAGTACTTAATTAAATTGAATTCAATTCCTCTTACGTCTGATATACAATAATAAAAATGAACATGTGTTCATTTGTAGAAACTCACTAGACAACCCCAATCCAATAATCTGATATTCATTCCAAAGTCATTTACACACTTGCTTTAAAATGTTAACAAGAAGTCAAAACAGTATTAAAATTTTCCACTGTAACATCTGAAATTGGGCGGATTCTCCAAGAAGCTGTATGTCTGATTTATGCTGACAGGACATTCATTTTCTCACCCTCCTCTCCTTAAAGATGTGTAGTAATGTAGTTTTCATTTAATGCTCCTTTAGTAGATGGCCTTACAAACATATACAGGTAAATATCAAATACCAAGGTCATCTTAAAAATACTACAGATACTAAACACTGTGATACCAGGGACCATCATTCCTAAACCTTACATGGCACTCTTCCCTCACAGACATGTCGTCTCTGATACTCTCCGTAAGTAAATTCAGCCACAATGTTGCATTATGAATGATCAAAACGGACCCGTTTTATCCTCGTTTGGCTTTTTACATCTGGGCACGAATGATCCCACACTACGGTTAAAAATTGAATATGTAGATTGTTTGTAATTACCATGTTAATGACTCACCGCAGTGTTAATCAGTTTATTCATGAACGAAAAAAAAATCATAGGCGAGAGAGTGGTAGCATCTGACAGATGCTTTTTTAGCATTACTAGTGTCCCACAGTAATATTTAAGTAGGCAGACCTACACTTGGGACCATAACCCATCTGTGGGGTTTCAAAAACCAGATTAAACCCACGAGCAAGCATATTTGGCTGTGGGAGAAGCAAACATCGCCCCACTCTTCTTTATTTATCGGAGTATTTATTGGCAGCCTCAGCTAGCTTTGCAGTTGAGGCCTGTGCCCTTCATCAGGTGAGCGATAGCATGTACTAACATTGAGCTTCTGGCAGAGGTGGAGCTTTCGGGTCCAGAGAGTATAAATCCAGACCAAGATTTTGTTTCAACCAACCAGCTGAGTACTCTGTGACTGTGGCTCTTTATGCTCAGCTGGTTGGTTGAAACAAAATCTCGGTCTGGATTTGTACTCTCTGGACCTGAAACCTGCGCCTCTGGCTTCAGGGGCTATTTCACATCAGACTGGTAACATTTGGATTTGCAGAAGCATTTGAAGATAGAAAACAAATGTATAAGTTTTTGCATTGTGCCTTTTTTGGGGGACTTTTTCATTCATAACAAGAAATTCAATGTGAATTTCTAGGAATTATTAAAAGCCAACCTTTGGGTAATATATACTGTTTGGATGCACTGTTTCAGTGATATAGGCTGTTTAAATGTAGGTATTTTACTTTGGCCTTCTCCCCCTGTTTTCCCCCTATTGAAGTGTTCCTGAGTAGCTTTGCTATCGCCCAGCAACAGGCACGCCAGTTTGTCTTGAGCCTTTTCACGGAGAGCGGAAACTGGGCATTGAGCACCTTCTGGAGAGCTGGCAGTGGCGTACCTGACTGCCCTGCAAATGAAGGGTGACCACATTCTGCGCCTTCAAGTGACACATAAATAGTTCAGACACCAAAGCTCTGCTTTTTTTTTCCTTAGGAAGAAGAGAGAATTTGGCTTTCAGTAGCTCGAGCCTCCTTGTCGTGCAATATTCCCATACTGCTGTTTAGTGGGCTGCAATGAAATCATCCCACGGGCGAGTTAAGAGGTTCTGATGTACTGTACCACTGCAAGCACCATTGCAACTTGCTCTCCTCATATTTCACTGCCCCGTTTATGAAAATAGTACAGGTTTAGCTGGGCAGGAAGTAGGCAGATGCAGTAGAAACTTCTTTGGTTGAATATGCATAAAACTGGATCTTGCCTATTTCGTCAGTCCTCAGCTATTTCAGTAGTGCTAACCTTCATGACAGAGAAGCTGTTCAGCTCAGATTTACAGCTCAAAGTACAGGCGACACTCTGTTATGTACGTGTTAAACTCAGGTGGAAAAGCTAGGAACAGCAAACGAAAAAAAAAGTGAAAGATTTTTGTTCGGATTGCAGTGATTTTTGGTTGTCTTCAAGCAATCTCCAATCTCTGTTACTGTGACCATTGAATAACAAATGCACTTCTGTTGCAGGTCTGCTGCTTAACACACAATTAAGTGTGACAGTACAATAAAGACAGGCTTCGACTACACTCAGGCTTTGAGGTATAACTTCTGCCAGTGTTTATCTAGCATTATTTTCCCACTGTTCCAACAGCATGTTAGCCAGAATCGGTTTGGTTGCTAACCACTTGTAAATGCTAAAAAAACCTTTTCCATCCTTTGCTATATCCACAGAGCTGGAAAATGTTGCACTGCTGGTCTTTGATCCATCAGAATGAATAATGTATCATATCTGATTGCTAACTGGGAGCCCCGCTCTGCAATTTCCAGCTTATGCAATCGCGAGTTGCGGCACTCAGTTGACTAGTCATGTGCGCCACCGACAACTGCCAGGGGCTCACTGCAGGTCCACGGGCACGTGGCACGTCCGACACCCCATGCCCCCAGGGAGAGTAAAGCAGATGGGAGCTTAAATGCTAAATTTCATTTTGTATCATTTAGTAGGTTAGTTCACCCCTCATTGGTTCACCATCTGCTGTCATTCCATCCTCTTACTCCACATGCCTTCAGATGATCCCGGCTATGAAAACTTTTATCCATTAAGGCTTTTTTTCCCCTCTTCCCACAAGCCTGATTAGAATTTACTGATTGCACTTTGCATCGCGAATGAACCTTGCTGCCAGACTTCCATCATGATCCATGACAGCCAGCCAGCAAGACATTTCTGTCACTGGTAGAAGGTAGGTAGGAGAAGTATGTTTAGCAATTCAAAGTTAAGGAATTAAGAAAACATAAAGAACACATGTCAGGTGAACATTATGCTATCTTAAGGAGCTTGTGCCCATGTATCACAGAGAAGACTCCAGAAAACAGAGGTTAGTTTAGATCTGCCTGTTCCACATGTTTTAGCATGAAGAAATCTACGTGCGATGGACATTTTACACACGGTGAAGCCCCAGCCTCCAGCTTAAGGTCAACGTGCAGCACTCTTTAGCACTCTCTAGATCCCACTGTTTTTTTTGCAGCCGTTCATTTTCAGGATGACATCCGAACCTGCCGTATGGACCTTCCTTGTCTAATCCCCCAGTGAGAAGCTATTAATTCATCTCAATATGGAATTTCAGTTCTAAAGTGTGTTCGTTTAACTTCGTTCACAAGGACGTTTTATTTCTGCAGACAGAAAGCTAAGAAGCTTATGGCTGCAGTTTTCAATTTATCTCACACCCTCAGACTTCACTTATTGACAGGCTTGCTTATCATGTTTCACCAGAAACAAGAGTACGATTGGCATCGTCTCTGCATCTGCCAGTTTGCAATTGTTGATTTTTGTGCACCAAATTAGGCAAAGGTTTCCTCCAGAAAACCCTATTCTCTGCGGTCTGTTGTTTCTTGATGCATTTTCAACAAAGGGTGAACTGTGCTCTGTGTGTGTCTGTGTGTGCGTGCGTGTGTGTGCGTGTGTGTCTGTGTGTGTTCATGCCTTTTTTTTTGGTGGGGGGATGGGATACAAGCAACAGACCACAATACTTCTTGAACTAAAGGACATTATACATATATATAATTACATAGTTTTCATTTCCTAAATATAATTAGACATATTTAATTTTATTTATATTAAACTTTGTTGCTTTTACTAATGGCGAGTGATTGATTATAATACGCTTGGCTCAATCGAGATACAGTGTACAGGGCTACTTGCTGGTTTTATTAGAAGTTTGATCCATATTGTGTCCTGTTGTAATATAGAGGATGTGGACAGCAGGAAAACTTTATGATATTTGGCCCAAGCAGCTTAGTGATGTATTAATTCATATTGCATAAAGTATCACCCGACTGTAAGTGGCCTCAATCAATCACCCGGGAAAAAAACACACACACATACACAAACAAATAGGTGAAAAAACCAAGCCATATAAAAACCCCAAGACAGCAAGATGCTCCAGTCTCAAACACACAAGGATCTCAGTGGTGGAAATGTTGTACACGGGGAGGGTCGACTTTCAGATGACATTGACGCTATGTAGATGAGAGTGGGGATTTGTGCTGCATGTAGCTTCTCTGCTTGTTGATGTTAGGCGGCTGCACAAGGCGAAGCGGCTCCTTCCTGCCGTGTTTCCTCCCCCTTCCTTCAGCACCACACACTTTGGACAGCACCGCCGAAGGAGGCATTTGCTCACCATTTCCCTCAGGATAGCGGATTTTTGCTGGAAAGAACTTTCTTTTATTAGCTCTGGAGAAACTAAAAAGCGTGTAACTTCAATAGGGATCTACGAATGCTTCTGTCGCCAAAAATTTTGACAGACGCCAATTAATACTGTGAGTAGCCTGCATTGTTTTCTTTAGAAGAAAGGATCGCACTTTCACGGCAACTCATAACGGTTTTATCAGAAAAACTGTTCCACTGACAACCTATACTACTATTACTACTTTGAGATTTATTATTTAGCCATCTACTGATCAAGCCCAAGTAGTAATAATTGTCTGTTTTAACTGGCAATGCAACGTGTACGGAATAAACGTGAACCGAAAATGAGATTACACTTTATGTTAAGCGAATATTTATCAAATCCAAGCGAGGAGTGGGTGTGCGATCAGTATATTGCAAAACAAATGAGTTCGTTTAATGTGGATGAATGCATTTGTGTGCAGAGGAGAATACAGGACTCCGTGCAAAGGCTTTGTGCGTCAGTTTTGTTTTCGAGACTTTGGCTGTTTTGAGTAAGAATGCATCGAGACCTTTTTTATGCATTGGCAACATTTCAGAAAAAAATTTCATGTTCAAAAACTTAACGATTAAATTGGAATAACGTGTTTATTTTAAGAGCTTTAAATGATTTGTGATTGTGTTAATGTGAATTAGATTAAAACATAGACAACAACGCTTTCCGTAAGTAATTCTAATAAATTGTTTGATTTATAATGAACCTGTTTTAGTTGCGCATCGTTTCAAAATTAATCGCGTTTAATTCCTAACCTACATCGCACGATAACTATTAATTGCCGAACTGCCCGTTTAAGTTTGCTGCTTGGCAATACATATATCACTAACACGTACCTGGATCTGTTGGTGCGAAATTTGGTGAAATGAGTTTTGACCCAGCAATTAATTATATCATTAATCAAGCATCACTAGCATTTTATCTTAATTTCAATAAGTTTTTCTTACGTATTTGTATAATAGTTGGTGCTGTTTGTCAACATCTGTGCGCTTGGAGCGTATTTGCCATGCAGGGAGTGACAGATGCGCTTGTTTCTGCTCTCAGGTTTGCTATCGTCAGTGTCAGCCGGACCAGCCCCGTCTTCCGTTTCACCCCCGGCGATTGGTCCCAGAACCGCGAAGCTGCTGTCTACGTGGACCGGTGCTGAACTCTCCCGTCCGCCCGTCAGGACCAGCGCAAAAGCCAGAGACATGGCGACAAATGGCACTAAAGCTTCGGATGGACATGTCCTCACAGAAGTGAACGAAGCGCCCACTACAAACGACAAACCCAAAACCTTAGTGGTTAAAGTTCAGAAGAAGAAGGATATACCAGACAGAGAAACGTGGGGTGGGAAATTTGACTTTCTCCTGTCCTGTGTTGGGTACGCTATTGGACTGGGCAATGTCTGGAGATTCCCTTATCTGTGTGGGAAAAACGGTGGAGGTAAACGACATTCATTGGCATTTTGCACTTCTTAGAAGAAAAAGGACTTTGAAAACTTCTAATGCGAACATTTAGCCCTACATGATGGCAGAAAATGAGTTTTTCCCCCCATTAATTCTGCTTTCCAGTTTCGCAAAAACCGCACACTTGCGCTTCGACACCTTTGCACTTCAGTCATGCTTCCCGATTTTTTTTGCAACTGGATTATTAGGGTACATGTTGTATGTATGAGAATGATGCATTTTTTCCCTATACTTATCTCCATATTTCCACTTTTTACTTCCTGTCTAGGGGCCTTCTTGATTCCTTATTTTTTGACCCTGATATTTGCCGGAGTCCCCCTGTTTCTGCTTGAATGCTCCCTTGGTCAGTACACATCCATTGGCGGCCTTGGAGTCTGGAAACTCGCCCCCATGTTCAAAGGTATTGACCCTGCGATTTCGATGGAAAGGCACGTTATTCAGATGTGCGGCGTGACACTGGATTATTTTGCGATCAAATGTATTAGCGTTCACATTTATACAAAACATATATGTATTTTTTTATTGGAGTATGTTTTATATATACAAAATTTAGCAAACCGCGACCCTCAAGAGGAGTCGATAATTGGGAGACACTTTGCATGTCGGCGCAGTCATTTCGCCAAATATCTGTGCCGTCAATTTGCATTTTTCTAATGCTTTTTATTCTATTTGCATACCTGTAGGTGTTGGCCTGGCTGCTGCCGTGCTTTCTTTCTGGCTAAATATTTACTACATTGTAATTATTGCCTGGGCAATTTACTACCTGTATAACTCTCTCACCACAGTAAGTATCTCCAAAAAAAAAAAAAAGAAAAAAGAAAAATCACACCATTGCTTTCCAAAAGAAAGAGGGGAAATTTCATTGTAAAATACGGGATTTTCCAAAGCATAAAAATGAAAGAAGGAAAAAAATCCATTATCCTATCATTTTGTAGGATCTGCCATGGAAATCATGTAACAATCCTTGGAATACTGACAGATGTTACTCAAACTACAGCATTGTAAACACCACCAATCTTACCAGTGCCGTTGTGGAGTTTTGGGAGTAAGCTATTGTTTTTTTTTCTCATTGACATCTGCATTAATATGGCATTATACATTATGCATGTATATATTATAGAGCCTAATCTATATACTTGGGTGAGGGTGTAATCTGTTATTACATTCATACCAGACGCAATGTTCACCAGCTGACTGACGGGCTGGAGAAGCCCGGACAGATCCGACTGCCCCTCGCAATAACGTTGGCAATTGCGTGGGTTCTGGTTTACTTCTGTATCTGGAAAGGTGTTAGCTGGACCGGAAAGGTAAGTGTTTTTTTTTTTAACATCAGTCATCCATTTCCCTTTGTGATTTATCCTTCAAAGCAGTACAGGTGAATATTAATGACTGATAATGATGAAAAATGGTTTAAATATGCTCCGTGCTTACAAAATGTAAAATGCATGTCTGCAGTGGTTGGCAAAAAAAAAAATATGGTACATCCTCAAGTTTAAAATGCATCCGTGAGCTATATTTGGCTTAAATAAATATATTTTAAGTGCTAGATTTTCACAGCCTCTAACTCGTCTCCTACACACTATTTCCATTGTCAGACCTCACATGAATAACTGACCCAGTAGTAAGAGGCCACATTGTAAATCAGTCAATTAATTGATTGCTCACTCATCTGTATTTGGAGAGGTCAGATCATTATTTCAATTTTTTTCTTTTTTTTTTTCATTTTATACCTATATATTTTTTCTGTTGTATATATAGGTATACATATATTTTTCTTCTTCTAAGTGCACCTACAGTCTGCAGTATTCACGTGATACCAGTGTGTTTTCCTTGGTTGACTCACGGTACAGCCTCGCTGTTTCCTAGGTTGTGTACTTCTCAGCCACCTACCCCTATTTCATGTTATTCATCTTGTTCATCCGTGGCATCACCCTACCCGGAGCTAAAGACGGCATCTTATTCTACGTCACGCCCGAATTCAGCAAGCTGAAAGAGTCTGAGGTACCGCTCGCTCCGACGCCCAGCCCCGACCTGACACCCCATGTGCTGTTTCCCACGGTAAATGACCGCCTTCCATCCCCAGGTGTGGCTGGACGCGGCGACACAAATCTTCTTCTCATATGGTTTAGGCCTCGGGTCGCTCATTGCACTGGGGAGCTACAATCCCTTCAATAACAATGTATACAGGTACAGTCGCCTCATTCTCACACGTTAGACACTATATGCAATATCCACCCCTCTGGATTTCACATTAGCTACCTTTAGTCAAACATTTTGGGTTTTGAGAAGTTTCTTACTACATTTCCACTGTAGATGGATCCCATGGTTTTTTGTATTGGACACAAATCTAAAAAAATCAGGAAACAGCATAAAATCTAAAGGCTCCCTCCAAGCCTTCACGACATGCAGAGTGGAGTTTTTATTGCGATTTTTATTGATTTTTTTATTTATTGAATTTTTTTTAAAAACGAGAGAAACGTTGAGGTGACCCTCGCAATACTCGTCTCACAGGGACTCCATCATCGTCTGCTGCATCAACTCGTTCACCAGTATGTTTGCTGGCTTCGTGATTTTCTCCATCGTCGGCTTCATGGCACACGTCACCAAGAGGCCCATAGCCGACGTGGCTGCGTCAGGTACCTACCTTTCTCTCAGGATTCCTGCGTCCTACAGCTGAATACTGAACTCTGCTGCATAGAATCTATGAATAAACGCTACCTATTACAATATGTTCTCTAAAGCTTCATTAAAACCTGCTTTTGTGTGTTCTAAGGTCCAGGCCTGGCTTTCTTGGCCTACCCTGAAGCCGTGACACAGTTGCCAATTTCACCACTCTGGGCAATTCTGTTTTTCTCCATGTTGTTAATGCTTGGAATTGACAGCCAGGTAAAAACAATCACTAATTTTATTTTGGGGAAAAAACTTTTATGTTTTAGTCCACATTTGATTTATTGGTATCTTCAGCATAGAATTTTTAGGTATAAAGTGCGTATATTTAATAGAGCACTGTAAAAGAGGGTTAGTATTGGAACAGAAAATGAGAGTGGGTAAGGAAATTCAAGTCACCCAGGAGGTGAATAAATGTATGAAATGAAACAAGTATGAAATGATGAAATATTTCGGATGACGACTGTTGTAGCTAGCTTTAATGAGAAATGTATTATAGTAAGACACAGAGAATGATTCTGGTGTATATCAGCACACAGCTTCACATGAATACAGAATTTTGAACAACAGAAAAATCTATGATAAACAGAAATGTATTATAGATTTTTGTAATGGAAATACAGCTTTGGAGATTTTGGTATTACGGTGATAAATGCTTATCATTTTTTTGTAGGTCTAAGAAGGGTACTGTGTAGTTAAAGAATTCTTTTATGTAACGGTTGATATACCGTAAATAATTGTTTTGGACTGTGGTTTTCTCTGCCGTAACAACGCAGTTCTGCACGGTAGAGGGCTTCATCACTGCTTTAGTGGACGAGTTCCCGAGACTGCTGCGAGGAAGAAGAGAGCTCTTCATCGCAGTGGTCTGCCTGGTGTCGTATTTGATCGGCCTTTCCAACATCACGCAGGTGAACGCCGGCGGCCATTTTGCGCCGCGTTGTGCCATTTCAATTCCATTCGGTCATGTGACGGCATTCGGGCGCATCACGGCGCCTCCATTATTGCTCAAAATTGAAAATCGGATTCTCTGCTGATAGCCCCGTAAGGCGCATCGCAGCGCATGCTTTCCGCATGGCTGAGCCCGTCTTTGAAGACCATTATCTCTGCTGGTGAGCCATTTACAGGCGTAACTCAGTGCACCTCAGCGATTAACTGTGTGACTATAACGTCAACATAAACCACAAAGAAAATGGCGGTATAGTTAAGGTAGCATGCTTATCATGATTATTATTCGGGATTTGTGGTGGCGTTTATTTATCCCTTTCTTGATTTCTCATTGTAACAAACAAAACAATGACCAGTACTGAAACAGATAAGATAAGATAAGATAAGATAAGATATTTAGGTGATATTTAAGGTTTGAATTGTAAGCCAGCTTCTCTGTTTCATGTTGTGACTTTCATGTTGTGACCAGGGTGGTCTCTACGTCTTCAAACTCTTTGATTACTACTCTGCCAGTGGAATGTGTCTCCTGTTCCTGGTCTTCTTCGAGTGCATCTCCATATCCTGGTTTTACGGTACGCTGTTCAATGCATCTGGGCTTCACATTGTTTATGAAGTAAACAAGGAAAACAGAGATGTTAGCAATACTAAGAATGTATTTGAAGTTAAAGCTGCAGTAATACACTCAGGTGATTACTCATTTTTTCTTTAAGCCCAAGATGTAAACTGCAATATGACCTGTAATTCCAGATAATAAAATCAGCTGCATAGATTATATGTAAATCACAGTTTCATAACACCAAAGGAAGAGCACTAACCCAGTTGGATAAAAAGAAAATAGGAGGCATTAATCATCTTTCAAACAATTAAACCCATATAAGACTTTTACTGTAACGATCTGGTGCATGTTTATGTCAGCTGGTTTCAAGCAGGATATGATGTCGTAGCAGGTCGCTAAGCGATTATACCCTATGAAGAGAACAGCAGGAGCTATGTAATAACGTACTGTTTTACTGCTGATACGGTCTCATACTGTCTATCATAAATAAAGCAATTAGAGCTGTAAAGAAAGAATACTTGCAAGTATGCTACCACTTTAGCATGAATCCGATACATTACTTGAACTAATTCAGAAGAAACAAAGCTACTTGTGACTTTTATGATCTTATACTTATCGGGAAAATTCTAAGACAAATTAATTCATAACTGTATTTTAACTAAAATGAAATAATAACATATAATGTTAATTAATTATGCATATATCATGTTTTTTTTTGCCTTTTTGAAAGTTGATAATCAATAACTTTGCATAATTTTTGAACCTTTCAAAAATACCGCCTTATGTAATAATGTATATTTATGTTTACTAATGTAAGTGTTTATCTGGGAAGTGAAGATTATTGTATGTGTGGGAGTATAGTGGTTTTTAATCAGCTGAGATAGCTTAACGATGCACGTAAATGCTCTCTCCTGAGTTTTCTTCAAACAATGCTAATCACATTATTATTTTGACAAAATACAACATATTAAAAATACATAAGAAATATGTTTCCAGGAGTTCTGCTTTATCTTTCTTAGCAGCAGTGGCATGAACTATGTGATGTGCTTGAATGGTGCCTTAATGTTGCGCGAAATGTGATATCGCCACATGAAGTACGTGCTACGCTTGGTTGGCTGTCAGTGCACTGCGATTTGTATTACAGACAGCCATGTGACTCGTACGCTTCCTGTTCCTGTCAGGTGTCAATAAGTTCTATGATAACATCAAAGAGATGATTGGATACAAGCCGTGCCTGTGGTGGAAGCTCTGCTGGGTGGTCTTCACCCCTCTCATTGTTGCTGTGGGTATACGTGTGTTCCAAACACTGCTGCCATTTGCAGTTATAGAATGACAGTGTGCATGTGCCTGTTTGTTTGTGACATCACATCCTGCTTGCATTGTGTCACCTCCATTCTGATTTTCTGCCTGTCTTCTAGGGTGTGTTCCTCTTCAGCGCCGTTCAGATGGTTCCCCTCACCATGAACAACTACGTGTTCCCAGCCTGGGGTCAGGGTGTGGGTTGGTGCATGGCCTTGTCCTCCATGATCCTCATACCCGGATATATGGGCTACATGTTCCTAACACTGAAGGGATCCTACAAAGAGGTAGCGTCTGATTTCTTATTTGACTTTGGCTGTATGGCATGGAAGATGAGAAGCCTAGTATTCACCAAACTGAAGTCCAACATTTTAACATTGGTTAAACAGCATGGTGGCTGTCATGCCTTAGAAGGCAAGCATGCAAACATCAAAGGTGAAAAAGCCATTCTAATATAGATTAAACAATAACCATATTATATTACTGAGAATCTGAGAAGACACAGAAGGTGGTGTCACTGCACATGCTACCATATGTTTCAGGTATTAATGTTGCCAGTTGTCTGAAATTTATTAGGGAATAGAATTGGAGCGGTCAGCAATGGAGATAAGCTGCTGTGTCTGTGTGCTTACAGCGTCTCCGGATAATGATCCAGCCCACAGCGCTCGTGAAATCCCAGGAGAACGGGCCGGAACAGCAGCCAGAGAACCCCAATCCGACCAGCGAGGAGGCTTATATCTAACCCCTGGTTCAAAAGGCCAACTTTCATGCAGAAAATGTAATCATGGTTGAACATGATCAAGGACTTCCATGTCTAATATATAATCACCTACCTCCAGGGGCAAAATGTGACCAACCTGATTACAATTTTATGAAGTTTATTTTTCATATGTTAAAAAAAAAACCAGGCAAATACCCAGCAGAGTCCTAGTGATAGTTTGTATCTCATATGCAAAAGAAAAGTTTCTAAAATGTAATAACAACCACAAGGTTTTAATTTGATTTAAATCTGGAGTCCTAATGTGTGTCAACACTTCCACGCTAACTAAATATTTAAATGTAATTAAGCTATTAAAAATAATATAGTGAAAAAAAAACTTTTAGAATAGATTGTTTGATTGTATTCTAAAGAAATACAGAACGATTATATTAATACAATATTAAATGCAATGTAAAAATTGCATAGAGGAACTGAAGAATATTAAGCAATGATAATTACGGGAATGTGCAACAGGTGAGGCCAAATTATTATTCCAAGACAATAAGTATTTTTATTATTACTATTTTTTTTAAGTCCTCGGGCATCTATTATTAAGATGAAGGCCAGTGTGAATTTGCGATTATGGGAACAGTTGGGGTGGTGAAGTACCTGTCACAAAATCAGATTAATATCAACACAGACTGTTACAATTTAATCTTTATTTTCTAAAGAAAAAAGTGACTTTGTATGTGACTTAAAGTTTTTTTAGAATTATTTTTAAGATGTTTTCTACGTAAAAGTTCATGTGAAGGACCAAAATCATACTGATGTGAACATATCTAGCTACGCTGAATCGGACGCTACTCCACGTTACTGTGACACAGGGTCGAAAGTCACGACCCGGGCAGTGACGCTGCACCCGTTTTGTTCAGTTAATCTTTTCATTACCCGCTATTGTGCCATTCCTCAGGAACAGAGGGAAACGTGACCAAAAGCTCTAAAATGAAACGAGAAAAAGAGAAATTACATTGCGCACGCCTTCAGCTAATAATTTATCATTTATTTGAAACAATGTTCTGTTTGTGTGAGTGGGCAGGTTTTGAGTAGCGTGACTTAAGCTCCTTAGATAGACCAGCAAGCAGCAAATGGCAGACTTTACAGAAATTATATTCTGTTTTTAATTTTATAGAATAGTTTGGCAATAAACATTAATACATACACACACATATACAATTACATATATATAGACACACATGGACACATTTGCTCGCACGCATTAATGTATAGAGGGCAACAATTGATTTATTTTCCCAGTTTATTTAATTCACCAGTTAAAAGCACAAAGCTTTAATTCCACAAATTCTTGCCATTGTATTCAAATAAGGACAATGCTAGTTTGCTTCAATGGCAGCTACAAGTGACAGGGATCTGGATAAATTAGTAATTTTATTCTCTACAAAGATATATAACTAAAATGTGCAATGAATAAACGTTCTGTGAATTTTGTAAAAAATAAAAAAATACTATACAATGTTTACTCTCTTAAACAATGTTATAAAACTGTACTGTGTAAAACATGTAACTGTGAACGTCAGTATGACTCTGAAGTTTTTGTCTTCATGTTGATAAATCTTATTATTTGCTGTTTTCTGCAATAATATGATCTCAGAAACTTAAGCACATATCTTTCTGAAATGTAAAAAAAGAGAAACTAATAACAATAGTAATAATGACAATAGAGACTATGTCTAGGTAAAGAATATTGTTTTGTATATTTCTAACTGTTTCATTGACCTAATGTACAATACTCTATGTAAAGATATAATACATGTCTTTAGATGGTGTCATAAGAAAAGCATGAATGCTATATATGTTATCTGAAAACAAATAAAGAGATATAGATTATGCTGTTTTCTGTCTCATGAAACTTATAGACCTTTGTGTGCGTTGGATTTGTTTTTAGGTTATTTGGACACATTAAGAATTATGAAATGGCAAACCATATTTGTTTGTGCAGAGTGGACTCTTTCCTCGTATAGTCATAATTGGAAAACAACGTAACGCGGTTTCTTTAGCTTATAAGAAAGACTGATTAAATGAATTGAAATTACCTTACAGCAAAAGTTGGTAACAGTGAACAATGGTGCTTCACTGGACACTGAAGGCAAGAAAACAATCGGGGAGTTATATAAAAGATTTTTTTTAATGAATAAGAGCAAAATAGACAAAAAAGGGTTGTTTAATACATGAACTTGTATAACAGTTTTATGAGCTCAAAAATTAGATGAACTACTAATTGAAAATACGTACCTGAAATAATGAAATGTAATATCCATAAAAGCCGAATTGAAGGAAGAAAGAATGAAAGGCATCAGTTTCAGGACTACATACCTCAGTGGGTCACATCTGGATGGCGGGATGCTTGAGGGAGAAAAGCTGAACCTCGAGGCTCCCGGTACAAGATTACGCCACATGATGCTTCAAATGCCAACATGACGCCTCATCTCCCAACAGGAGCCCGAGGTCCCATGCTGATGCGAGGTTGATGAATGATGGTCAGGCTGATTGAATGGTGATAGGCTTGTGTTGGGGGGATGTTACCACTAAGAAGAAGCCATATCCTGAGAACGTCCCCCCAAAAAAAGAAAAAAATCCATGTTCTACAATGGTGCCACTGCGGACATTTTGAGCATTAGTGTCCCAGAATACTGTTTTTTGTAAACCCCAAGACACATCATGTTCCTGGTTACCTGGTTACCTTTAGTATCATTGTCCGTGGTTGACCCTCCCTAACTTGTATCCATGTCCTGTATTCCTTGTATCTCCTGTGTTCCTTGTCGCTCCTCGTCCCTGGTATTTGAGGAATCGTTAATGACCAAACCTGTCCTTCATCTACATGTTGCCATTTGTGTATATAAATCCCTGCCTGTTCTCAGTTCCCACAACAGCTACTGACTCTGTTGCACCTGTTACCTGAGGGTGTTAGCTAATAGTTACTCCACACTGAAAAGCTTGATCTTAGTCTGTGTAACTACTCTGCATTTCCCTGTGCTTAATTCAAGTCTTCATTAGTTCTTGTCTTATTTGCCTGCCATTGTTTAGACCCCTCATGGTCCCTTTTCCTTCTGATTCTTTTGAGTTCAGTTTACAATGAAGTTCCCCTTTTGTCTTGTGAACCTCGTCGTGGACCCTTGTCAAGCCCGGAAGTGACACCCCAATTGCCACCATAGCATGCCAGCCTGGGTCATGTGGAAAGTCGTGTATGATTAAGACTGGGACCAGGAAAATTACCCATTTCCCAGAAAGTTACATACATTTATCAAATGCTTTTATCCAATGCAACTTAAGGTACAGGGAAAGGTTGCAATTTATGCACTACTTGTTGATACGCTTTTGAATGAATCACATGGGAGGAACATTGCATATTATAACATGGATAAATCTGACATTCTATTCTGGATCAGTACAGACCGGCCCCAACAAAGATAACCACCAAGCCCCATTGGCTAAGCACTTGTGTACTATGTGGCACACAAATATCAAGGGGCAGTTCTGACAGTATCTACACTGGTGCAAGTATGCTGATATTGTAAATCCTGGGGGTAGGAGCAGTTCTAGCAAATGTGACCATAACCATAGACCTTTCATTCTAGGTTGGGGCCAGTTCAGATGTTTTCCTGTCCATCAGTCACCAAGAGTGGCTACTGCTGAACATGCAACGCCTGACATGACGCCAGCCACACTCAATCATTTTTCTATTAAAAGGCAATAAAATAGTTCAAATGCTGTGACACAAGCTACTGGATCAAGTCCTGGGTGCATTTCATTATTGTCTTTTCTGATTGCCTGCTTACTGGAAGATTGTCCTTGGAACTGAACAACTACGTTGTGTGCTTTTCTCCCCAGACAAGGCATCGAGGCTCTTTGGCTGAGTTGAAACATTCAGGCTTACAGGGGTGGCCTGGAATATCCTCGGGTAGAAAAACAGGAAGGAGAAAGCATCAGCTGTGCATAGCCAGGGCAAAGCAATGCTTACAAAGCAGGAAGTCTTCTGCAAACAGCTCATTTCAGCCAATCATCGCAAGGCAAGGAGAAGCGCTGACACATGCTCCAGCAAGGAAGAACACAATGTAAAAAAAGGTGCCAATCTAAAGTCTTAGAAAATAGAACGGCACTTCACAGCAAATTATTCTACATATTCTAAAAAAGATACATGGCATGGTTTTGATTTTAATGTAGCCACGTTATTCTTTAAACAATCAGTCACAACGTAGCCATCATGGATTTGGTGGCTCATTTATAAATGTCAGAAATGGGTCATGTTGAAAATCTCATGGGCGCGACGTGGAAACTCAGTGGGTGGCATCGGCGCCTCGGGGCTCCTGAGCTGCGCATCCCGAACTGCAGGGCTTGTACGCTCTTCATGCATCTTGCACAGCATGCAGGAAGCTCTGTAGCATGCTGTAAACCCAGTGCAGTTTATCACCCTGCATGCCGGAGGGTGATGCCAGTGCATGCTGTAAACCTAGTGCAGTTTATCACCCCGCATGCCGGAGGGTGATGCCAGTGCATGCTGTAA
>JAODJW010000127.1:6530125-6565584 GCA_026777045.1 Hyperopisus bebe | reverse complement strand
ACCCAGTGCAGTTTATCACCCTGCATGCTGGAGGGTGATGCCAGTGCATGCTGTAAACCCAGTGCAGTTTATCACCCTGCATGCTGGAGGGTGATGCCAGTGCATGCTGTAAACCCAGTGCAGTTTATCACCCCGCATGCTGGAGGGTTCTGCCAGTGCATGCTGTAAACCCAGTGCAGTTTATCACCCCACATGCTGGAGGGTGCTGCCAGTGCATGCTGTAAACCTAGTCCAGTTTATCCCCCTATGTCCCGGAGGGTGCTGCCGGTGCATGCTGTAAACCTAGTCCAGTTTATCACCCCACATGCTGGAGGGTGCTGCCATTGCATGCTGTAAACCTAGTCCAGTTTATCCCCCTATGTCCCGGAGGGTGCTGCCGGTGCATGCTGTAAACCCAGTGCAGTTTATCACCCAGCGAACTGGAGGGTGCTGCCAGTGCATGCTGTAAACACAGTGCAGTTTATCACTAGCGTGCCTGAGGGTGCTGCTGGTGCATGCTGTGCCCTGTGCTTCCCAAGATTACTGTAATCTTAATTACAAAAACCTGACCTGGAAGTGAATGAATGAGTAAAAAAAGCATGAATCTGTGGATTATATTGCCTTGGACTAACCCCTAACCAAGTGTGACTTTTACACTCAGTGATCCCCCGTCTGAGTTTCCATTGTTCCTAAATGCTCCCACTTTGCAATATCACCACTTACAGTTGACTGTGGAATATCTATCAGGGAAGAAATATTACAAACTGACTTATTGCAAAGGTAGCATCTTATGATAGAACCATGGTTGAACTAAGCATGACCCGTTCTTTCACAAATGTTTGTAAACCTGACTGGAGTGGGCTAAGCATGTGTGCCTGTAGTCAGAAGGTCACCTGTTCAAACCCAGCCTTTGGACATTTGCGGGTCCTTGAGCAAGGCCCTTAACCCCCAGCTCCCTGGGTGCCCCAACAGGTGGCTGCCCTTTGCGGACAGCTTACTCTACAAAGAGCAAGTTGGGGGAGGTGTAAAGACAATTTCCCTACAGGGATCAATAAAGTATCTATTATTATTATTATTATTATTATTATTATTATTATTATTATTATTATTATTATTATTATTAAGCACTGTGATATATAATTAATTGATTAAATACATGTTGAATCTACTTAGCTCATCAGGTACACTGATACTTCTTCATAGTACAAAGTAAGTTAGGAAGGTACAGACTAAGTACGCTTATTTGAAACCTCATCAGAAATTGAGAGCACTTTCACATTACTGTATATTAACTTGAAGAATATTATTTTAGTATGCTTAGTATTGTCATACAGTCCCTCCTCCCCCAGCACCCAGGAAGAAATGACCCATAAAGCAGTTTATGTGGATACGTTTTAGTAGGATAAGTGGTAAGGATGTGTACTTAGTTACACATCTGTTATACTCATTAACCTGCATTAAAAACTTAAATTCAAGATGATGCCCTGATAGAGCAGTTATAAAACCAAATCTGAGCAGTAACTTTATTAAGTATACACTTATCCAAACTCCATACAACTGAAAGGGAGGTCAGGCAGTCCCTGAAGCGACTGGGGGTTAAGGGCTTTGCTCAAAGGCCCAGCAGTAAAATCACTCTGCTGACCGTGGAGTTTAATCTGGCGACCTTCTGATCAGAGCATCCTAACCCGCACATCGCCCCCAGAGCATGACAACAGGCAACAGGATTTTTTAGTTGAGCCTTAGAAATGTCCAGTATTGCTGTTCTTCAACCTACTGACCATCCAACCAATCAATTAAATGTATATTCATATACAGCATTTAAGTGCAGCAGTTATTTAGTATACAACATTCTAGAAGTTTACCCTCAAATTCTGGGTGATGTGCGACCATTTCTCATAAGGAATTAGGAACATCCTGCATGTCCTAAACCATGAACAGCTCTGTGGTTGGTTGGGTGCTCCACTCTTCATCTACTATAGGAAATCCTAAATAACATATGTTTACTCATGAATTAAACATGGAATTCCAATCCCAAACATCAGCAGGTAGACTTTTTCCATGAAAGGAGATTTGTGTATGAAAACCATTTCATCGTTGCTGGGTTTAGGCCTAAAGATGGTTCCGGTGGTGTGATCTTGAATCAGTGTACAGCAGAGTTTTTCCTCTTCTGGTCCTGATGACTCTTTACATATGGGATAAACTTGGCTAAGCTTTTTATCATATTTTCTTTTCCTGAGTTTTTTATATGGTCGCAGATGTTTTGTATGATGACAATATGAAAGTTAAACTTATTTTGCCATTAACAAGGAAATAATTATAAGCAAATGTTGTAAACAGTATAAACCAGCTATCTGGTTAGTTATGCTGTCTATCACTGCCCCCTTCCCCGCAACCCTTTCCTGGGTAAACAGTTGGAAGACGGACAAACAGACAGACAAATAGACAGACAGTCAGCCTGTGATTGGAAGGTCACTGCTTCAAATCCCTTTGCTAGCTCGGTGGAGTGCTTTCTTCATTGCCCCTTGAGCAAGATTAAGATTAACTTTATTGATCTCAGAGGGAAATTCTGGAACAAGGACCTTAGCCCCCAGTAGTTGTAGGAACTGGCCGACTTCGTCTTTTCAGTTGTGTAGCACTTTGGATAAAAGCATCTATTAACCATATGTAATCGAATAAACCAAATACAGTTTTAGAAATCGAGGCACTGTGGCTCACACCTCCAGGATTAAGGGATCAAATTGCACCTCTCCTCTATGTGTGTGGAGTTCACTCGTTTTCTGAGTCATATGGGTTTCCACCCATCATCTGGAGAAATCCTGTTAGGCTATTTGATGTTTGTAAATAGCTCACAGTGAGTAATTATATGGGTGTATAGGCCATGTGATGGCATCTCGTCCAGGGTTTACCACAGCCTTGTACTCTGTGCTGCCTGGGATAGGCTCAGCCGCCACCCCCCCACCCCAAGATCCTTTGCCAAAAATAGTTGGAAGATGGATGGTTAGATCTATTTTTGAAATACATCACATGCTTTTGGGTTTAATAGATATCATCACTGTCCAATGAAAAACACACATCTTGAAAAATCCATTATTTCAAGAGCATGAAAAATCACATTTTCTCAGAAACTATTTTATAAACAATGTAATGACCCTTAGCACCACAAATAGATACCCATCCTTACACAGCCATCAGTAACGATTTAATCTTGTAGATGAATTGTGGTAGATTGCTGTCAGCAAGGTGGACATGTAAGTGTCAACAAGACAACAAATTAACCTTGCTTTATATTCAAAATTAACAATGATGTTACTTAGCTAGCTATCCAGCTACCAATGTTAAGTTGTTAACGTTAGCAATACAAAGTAATCTATACATAGATGACTCCATAAAACATTTTTCATTCATTTTCATTGATCAATCAGATGTCACACACTATCAGTAGATTCAGGAGAATGGGTGAATTCTATCTATAGTAAAAAGTCGCAATTGTCAAAAAGTGGACATGCATGGTGGACTATACATGTTGTTTTTAAGTCATTTCCTCCATTACTGTCAGTCAGCAAGATGACATAAACAATAATTAACTAACCAATTATCTTGTTAGTTAATGTCCAAATGCAATAAAGGCTGTCAATAGAGTTCTTTTCAAGATAAAGTGTAATTATGCTGTGCTAAATGGTCTGATCGGGTTATTAACGGCATACACTTCTGGTGGACAGCATGATGATGCATTGGGTGGTCTCACACCTCCAGGGTTCTAGTTGTGCTTCAGTTTCAACCACTGGTCCAAAAGAGTTCATGTGCCCTGCACCCATCTATGGTGTCCCTGTGCATCATGGGATAGACTCCATGCAAACCTGTTCTGGATATGGATCCATAAAAATGGAAGCATGGGCAAGCTTTTTTGTACTCACCCTTTGTCTAAGTTATTCGTCTCAGGTGACTGGGCCAGATTAATTTCCAGCCCTGAGTCCTGTCAAGTCAGATCCTATGAATAAATGAATCTTTATCTGCCATTTGTACAAGCACGGGTGCATTGGAATAGGTTAGTTCTGGTGTATCTGATCTTGCTCTCCTTTGGAAGACTTACATACATATAGGGCTGAGAGCAAAACCTGGGTTCATACCACAACCTTCCAGTCGCAGGCGCAGAGGCTGAATCTGCTGAACTGCAGCCCGTTCCCTGCTTCCTGGGCTTAAGTCCACCATGACTCTGCACTGGGCAAGTGGGTATGGAAGATGGAGGGATGTTTCTGCTGCCATCCGACTTTCCTTTCTCTGTTTTTCTGGACTGATGACAAACTATTATCCTGTCGTGTGAGTTGCACAGAAACAAGTTGCTATTTGATGTAGGTTTCTGTGGAAAGATTATGGGTTAAAAGTGATTGTCCAATCCCTGCAAAAAACATAAAATGAAAAACAAAATACTGGTTGCAGAAGCCTGGCATAGGAGCTGTCAGCGCAGTAATGTCAGCGAGGCCGGTCTAGCGAGACTTGCACGCTTCGGGCTGTGCACAGTGAGTAATTTAAAAATTAGCCGGGGACCTGCTCCCAGGAACGGAAACGCTCTCAGAAAACATAGCAGGTACTGAAGATTTGACATCCACAGGAGGTTTTGTGCCTTCTAAACCTCATTAAGAGCAGAACTGACTGTATATGTAGAGTATTATTTCTACGTTGGTAGAATGTGTCTGTTTTCTGTGACACATATGCTAAGGATAGCTGTTGTACTGCTGATTTGAACTGTGATTCTCCACAGTCATTGTCCAGGGACCACCCAGCAGTGAAGCCTGTATCCGTATACCAGATAACTGCTGCAGTTTCTCTCAGCAGATGAAACGTAGCAAGTAGCTAAATCACACTATGTATACAATGATAATAAAGTTATGGAGGGAGTCTGAGTGTGTAAGAGCATATAAAACAGACATTAAACTTAATTAACATTATATTCTTACCGCTATTGATCATTTAAAAATGTAAGTATAAAACATATATTTTATAATGCATGTATATTAGGGGAAACCATAGATTTTTTTTCATTTCAGTGATGTTTGGGGGAATGTAAGTTATGCAGGAAGACTGCTGTATCCCTTCGAAAAACTGAGCCTGTTCAGCATTTGTCCTGGGTCTGCTCTTCCGCTATGCTCTTCACCATGCTGCCAGAGCTGTGAACTGAAATATTAAGACGTTCTACCAACTTTTTTCTTGCCCTGCAGAGTGTCGCAAAGTAAACTGCTGCAGAGGCAACTTTGTCTGAGGCGAATCCTGCATTTCATGCAATCCTCTGGAAGACACATACTGAGACATGAGATGTGGATGCGGTAAGGAGGAGCTTCTGTGGATTTGAACCCAGCTGACCATTTCCAGGACGGATTTGGGAACTACAAGATATCGTGTCTCTGAGTCAACCCTGACTGCATACATCAAAGTGTGATATTTCGGTAGTTCAATGGCTGCGTTGCTAAGTTCTCTTATTGGCCCTTTCAAGGTCAGCTTAATCGCCCCTTTGTCCTTACAGTGCTATCACCTCTCAGTCCTTTTCATCTTTATTTCAATCATCGGCTCTCACGGTCTTATCTTTTAGGACAGTCATCCAGTATCAGACCATCTTTGCACTCCTTTCACTGCAAACCTTCTGTGTATCATACAAAGTTTTTAGTATTCTGTATTATTCTGTATCTTAATTAAAAAATTAAATTAAAGCATGATTCACTAAAAATATGGATTGTAACCTCAATTATTTAACAGCTTCTTTACTAACTGCAGCAACATTTTTTTTTAATTTAAACTCAAATATCAGAATGCTCAGCATATTATGTAATGAAATGCAATGACATACTATCTTATCACATATAACCCTGGATATTAGTGTTTCTTCAAGACTGCAAATAAAATTCAAAGTAACCCCATGCCAGCGGGTGGGGGCAAGCAAAGGGTTTCATTCCTATGTAACTCAACACGCAGGCCGGAAATTAAATGCAAAAAAAGGCTGAAAATATACAGCCCGTGTATCAGCCATTTGTGAAATTCATTTTGTGCGAAGATGACTCATCTGCGTCTGCATTAATGGAACCAAAAGTACTGCACTAGAATAATACTTTTGGGGTCTAACACGCAGCGAGAGCCACGGGCCTCCGTGAAGGCGAACAGCCCTTTCGCGCTTAATTACTCCGGTGAGGCGGCCGATGAAGCGAGCCACGGGTTCTCATCGCACCAAGGCCCCTGCCGCCATGCAGCGTAATGAAGGGGGGGCGCGTTTGCCTCCTTTAATAATGCGGTGCTGGCTACAGGTACGCACCCTGTTTTGTTTACCCCCATGGGAGATCTGTTGTTTTCCCCGTACCCTTCCATATGTGTCATGGTGACCATGTGGCAACTACTCGGAGGCGGACATCGGCAAAGTAATGCATGAGCACAATTCTGATGCCAGAATTATTCATGAAAAAGCCACAATTACGTCTTCCTATATGAAGTAAGAGCAGCAATGTGCCTGTTAACTCTCCCACAGTCTACAGACATTGGACAAATTAATATTGCACCTCTCCTTAACATTAATAATATGTGTGACAAATGCTTATCAGACTGCTGTATCCATTAATGTCTTACGTCTTCGTAAAGTTTATATGTTCTCACCATAGTCTTGGAGCGTGCTCAGCGTAGAGCCCTGCTGTCTTACATTTCCAGAGCTGCGCTTTGAATGCCTCCCCTGCTCAGTGTGTGAGCTGTGCAGGTTCTCTTCGTGTCACCTGGGCTTCCACCTGGAACTCCAGGTTCCTCATGAAGCCCAAAGACACCATTGGTGTACCCTGCACTGCCATGGATAGGCGCCAGGCCCTCCCTGACCAGGAGAAGATGGATGGATAGATAGATGGATTTTAGCATGCACAACAGAAAATACCAGCCTTTCAGACGCCGAGGTTTCTTAAGCACCATTGTGCCGGCATCATTCTACTCTTACCGCAGTCACCCTGCTGCATCTGCCAAGCTCTTCCTTCAAAGCTGTGATTTATTTGATTTTATGAACTAGAATATTGCCCTTACAGGGATTGATGAGGATAATGGGGTAATTATGGGAGCGGGTGGGCAGATTAGCTATTCATTTATATAAACCAGATTGAAATGATGCAGAATTAATTGTTTTTATCTCTATGTTCTTTTTAATGAACACCCCCCCCCCCCATTTCCATTTCTTGAGGTTTTTCTCTTTTCTTTCCTTTATATTAACAAGCTCTTCCATTTCAACAGTAATAGATTGGTTTTCGGACAAGTAATCAAGAAAGACATTTCTGGGGAGTGATATTGACTTTGGTGTTGAAGCCGGCCTCACAATAAGCTAAGCTCATAATAACACCAAAGTGCATGCACACTGGAGAGACTCTGAACTCCGCCAGGAGAAAAGGTTGCGGCAGAATACACCAGAATAAACCGGAATACACCAGAACACACCAGATTAAACCAGAATACACCAGAATACACCAGAATAAACCGGAATACACCAGAATAAACCGGAATACACCAGAATACACCAGAACACAATGGGTACAGTGGGCACCTCAGGTCACCAAGCCTATCAGTTCTGAAAAAGGCAGCCATTATTGTAACCTACTTAAGGAGAAGCCTTCATTCAAAGCACCTTGCACAATTTACCCAAATGTTCATTTAGGTTTTTCTATGAAAGGTATATACTGTTGGGTTGGGACCAGAACCTACAATCTTTGGGTCATAGGCCTTCCTTCCTCTCTCTGTTACCTACCTTCTAATGATTTTTTTTATTAATTTATTTAGCAGATGCGAGATACATACAAAGCATGGTCTGAGGGGCAATTCAGGTTTTTGGCCTTGTTCAAGGGGCCAATGGTGAAATCACTCTGCTGACCAGGCAATTTGAGTCATTATACATTGTGACAATTTATATCCTCCTGAGACCCCACCCATTCCTTTATGTCCATTGTAGTGGACATTTTATTTTTGCATTTATCTTTTCACTGATGGTAGGAAATGTATTTATTCCTGTTGTGCACTAAAGAGGACATGCTGAGAAATTAAAAAGAAAGGTAAATTTGAAAAAATCTAAATTGTAAGATGTCTTATTTCCTCCAAAGACAAATAACCTACAATTGAAGGACCCTTTTTTCCTTGGGTCTCAGGAGGATATTTATACGACAAAATAGTGGAATCTGCTATATTCTACACGGTGGTCTATTGGGGATGAGGGAGCTCAGAAAGGGACAGGAAGAGACTGAACAAGATGGTCAGGTGTGCTGGTTCTGTCCTGGGCTGCTCTTTGGACTCCACTGAAATGGGGGCTGAGAGGAGGGTGTTGGCCAAATTTATGTCCATTATGGACAATCTGCACGAGACAGTGAGGGTGTTACAGAGCTCCTTCTGCACCAGACTGCTTCATCCAACATGCAAGAAGAAATGCTTCTGCAGGTCTTTCATTCCATCAGCCATCAGACTTTATAACAGCTCAGTCACCTAAAGGTCACAGATTAAATGACTGTCCTGTACACTGTGCAATATCACACGGTGTAATATCTGTAACTGATTTGGTTCATCTATCTGTGCCATATGTGTAATTGTGTGCACTAACTGTGCACTAATGTTAAACAGATGAAAGTTGGTTGAATACTTTTGAGCTGCACATTAGATGTCTTCAGTAAGTTTGGAGGTTTTATGATTGATTGAATTGAAGCAGTTTGAAAAATCTCCACATACAAGTCTCTGGGAAAAATTTGACAGAGAGAGGGATGAAAAAGAGGGATGTGGGTGCAATATCAAAGAAAAACACAAGCACACTTCTGCTTAATGGGTGGAGTATTCGAGAGGTGGAAATTCTAGATGAAAAATTGTAAGAGGAGATAGGTGCCAAAGTTTTGGAAAGAAGGAAAATAGATAGATAGATAGCAGATGACTGTTCTTTCGGGTTAAAAGGGAACATTTGGCATCTGACGGTAAAGAACATTCCAAAGTGCTTGGATGTGTCTCTTCTGATATGCCTGAGTTGTACTTCATTTTGGATGGAAGCACCTGCTAAATAAATAAAGGTAAATGGTTAAATAGTGCAATTAATGAAAAAGACTCATAACGCATGTCAAAGCAGGTTAATTCAATCATTTGCATTTTCCTTTTGGCACAGAACAACATCTCTTAGCATTCTTGGTGACCTTTCGTCTTGGCCCACTGTTTTCCTCCATCATACAGCACATCACACGCTGACCTGGCTTTTTCTCTTGAGGGCACAGATGAGACTTTGCCAGCCTTGATTACGCTTGGCCACACAATGGTCACTTGCATTTTATATTTCCTATACATAGCTATAAACAGCTGTGCATGAGTGTGGACACCATGCATGAAAGGGTTAACCCCTGGATTATGGAAAATCTCCGGAGTCACTGAACCTTAAATGTCCTGCTTGCACATCCGGGCCTTTTCTGGGCAGCCTTTAGGCATATCTCCCTACTGTTTTTTTATCGGCTCAGTCAGTGACAGCTCAAAGGTGCGTCACAACATGCTCCCGTCTGCTGGCTAGGCCTCGCAGGCAAAAAGATGCGTTATCAGGGAGCTGCACAGATCCCAAACCAAAAAAGGACAGTAGAATTGACACGACGCCCTTCTTCCGGCCTCGGGAGGTGGCGCCGAGCCGAGCAAGAGGACGTTTAAGGTGATGCACTGATGTAACTGATCTGCATGGATGCGTCGCAAAGGGCCAATGGCTGGGGGCCCCCCACCAGCGACGGGAGGGGCCATACAGACATGCTCGTCTGACTCCCTGGCTGTCAGAGTTCGCTTGGAGCCTTAGTTGTATCTATTCTAATTACCCCGCTGACGGCACCAACAGGCGACGGACCTGGCCCTCATATGTGGCCCCAGGAAAACCATTTATTCCCAACCCACCATGATGTCTTTGGAAAGAAATAAACAAAAATGTGAAAGAGAGGAAAGACTACATGTCACTATAGTGCAACACTTGCATGTTTACATTGCACTATATGTTTACATTACAATGTGTTTATGTATATATTGTCATGATTATTCTTGTATTTATTATCTTACTGTAAGAACCTTAACCTATATTTGTGTTTGTGTTTTTTGTTGTGTTTGTACCAGTGGCCAGAATGACATAACTGACTGTGTAACTGACTGTTTACTGTGCACATGATAATAAAGTCTGGAATCTTGAATCTAGTATTTGGATGGAGGGTCATTAAATTCCTAATATATACTGTGTGGTTAAATACTTATATTGAACTGTAGCATTGCACTGTCTCCATCCCTTTATTTACTCTGAGATCTTTCAATAACAAATCCACCAATCCAAAATTTTAAGGTCATATTCATCGCCTTAGTTATTGCCCAGAAAACCATCCTCTTATACTGGAAAGCAAGACATGCATTAAATATCACGCAACGGCTAAACCTTCTCAAAGAATACATCTACATGGAACAAATTACTCTCCAGCACCAAACATCACACTTCGCAAAAGTCTGGGGTTCCGTGATCATTTCATTAGACTTGCCTATTAATGAACCCCTCTGATTCTGTCTCACATATTTACACACAGACACACACACACTAAGCTGGCCACCTAATCTATGTTGGGGGACAATATTAGCTACTTCACGTTTTACAAACTACTTTAAAACTGAACAGCTCCTCTGCTTGGCTAATTATTTCAGCTCTTCTTGTGCTTTTACTGGTTTGTTTCCTTGACTGAAAGACTCATCCAGCTGTTTCACATTAACGTTAGTGACACATCCATGATTATAGGAGACTGACCAATCAGCATGCAGCAAGAACTGAGTGCTAATGTGAAATCCAGGTCTGTTTAATTGAAATGGCAGTTTGAAAACCCTGTCCTAGCTCATAATGTCTCCCCTAGACATGGATTATTTGGTCACCCTAAAACACACACACACACACACACACAAACGTTGGGTAAACATATCTTTATGGGGACCGCTCATTCATTTCTATGACAAAAATGCTAACGCTAACTATGACAACCTTAACCCCTACCCAGCCCTAATCATGCCCATAATTAACCAAGCAAAATACAAGGGTTTTTGCATTTTTAGTTTTTTCATTGCAGTCCCAGATTTTTATTAAATTGAGCTTTCCCTTCTGGGGACCAGGAAACGAATGCCTGTCTATCTGCTTGACTGTCTGTCTGTCCGTCTTGTTTTTTCATGTCAGTCTGTCTGTCTGTTTGACTGTCTGTCTCCATCTTGTTTTATCATGTCAGTCTGTCTATTTGTATTTTGCTCTAGGTATTATTATGGTGATTGCATGGAGCTGGGGGGTGGGTGTGGAATTGCAGCAACTAACGCATTGAACTTTCAATAGAAATTAAAAATAAAGGTGTCCTCCTTGGGGTAGGGGGTGATAGTAGGATTTAAATAAATAATAATATTTTTTGGAGGGAGGACAACTGGTTGGTCTTGACTGTTGTGTAAAATATTTATTTATTAACGTTTATTTAGAGGGCACTTTTATCAAAGCAATTTGAGAGAAAATTAAGAAAAGAGGGTGGAGAAGCAGTGAAAGCATTCTGCCCACCAAGGGATGATCCAGCAACCTTTTGATCCACATACCATCTCAGCAAATATCCTGGATGAACTGAAATGCACAGGGCAGACTGCCCTTTCTCCAAGAAGCACATTTTCTTACACATAGCGAATTAAATGTATATTCCCTGTACACCATTTTACGTATGCCCTTCCATGTCTACATTTTATGAAGTATTATATAAAGCATACCATCTATGCGTCTGTAGAGTTGACTGTTCAATAACCCTGCTCTTCTCCTGTCAATGAGATTTCTCTGCAGGCTGCATAATGAAGGAATATTACGTTCAAAGATAAATTTACGCTGGACCCTTTTGGTGCACTCTCTGCAAGGACTGTATTTAAATTTGTTTATGCTGAATCTAGCTTTCTTGAGTCTGGCTTTTTTTCTCTGCATGTGAGGTTAAACAAGGTTTTTATTAAATGTATCCTCATTAAACAAGAAAATCACTTATTGTCTGTGTTGTAGGAAAATTGCTTGAGGTTACTACATATTCAAGCCTCATTGAATATTCAGGCCTGCAAATGGATCCGAGTCAATTATGCTACCAGAGAAAAGAGAAAAAATTTAAATTAAAAAACCCTATGGACCTTGGCTGCCTTTCAGAAATGACTCACCTCGCATCTCACCTTACACAAGTGTATAAACTGCAGCATTTACGCTGAAATGGGAGAAAATACACTCGCCTTGACAAGGAAGGCAGCACATGTCTCCTCACGAAGAGTCATAACAAGTCCCTGCATCGTTTTCTGGTAAAAAATATGAGCCGCATTTCCAGTTTTACACTTAAAAAAATTGTTGTCTGTATCTTATCCAAAAGCATAGCTACCAGAGCAGAACATGCAATTTTCTCCCGTGCTTCTGTGTAAGTTAAAGCCACAGGGAACATTGAAGTAATTCGGATGTAATTAGACTGTTGGCAAAGAAGCCAGTTTCATATTTTCTACGGTGTTAAATGCAGACCCAACAGAAAATGAAAGGAGGTCTTAAACATTCCCCCATTCATGTTGGAAGAGATACACCTACCAAGACTGGCCATAAATCTTATGGCACATAAATCTATAGGCAAGATCACATCTATTTGTGCAACACATTCACACGTGTTGCCGTCTCACATTTGGCCCTTTAGGGTCGTCATACATTTGACTTCATGTCCTTGAATAAGACTCCGCATTTCCCAGAAGGGGCAGCTGCTATTTGGAATAAGAATGTTCAATTTCAAATATCTTGGAGTTAATCCCAGAATTGACTTTTAATTACCAAGTCAACAGAGAAGAGCCCAAGAAATTAATCCTGAAGGCAATGCTTCTTACTTTAATTTCAGTCAAAAAGCAATGAATAAACTTATCCGTACAATTATTGACTGATATTTATTTTACTCTAAAGAACAATTCACAGACGTTGCTCATTTTGCTGAAATGCTGCTACTCCTTACCACCTACCCACCCTCAGGAATACCCCCCCTCCTCCACCCACACTGGTCACTTTTCTTTATTGTGATATTTCTATTTATTGTTAGTCATATGACACTATACATTGTAGCATTTAATGCTGCTGTATTTTTTATTGTCATTTGAATACATCAATGTCCTTTGTATGCTCGCTTTGAAACACTCCCTTTGTCCCTCATTATCTGAATGATTATGATTATTCGCAGTTGCTGTCTGAATGTCACACCACAGTCCTGGGGGGACACCATTTTGGGCCACTCTATAGCTGTATATGGACAGTATAACAGTAAAAGTCCATTTATCTTTTGAACTGACTTTGGCTTAAACTAAAAGCTTTCCAGCTTGCTTATGTTTTGACAATACTGATCCTGAGATAGATAGTCCTTTTGTCTTCTGGTGTTGAAAGTCTTACTAACATCGTCAAGAATCCAGCAACCATATGTTAAAACTGGATCTGGCCAAAGGATTTTCCATACCATGCCAGAAGGTCAGATTCACATGGTAAGTCATGAAGACAGAAGGAAAAAAGAAGGTTTGTGTGGTGGAAGAACAACTAAGCCCCCAGCTGAATTTTTCCACTTTGAAGGGGGCAGGGGGGGCTCTGAAAGTGGCAGAGCAGCTGTCAAATATCTAGGATAAAACGTAAACATTCAAAACCCCTCCCAAAGTGGCCACTCAGCAAAGGGTCCGCAGATCTACTGAGGGAGCAGTGACCTGTGCCAGTGTAAAGCCTTTAGGGAGGAAAGCCAAGGAGAGCCATGGATATTTCAATGCAAAGAAGCCAGTGATATGGACAGAAGTAAGATATAGGTTATTCAGGAGCCAGGTTTTAAATTTATAAGGCAGCATGAGATAACAGAGGGCCAAGATGGTGCCGGTTTGGCTGCCAGGCGCAGACTAGAGGGAGGTCTCAAGAACTTTCCCTCCCCCCTTTTGAAGGATTTCTAGTTTTAAGACAGCCTAGGAACAAAAGCAACCAAATATGATGGCAGCCCTGGACGGCGGACGGATGCTGACCTCTGCAATGGGAATCAGACGTAGGGCTGCCTCAATCAGAACCACACATATTAAGTTTTAACATGGTTGTTTCCTCAAGCACCCAATGTTTAGAATGCTGTATTAAAACAAGTTTCATTTGATAAATATCAATATATATGTAGAAAAAAGTTTTAATCTTGTCAGTACACCTTGCTAAGTTAGTTGCATATCCAGGTTTGGGGAATAACAGAAAACATGAACGGCCTAAGGTATTCAAAATACGTACCAAAACAAACTGCATTTTGTTATATTTACAGGAAAACATGGCTTAATCAGATTTCTGATAGATTTAGACAAAATGGGGATTATTACCAGCAATATATTTACATTAAGTTTTAAAATGAAGAATGATTTTCTGTAGACGCAGCACATGCACACACGCCTCTCTGAAGGCATCACTCTCCTCTGACACGGACCTTTCACCACCCCAGCCACTGCAAAAAAAGTGTTCACTGTGTGGAAATTTTGCCACCATTTGGACTTTAAAGTACAAACAGGAAACAAAATCACAGTCCAGTACAATTTATGGCATTGAGATCCACAAATAACTGAAAGTAATCAGATTAGGTTAATTAAATATTGTGATTCTTAGATATGTTATTGACTACGTTTTTAACAAGCATTTAGTAATCATACTGGAATACAAGTCCATTAATTATTTCTATTAAAGGATTGATGCATTTCCATACAAAGAATGGGAAATGCCCTTCACACAAAGTATTCTTAACAATTTAAAGGTGTATTAACATATTACCATGTTGATATTTGCCACACCCAGCTTTGAACCAGAGCACACGGGCCTTTTCCTTAATCACACAAGCAGAGCTGAGTACTTCTGGGCCACCTTAAATCCCATGTGTGACATGGGGTAGGTCGAAAAAAGGTGACCTAAATTTAAAAGAGCCGAGGGCCAGCCTAATAAGTGTGAAAGGAGTCTGTGTGTGTGCGGGTCTGTGTGTCTGTGACTCAGGAGACAGCGGAGGGATACAGATCAAGGGAAAATGTCCTGCTACTGTTTAACTATTGCCACCTCAGTTGTGTCATTGATGCATGTTATTGCTACAGTTAGCAGATTTTTTGATACGCGGTACCTTCCTCGCAGTTCCCGAAGAATGTGTCAGAGTCAGAATAATTGGAAATCAATGTTCATCCACACTGATTCACACTTCTGATTTACCCCCCTTGCTCATGTTTCATAATTAATCACTCAATAAGTGATTCAGTTAATCAATCAATCAACTAACTAATAAATTAGTCAGTAAATCTGTTGCTGAATCAGTCATTCAGTAATTCGATATGTTCAACCAGTCAATAAAACCTCATTACGTGCGTATTTTCTTGAACAGCTATTGAAAAGGACTACTTTAAGTGTAAAACATAAATGTACAAAAACTGCTGAAGTAACTATAAGGCTTGTTAAATCATGTTAAATTGGTGAAGAAGGGCATCTAATTAAGTAAACAGTAGTAACACACAACTGTAATGCTCCCATTTGTGAGTAATACATAAAAATAGGTTGTAAAATTTAGACAATCATATGTAAAATCATGTAACGTTAGGGTTACAGTTTCCTGTTTTCACTTTCAATATGCCCACGTTCCTCTGAACCACTGCTTTCTGAATTCTCACAAAACAAGCTTGGAGGTATCAACTGGTGAAGTCTCTGTGAGGAGAACTTACAACATACACTATTACTTTGCAGCATAAATAGTGAAGAATGACCTGCAATTTCACCCATTTACACAGATGGACATTGTGTCTGAGCAGTTTTATTACAGCCTTCCTCAGGAGAATGACCCCTCCTGGAATTCCAAACTGTAACCTTCATGCTCCTTGATGTCCTAAAGGCTTGGTCCACCTTGGCTTTTCACTCCTCCTTCCATAATTCACATAAGGAACATATCATCTCTGCATATTTGCACTACTGTGAAATGTGAATGGGGTTTCTGAGTCCATCTTCACAAGTTTTTGAGTTGTGGTAATCTCCGTTTCATCTGAGTGAGAGGCCAGGTCTGGGAGCAGCGGTTACCCCTGCGTAACACCCTCAACACTTTCACAGATATTCTGTGAACACATCTGGAAGTAGCCAAGAGACTGTTAGATCACCGATGAGCTTGCATGAAGGAGTATGTTCAGTGCTGGAGTATGTCATCGAATTCAGAATACTAGGGACACTAAGGTGTTTCCTGCCATGTTCCATGTTCATGTCCATTCTAAAGGAGACAGTCACATCCAGGAGAGGCAGAGAGGGAGAGATTTAGCCTACAGCCTGTAAAGGGGGCAGTTTCAGCAGAGATTCCCACAGTACCACCTCCTTCACAACCAGCTGAGAAATCATGCAACTGACATGTTCCTGCCTGACCAGGGAGGAGAGATATATGTGAGCGATCAGGAGTGAAGACCAGAAGTGTCTTTGCTGTGGCTCCACAGAACATCTGCGTGCCCAATGCCCAGAACTCCAAACTCCAAGAATCATTATCCCCTGCCCCTAGCCTTTATTCCTTTAGAAGTACTGTGGAATCATCTTTACTGAGCTCAACTTGAAATGCATACAATCTATAGTGCATTAGGGAGAATGATGAGAGAAAAACAGCTTGTAACATCCATGGTGGTCACTATGAGTACCTTGTCATGCCCTTTGGTCATGTCAACACCCTACGGTGCCCAGAGATATACTCAGTTTGTCTTTGTCTACCTAGTCATTGTCTTAATTCTCTCACCAGAGGAACATGTCTAACGTGTCTTTCCAGTACTTTCCAGACTACTCCAGAATGTTTGCTAAATTGGAGAAATAAATTGGAAGGTTCCATGCTTGCCATGTTTAATTCAGGGGATATCATATCTCCCCTGCAATCCCTATAGACCCAGCCAAGGTCCTGGCCATTGCCAGCTGGCCACAGCTAACCACTTTAAAACAGGTCCAACCATTCACGGAGCTTGCCAATTTTTACTGCCATTTTTATTAGAACCTTTGGTGGGGGAGCTCATAATGGCTTTCACTCAAGGGTCACCCAAGGGTATCCTCTAGACTTCCAAAGCGCAAGCTGCCTGCCTGGACTTGAGGATATTGTTTTCTTTGAGATACCCTAAACCCATTTGTGATACAGCCAGATCTTTCATATATAGGAGTCTGGGAAGTACTTTATATGGCCTCTATGAAGGATGGCAAAATACATCCACGTGCTTTCGCTTGCAGATGACGGACTGGGCATAAGCTGTGCTGTGTTACAATGGTGGCCTTATCCAGGCATACTAGGACATCTCAGGACTGGTGTACCTTCAGCACTGGTGAACATCCTGATCCAGCAAGTTGCTCAGATTCATGGTATTCCAGCACATATTGCCTCTGAGAGGGATCCCTAGTCTGCTGTTTGACTATGGAAACTAGGGGATCAGAGATGCATCGATACATCGCTATGAATCGGTTATTAAGGTGGCGGCTCATTGCATTGATCTGTAAAGTCAGAATCAATTTTTGGGAGTAAAACAAAGACGCTACTATTTCCAGGGTTCACACATTCGAGTTCACAAACCGTCGTTAGATGCATGACATAGCAGTGCCAGGACACAATATTCTGAATGGTTGGACGGCAGAGGAAAGTTAATTAATATTCATAAAAGGAAGCACTACCTGATGATCTTTGCAGTAGGACACTTTTGGGAAACTTGCTCCTGTTTTGTAGTGCAGAGCTCTAATGATTAAGATAAAGATTAAGATCTTGGCCAATATTTCTTAACAGCACCAGAGGTACTCAGCTACCAAAATAATGGAGATGATTACATTGGATGATCAGCCATTTTCTGCAGTGGAGGATGAGGGATTTCATCAGTTCATTCATCACTTAGAAGAGGACATGTTTATAATTGACCTTCATTTTCCACAGAATAAAAAACGATGCAACATCATTCCACTAATCTGTCAGCAAACTCCTCCCCCCCACCCCCATCAGGTAGCACTTCCTTTAATCTGTTTGGTTTTTTTCTACACCGCTCAATAGTTAGCCATTTGACAGTTTAACACTGGCTTGTTCTCCCTGTTTAATAATAATAATAAAAATGTTCAGAGATTCTGCTTTCTTTATATTTCATTTGTAGTATGTAATTAAGTTCCCATTGTAATATTTGTGATTTTTTTTCAGTGATGTTAAGAAAGTGTTATTTTAGGTCATAAAAATAATAAAATAATCGATTCATGTGGTGGTTCTCAATCATGTTCATGTCCCCCCCCCACCAGAATGTTTTCATTCCAGCCCCACCTTAATCAGGCTTATATGGTCCTTAATAATGAATGTGGCAGGCTGAAAGCAGTGTGGATTGGAATGAAAACATTCTGGGGGGGAGGGGCGCCAGGAACAGAACTGAGAACCACTGAATTAATGGAATCAAATCTTGATAGAAATAAAAACCTTCCAATGTACTGAATAATTCACTCAATAATCATAATCAAATCAAAATTGCCTTGGGGACAATGGTTTACACCCCTAGTGGAAAGAATTCATCTTCTGAGGTTAGTGGTGAGCCTTTCATCAGAATTTCATCTTCAAGTCAAATAGGCAGACAAAGAGGGTCTATCAGGAGCTTGCAGAATTCCTGTGGTACTTTGACTCTGAAAACCCTTGATCTTGGAGTGAAGTCCTAGTCTGGACAGAAAATCCTCACAGTCTGTTTTTGTCAACCTCCACAGGGATGCTACCTTTACTGGTTTGACCCACTGGTTTCACCATCCATGGTGGCTTTTCTGTCTCACTATTGAAGGTTTCAGAGGGTTCGATGAAGACTAAACACTCCTGCTTAGGTTCTGTTTCCGACCCCTTCTGGTCTCAGTGATGTCACCCATGCCTGGTCGTGTTCCCCATGTAAACTCACCATGCTTGATCTGACTCAACTCAGTTCTTCAGATTATAGTGTTATTGTACTTAGCAAACAGCATAGAAACCTACAGTAGTAGCTCTTGAGTTACAGTCACAGAATCTGTCAATTGTTAGTTTTTGACACCACAGACAGCTTTAAAAGAGTCACCTAAGGAAAATGTGATTCATTCAAGCAGTAAATTCCTCAGCAGGCAGAGGAAAATACTTCTGCAAGATGAGTAAGCAGAAATGAAAAAGACAAGTAGGGGTTACAAATGAAAGAGTAGAAATGAAGTGAATGCCACACTGGATCAGAGCAAAGTTACATCACCAGTAAACCACACTCAGCGTGTTACATCGTCTCCCATCCCTTTGCTCAAGCTTAACTTACTGGGTTTAGGGAAAATATATGGATTCATGGGTCAGTGTTTGAGAGCAAAGCGTTGGCCTCTTAATTAAACGTGAATAAATCATTATAAAAACCATAATAACCTGGAGCTAATGGAATCTAAAAAAGAGACGGAAAAACACAGCTTCATAGTTCTGCATCCATTTTTAAATTTAAATTCTACTGATAACAAAACAATTTGCTGGTCCATGAAACCCCTTTGATAAACACTATTTACATGTACAGATCACTTACAAATACTATTAATGCATCTAGAGTACTCACAAACACTATTTACATGTACACAACACTTACACATACTATTAATGCATCTAGAGTACTTATAGATTACTTACAAACACTATTACTGTGTACAGTTCACTTAAACACTATTAATGTATACAGACCACTTTGTTTGTACAATTATTCTGGACATCCTAACTGACAAACAGCACTTCAGGTTCTATCTCCCCACTCCCTACTATAGCTCCAGAATCAGAGGTGCTCCTGCTGCCCTGTATACACCCAGTTCTACAGCTTGGGAGACCCAGCCGGTACATCCAGCCACGGACCTTTAACTTCAACCATTTAAATGATGCAACAGGCAGGCATACAGTTGGAATACAATTCTTCAAACATGCACAAGGAAAAAAAAATAATTTTAGAATACCTATGTGCACCTAATTATGAGAATGACTTTGACCAATCAGAAATAAAATGATTCTTGCAGTTGGAGCTGCAGTTGCTTTCAATAAAAACGCTGTTTCCTAATTGGCTAGGTAGAAATGGCTTGGAAAGGCATGTTATCACATGTACATGCAGTTCATAGAGCTGTGCTTCAAATCTGCAGGATTCCCTTCATGCTGTCATAGTCACTTCCCAGGCTTGGTGCTGGACGGAAAACGCTCAGCGAGAATCCGCAGATAAAAGCATGACGAGAGATAAGCCTCCATCCTCCTGCACTGTGGCACGGTCAGCAGAAGAAAATTCTAGAAGAGAGGATGAACTGACAGGCACGCTTTTGAGTCACTGCTTCATTACGGTTCACCAGCCTTCACAGCAGATGTAGTTTCTGGCTTTAATTCACCTTTAGTTTTTGGACCTTTCTAGCTAATTTCCTCCAGTTTACAGGATTCTTTATATTAAAAAAATATCAAAATCTTTGAGATTGTACAATCAGGGATTAAGGTAGTTATGCATTTAATGTTTTGTCCATTTGTCCATTAGGATAATGGGAAAAGAAAGTTACATGAAATGACCCACATTCTGCAAAACCTTTAATCTCCAGAAGGGCAGATATTTATTGGGTTGCTAGATTTATTTCACAAGTCACAATATCTTACATCAGCCTCGACATAAGAACGCAGCACAAATGTTTCTCATACAAATATGTCTGTAAGATTTTTAACAGTCGCATAATTATTGTAGCATTCCATAATTCAAGGTACAGCCCTGCCATGAAACAAGGATTTGGGCAGGACAGCAGTTTCAGCAGTTTTCATAATTGCTTGACCTTTTGAATTGACCTTTCCTAATTCTTTAATTATGAGGGAAACATTAATGTTTAAGCACAAACCATTTTTCTATATGAAAATGGACTAATTGAACCATAATGGGCATGTCTGTCAACTACACTGACCCCCTGCCACTGGCCACTTCATTCGTCATTCATTGTTGAGTGGGCGGACCACACTACAGGCTTCTCTGATAGGACAGATCAATCTCACCATTTTTTCCTTCCAAAATTTCAAAAACCACATTTGTTTTCAGCAAACCCCTCCTCTACAAAGTCTTTTTTATCGACAAACTTAATTTAGAACATTAAACACTCAAGACTTTTTCCCTTCGTTGTTTTATATAGAAACTGGAGCTTCCTGCATCCTATCACTGAGCCACAATAACTTTGGAAGATATGTTTTTACTTGTATTCAGCCACCCCTCCAGCATGGATTAGAGTCCAGGCCCTTTTTAACAACAGAAAATCCTATTAACCTCTTTCTTTCCTTGCATTACAGTTTGCATAATTTCCTCTTTGCGTTCAGTTTCAGTACGCATGTTTAATTCAAAGTGACCCTGCCTCTGAGGCATCCAGGCAGCCGTGGAAGTGATCCAGACAGCGGTGTTTACAGACCTGGAAATGACTCAATTGGGGTGAACGCTGGGGGGAAAACACACTATTTAAAACAAAAATTACTAAGACACACTGTGGACATTTATGGCACCATGCATAACATGCATAGCATGTTAGAATGTCCATTTGTCACCTATGTTGTACTTCAAAGTTCACGCACAATTTACTGTTAAGTTCTGTATCAGCCTGCCACTTGATACAAAACTGATAATGCAAAAAATCTACATGGTGCCATTTTAGTTCAAATAGATGCTTGTTGAATCACTGAGGTGAGTTTGCAAAAGAATTTCTCCTTGAAAATTAAAAAAAAAATCTCTTTCCCCAATTCAAAGATGCTAAATACATCAATTTCTTTGACTTCATCTTAGTGTAACAAGACAGAAGGGGTTGTGTCCATGAACACAGTGAATGAAATATCTCAATACTACCCAATATGAGTCCAGAAACCCTAGATGTTAGGACTTTCAGAAGAAACAATTGTGATCTGTCCTGTTAGAGAAGTATGTACTGTGGTCTGCCTCCTCAAGTGTGAATGACAGATGAATTGGCCAATGGTATGGGGCAAAGGTAATGGTCAGACATGTCCATTGTGGTTCAATTAGTTGTTTTTCACAAAGGTTTATGCTTAAGCACTATTTTTCCTGCATGGTTAAAGAATTAGGAAAGGTCAGTCCAAAAGCTCAAATAATTATAAAAACTACATAAAGCTGTTGGCCTAATCAAATCCCAGTTTAAATACCAGGGTAGGATTGTACCATAAATTATGATATACTGGTATAATTATGTGGATGGTAGAATCATAGTAACATCTGTACTGTGCTTTTACATTGTGGCTGATGTGAGATGTTGTAGCTAGATTTCTATAATACTACATATAGTAACAGTCACAAAACAAAGTCACAAACAAAGACTTTGGTTTATTTTCTACTTGAGAGATGGTTACCACTTAACTACATGTAAGGGAGCAGTAAAAGCATGGAAACAACCTTCATCTGATTGATTCATGGCACATTGTGCGGTGATGGACCTCATGGGACCTCAAAGCTAGTCACTAATAAAGTCCCTTAAAAAACGATATAACTAAAATAGGACGATACCACTTAAGGATCATAAAAACAAGTTCTGAAGAAATCTAAAATACCAAGCTCAGGGTGCCTCTGAAGTCGAATACAGGCAGTCCCCAGGTTACGAACATGATTCGTTCCCTAAGTCAAATTTGAGCAGAAAATAATACAGTACATAACAATAATAGTAATTATGCAGTAATAATAAAGATAACTGTATATGGTACTGTACTGTACCTCGAGCTGACCGACTGCTAAAGCCTCACAATGTTTTCACGAGAGCCACAATATAGTACATGCATTGGTTAGTACAAGCCATTGCATTTAACCTGAATTTTCTAAAATAATAGTCTTTGTGACAATCTGTTCATAAGTACAAGACATTGTCCAGGGATCGCCTGTATGTGTATGTTATGTAGCTGGTGAAATGTAGCATGCAAATTGACCAGTATCCATGACATAATATCTAGATAATGTATTCCATTCTGCAGAATTCCATTCTGTGCAATTAGTGGGTGCTATACTAACCTATAGTACTACTAAAGCTGCAAACAAAGACGAAGAACGTTGCTTGCTCAGAAATTTGTGCCAAGACGGTAGATGAAGTGCTGGCTCTGTACAAATTTAAGTATAGAACAATACCCAGCTACATTAGTTGTTTAGAACATATATTTTATAACAATTTTTAACTTTTGAGGGGAGCAAGCTACATCATTGGTAAGCATCCAGGTCAAGTATGTGCAAGTTGGCAACTGCCATATGTCCAAGTGCATATCGTTCATACATATAGTATGTACTACATTAGCGGGTCATTACTTGATTTCTAACAAAACTGAGTACATACTATGTAGGCATTTGACTTCAGACACACCCTCAATTTCAACCCACCAACCAGCCAGCTGATACTTTTTAGACCCTAATGATGTGCCCAGTCCAATCAGGGTCAGCTGGATGTCACTAGTTGTGGATGTGAATGCATGCAGCTAATGATACATTACCTTGGAGAAAACAGTTACTCAGTTCCGCAAATGCATTAAAGGTATCTAAATGTCAAATCTGAGCTATAATCACAATTAATTACTTTACTTTGAAGTCTAAAATGGCACAAAGAGCCATGGATTGCGTTATTATGAAGGGGTTGTTCATTTTAACAGTTTCCCATTATTGTATGTCATACTACTGAACTCCCAATATTGTAACCTAAGGCAAACATGTGAATATTAGTGATGCCTCTTCTTAAATGCTTGGTGCACCACATTAGACTCATTTAATATTAGATCTGAACAAATATGAACAAACCACAGCCCCCAGCTCTACCCTCCCTCCATCACTAGATGACTAACTGTGTGGGGTGTGCAGGAAGTAAACACCACAATTCAGCAAAATGGAGCTGGCTTTTTGAGAACACAATGCAGAGTGTGTATACAACTTATTATGAAATACAAGTATTTATTTAATAATCTGAGGAAACTATGTGAATGACTCACATATTTACCTATTTTTGTAGTGTCAATGGTGTGAAATGAACATAAGCAAAATCCTCAAAAAACTTTGAATATCTTATTCTCCATCGCTTTTATTTTCTTAGAGAAAACCATGTTTTTCAGTCCGAAAACCTTAAACCTGAACTGAAACAAAGCCTTGAAACAGACAACGTTCAAATTCATATTAATCATAGACTCATGCTTGCTTAAATGAATCTAAAAAAAGAAAGTGTGGTTTTACAGCTATTAAAGAAAGTATATATTTAGCTTATAGGACGTATCACTTTAAGAGCGGCCTAGCTAGCCTATTAGAACAAGGCCGCCTCTTTATTTTCACACTGATAGAAGCCTGCATTCCACTCACAGGCGCTCTCTTTTCCAGAGGAAATCTCCAGGCGGCCCTTATTTGATAATAGGCCACAATTATCTGCAGAATAAAGCGCTGTGGCACTGACAAATGCAGCTTTTACAAGGCAGGAAACATTATGTTCACACATCAGGAGCTAAATGCCTCCTGTTTATCTCGGCCAGAAAGGGAATTGATCCCCGGGGAACTGAGCACTCGTTAGATGTTCCATGAAATCTGGGCTGTGGGATCGGGACTGTTCCTTGTTTTAATTAGTTTCCCTTTTAGCCCTCAGATGATCTTTACCAATTCTTACATATAAATGGCCTTTTCCCTGCACGGTCCCGGTATTCTAGTGCACTAGGTTGCAGAATAAATATAAACTGCATCATAAAATCAATAAATACCACAAACAGTAGTGGCAGGCAATCAAATGAAAATGAAATGATGTTTTATTTGCCATTTGTGCAAGTATAACAACAGGTGCACCAGAATGTGTTTTTACACATGCTTTCCTTTTTTAAAAACGTACACACCTGTGTAGGTCAGAGGTCTCTGTCTGTGTCCAGAAGCTCGTGGGTTCGAATATCACGGAGGCCAGAACAATCATATCAGCATTGGGCCCTTGAACGAAGCCCTTAATTTCAGCCTCTGGATAGTGCCGGAACCAGATCTCTGTCCCCCAGCTTTCCTCAGTTGGACATCACTTTGGACAGACATGTCTGCTAAATAAATGAAATGTAAAATTTTCACAAAACACAAATAATCTTAGGATTGTGTGGAAGTTACTTAACTGCTGATGACACATTTAAGCCGGAAAAATATCCTACCCAAAATTCAGCACAGATTTTATACTCTCTCATTATTATGAATTAAAAAGATATGATTGGGGCTACAACACCGAACATGGGGTCGACAATAAATCTGCATTTACCGATTACTCTATAGCTGTATAGGTCATATAAACAGGCCATTAACTGGCTATCACTGGGGTATGCCATTATGTTCTTGCCTCATTTGTTGAGTAATGAATTTCCAAGATGGTCCTTGGACCATAGTGAGTACTGTATATCTTAGGGATTGTAAGACAATCCACCAGCTTTTGGGGAGGAGGGGGACAATCCATAAATTCTCAAGTGAGCCATAAACACATCAAATTAGGCCATTTGGGACTGCCTGGCATCAGAAAGAGACAGAAAACACAGGCAGAGACTAAATCATCCATAATCACCCGAGAGGACAGTATCATCAAAGCACTCGATCAAGCCATCACAGCAAATCCGGGGCGAGATTCCTGTCGGCGGCATTTTCCACCAGCAATAGCTGTTCTTCCTGAGACGCCCGTTCGGTATACGAGAGGCTTTTTTTGCCCCAGGCGGAAGGAACAAAGAAAAATTTGTATCCTACTTAAAGCTTTGAAAGAAATGTGCTTCCCAACATAGTTTGCAGGAAACAATGTCTAATTGTTTCCAAGCACGTCATCGTAACCACATTATACAAATATGTAGCTGCTGTCATGTATCTTTCAGCGAAAGATGGCTATTTACACTCGGCAGACCTGCGTGTGTGTTTTTTAAAGCGTTCGAGGTGCTTTATATGACACCCGCATACAAATGAGTGGGAGCCGCCGTTGCCATGTCGACCGGTGAGGTTAAGCCAAGTAGTTTCTTTACATTTACTTTCTTCCGGCCAGATCCGTGTGGCCTGAGCGTAAAGAAGGCGCCAGGAGTTTTTGTGAGGTGCCTCTGAAACGCGTAGCGTGCGAAGCAGCACGGCGTCTCGCGGGCTGGCGTTCCAGTTCTCGTATTCACTTAAGGACAAAGGGCTCAGTTCAAATAATAACAATTCCTGTAACAAATAAGGTTCAGGAAATCGCAGGACAATTTCGTAACTGTTTCTGTCTTTCCATCCAGCGAATTATCTTCGGATCAGAAGTGTCCCGTTTGTCACTTGTCCTGGCGGTCACTTGTTGATCCCCAGGCCATGCCACCGAGGTCAAAGCTAATCCTATTAGCTTGGGCCAGATGCGTATGCAGTGGGCCAGCGCTGCCCTTCTAATCTACATGGAAATTAGTTATTAAGGCACTGACAGGCTTGTAATGTGTGATGTGGCAACTTGGGGGGGGGATTTTATGCAAAAATGTAACTTGTGCAGAACTATAATGCAAAATAAATAAGACATGTCTCATAAGTTCCTTTTCAACCAAACACTATAGGAAAAGGGATAGTACTTCAAATAATGAAGTGAGCTTGTAGGCGGTATCCATCTATCCATCTATCCGCCTGCCCATCCGCTTATCCAGTTCAGGGTTGCAGGGAGCGTGGATCTTATCTGCATGCAGAATAAATAATTAAAGATCATTTAAATGAGCCTACAGTGTAATGAAGTGATAAGACTTAAATGTCTAAACCAGGAGCAGGGGCGCACTGCATCGTGCAAATGTGACAAGATAATTACCCCCAGTGACACTCACTGCGTTACCGCCGGCGTTATATACAGTGCGGTTATTCAACTAAAGAGCTTTGTGGTGGCGTTGCTGGATCACTCACCGTCTTTGTCGCCGATATTGACTGCTTTCTTGCTTTGTTTCCAGTTGTTAACTCACAAATGGCTGCCATTAACCGGGTGGCTGAGGGTCAGGGTGCACGAGGGCCGTCGAGAATTGGAATCGTGGAGTTTGGCCGAAACAGAGTCCGTTCCATCTCCACGTGAGTTACGTTTAAAGGTCAAGAGATTCTGTGGGTCGAGTGAGACTGTAGACATTAAGAGTGAAAGAATCACATACCAGCCAATAATACTACCTCAACAGAAAAACACTGGGCAGTGATTTTGTTCCTGAAGCGCAAGTAATCAACAAGAAGTAAACATGATGTGCGAGAGACAGCCGGATTGCTCAGCTGCAGAAGGTGAATGCTTCCTTTAGGATGTTGCCTGATTCCAGCATAATACACTAAAAGAAACAGGCCACTCATTGTGGCTTACTTCATTATTCTGCCTTTTTAGATTTCAAATGGATTGTAATACAGCTCTAGGCCTTAATGTATTCCATTTTCTTATCATTACACTGGTGCCTGTGTTTACAGTTTGCCTCTTTGCCTCACCAAGGTACCAGCACAGAAGTTAAAACAAATTCAGATTTTAGTATTAACAGTTTCATATATTTACAACCATGCTGTTAAAAAGCACCTCTCTCTGTCCTCATTTTCCAGCTTTAGTACTGCACAATGTATCTAGGTTACTAAGGGTCCATTTTTTTGCACACTAGCACACCTAGCGGTGATCAACAGGAACTGCGCCTGCTGCTTGTATCGCAAATAATCTCCTTTGTTCTGTTGCCAAACAGCTTCAGGTTATGAAACCTCAGCGAGGTGCAGCGACAGCAAGGTGGAATAGTAGTAAGCAATTCAGTTCTCAAATTTAAATATTGACTAAGTTTCAGAAGCAGGATGTCACTTCTTAAATGTCACTTATATAATCCATTAACCACATGGTCAAGCCTAAGTCTCTTTGTTGTGGAATAAAAGAAGATTTGTTTCTGGCACATATATTTGAAAAGAACAACAGGAAAAAACCATAACCATCCACATGTGCTGAATTTCATTGTTCACTCAGCACAGGCCAGAAAGAATGACGTTCATACCCTTTTAAAGCTAAAGCATGCTCTTAGTTTAGACGCATGGAAGAACACCAAAATAAACTAGTCAGGCATAACAGGAAATAATGCATGCACCCTAATTTATTATTTTTGTTTTCTGTTTTCAAGGCAATTCATTAATTTGCCCCAACTTCCATAATGAATCCTGTAGCGATATTGACATTGTAATTGTAATTACATCTAGGCTGGCATTTAAAAATCCATATTGCCAACCAATAAAGCATCGCCTCATAACTCATTTAGATTAATTATAACCGAACACACTGAGGGCCTTTTTGGAACGAAACTTACAGACCTGGCATCGATATACATTATAGTGCTTGTCAGCAGGGCCAACTTGTATCCTTTGCATTATAAGAAATGTACTTAATTCTCAACATCCAACTCTCGGAAAAAAAAAACATTTCACATATGCACCATTCAAGGTTATTTTCAAAGAGCCCTTATTCGCATTTACATCATATAATTATCTTTAATGAATCTGGTATCTGATATCAAGGTTATCCAAATATTTGTATACACCCCATAATAAACATTGAGAATTTGTGGATAAATTCTTTCGAGCCCCCTCATCCCATTTAGTGTAACCCATCCGCGCTGCCTGAAGGCTTCCTGCCTTTGCTTCACATCCTCTACCCCCAAACGGCAGCCTGTTCTATCGAATGCAGGGGTTTCAGTCTGCCAGCCCACAGACCTGGGGCAGGTGAATGCGGCCTGCGACACGTTTTTAATCCACTATTAGATTTGGCCATCAGATTGACCTTTTGTTTCTCTTTTGGCTCAAACAATAAATTGAGTAGCTCGCTTGGGTGGAAACCAACGCCCCCCCCTTGCCCCCCCCCGGTCATGTTAAGTTTGAAACCCCTGACCTACTACGGATGTCAGTAATGGATGAGCTGGCGTCGTAGTCGCTGGTGCCGCTGGGAGTTCATCTTGTTTTCTGTGCATTGGCCGGGGAGGAGGGGGTGAAAAAACTGGCCCCCTTTCAAGCTCTTGTCCATTTCCGACTGAAAATGCTGCAGGAGAAGAGCATCCATGCGGGGCCTGAGATGTTTCCACCGCTGAGGAAACACTGGCCCCCATGTGCAGATTAATTAGTTAGATATGACTCTGTACGCTCCAGGCTCTGAAGCAGTGTGAATGAATTGATTTTACCATGAAATCAAGCTCTGGGTATTGGGATCCTTCAGGTCATTTTTCTCCTTTGTCGTGCTGTACCTGGACATTTCGGTTCCCACATCACTCCAGTGTAGCTACTCAAAGCCATACAAAATACTAGCTGGGAGAAAAAAGATATTCTTCCTTTTGTAGTGTATCTTGTACTTCTTGTAAGAAAATTGACAAGTCGTTCCAGTTTATGCTCTCTCAAGTGAATATAACATTCAAGAAAGACCTGTCTCATGCCCTGCGAATGTAGGTGAAAGGGAAAAGTAGATCATAGATACCACAGTTTTAAAAAGCCATTTTTTCTTCTACATATGATCCAAGTTAAGGGGAAGGTAGCAGCTTCTCTTTCCAGGAAAGTCCTGCGTAGATCACTGCATCCTTGGTGACATGTGACAAGCCTCCTCAGATCTGGTGACGTCTCCTGACTGAAAAGCAAAAACCCCCAAGCTTCTGCTACCCTAAATGACAAAGAGGATTAAAATCACTTAACAAGAATAATCTCAAAGAACTTCGGGCAAAGGCAGTGGGAAACCATTCACTGGAAAGCACTGCAACACTGGAAAAATTTCTACATAGCTATTGTTGTGGAGAAAAACTGAAATCTGAAGTCGCTGACCTGACATCGTTCATCAGATAGTATACTTCGTTTATCCATCCATCAACCCATCCGTCTGTTCATACACCAATCAGCCATAATATTAAAACCACTGGTAGGTGAAGTGAATAACAATGATTATCTCATTACAGTAGCATCTGTCTAGAATGCCATTATACATTAGGCAAGTGAACAGTCAGCTCTTGAGTTTAATGTGTTGGAAGCAGGAAAAATGGACAAGTGTAAGGATTTGAACAACTTTGCCAAGGGCCTAATTGTGGTGGCTAGACAACTGGGCCAGAGCATCTCCAAAATGACCAAATGCAGTGGTCAGTACCTACCAAAAGTGGTCCACGGAAGGGCAACCAGTGAAACAGTGTCAGGATCATGTCTGCTCAAGGCTCATTGGTGCACATGGAGAACAAAGGCTAGCCCAAGCCAGCAGAGGCAGTGTGATGTTCTGGGCAATGTTCTGCTGGGAAACCTTGGGTCCTGGCATTCATCTGGATGTTATTTTAAAACGTATCACCAACCTAAACATTGCTGCAAACCAAGTACACCCCTTCATGGCAACAGTATTTCCCAAAGGCAGTCACCTCTTTCAGCAGGATAATGCCCTTTGCCACACTACAAAAAATGTTCAGGAATGGTTTGGGGAACATGAAAAAGAGTTCAAGGTGTTGATTTGGCCTCCAAATTCCCCAGATCTCAGTCCAATTGAACAACTGTGGGATGTTCAGGACAAACAAGTCCAAGCCAAGGAGGTCCCACCTTGCAACGTAAAGGACTTAAATGATCTGCTGCTGATATTTTGCTGCCAGATACCAAAGGACACTTTCAGAGGTCTTGTGGAGTCCATGCGTCAGCGTCTCAGAGCTGTTTTGGTGGTACAAAGATAACCTACACAACATTAAGCAGGTGGTTTCAATATTATGGCTGATTGGTGTATATATACTGGATAGCAGTATATATTTTCATGGCTTCTAGAGCTATTTGCCCTCTATTCCCATAAGTATCAGGTTGTATATTTGTCCCTGTACCCACCCTTGTGTTTTTCAATCCTGCTCAAACTCAATACTTACGTGACATTTCCATCGCAAAAGGTAATTATGCCATGGCCTCCTATAAACACTTCCAGCATAATGTGTTATATATACAATCTTCAAAGAAAATAATGTGCATATACATAATACACAAACACATACTGCAAAAACTCCTAAAAAACATTAACTGTTGGTCTATAAAAAAAAAAAAACAGAAAGTAGCAGGTCAAATATTTACTGAACCTTCATTGTACAATTTCATTTTGTTACTTACACAGCTATTTTCACTATTGTGTTGTTGTCAATTGTTCTAATGTTCCAAACCTAAAAATCTATACATCAAAGGGAAATCAGAAATTATTTTCCATTTTCACTTTCACTTTTTGTATAACAATCAAAGGCTCTGTAATTTGTTTCACTTAATGGACATGGATAGTTCATCTGAGCGAAGTATTCTGTCTGTGGTTTATGGCAAAAATTAAGAGTCCAGTTTTGGATATCCAAGTAAATGCCTTGATATGTTTGTTTGATTTTTTTTTTACTCAAAACCCAGTTCATTTTTCTATCATAGTGGGTTAATGAAATCAATTCATTAGTTTGAGCAAGAAATTAATTAACAGAGCCATAAAATGGCAGACTGATTGTTCAGGCCATTTGTATTAGAACGCCTGCAGCTCAATGGGTAAGTTAAGCATAATGTTTACTAATGACCCTCTATGTGTCTCTGCAATAAGAGTTCATCATCCCAAGCCCTAATAAATATATTTTTATCCAGCATTTTTAAAGCAATATCCCTCACATGTGCTTGGAAGGTGCACGCAATTTGTAAAAATGTGCCCTCATCCGGAAAACAATTTACTGATGCTTTAGTGCGGTTAAATTGCCTGTTTCCAATCCAGTGAATTAAGAACAAATTCACTTATGACGCATGTGATATCAGTTTTGAACAGTATTTGCTTGGTGCAAGAGGCCTGCATTTCTGCCGAATTGTGAATGAGTAGCAAAGTTCATAATTCATTCTGCAGTCTTACATTTAACAGACTCACCTAAGTGCGTATCTATAACCGGACCTATGCATCTAGAATCCATGCTAAACATTTTCTAATAAGTAAGTATCAATACTAAAATTACACCTAAACATTTATAATTACCGTCGTCTGTACCATACTTTGTTATAAAGTTGTATGTGATTATATATTTTTACATGCTATTTGCTATGTATTAATTTTTACATCCTCCTTGAAATAAACCTTTATTTGGAAGCTCACATGTATCGCTCTTAAAATCCAGACACATGAATGAATAATCATCTTAGTGATCACATCTATCTACATACCAATGTAATCAGTGTGAGCTATGTAGCTATTTTCGGCTAAGTGGTCAGGAGCGCATGAGACACGCAAAGTCTTTTGGGAGGAACTAGTAGTTGGTAATTGGTAAATCTTAGCTGTAATAAAGAGGCCTTTATGGAGTTGCAAGCATTTGTTTGGAAATAGAGTGGAAATCGCTTAGAACAGGGGTGTCAAAGTGCAGTCCTGGAGGGCCGCAGCCCTGTGGAGCTTAGTTCTTTCCCTGTTCCACCACAAATGATTCAGCTCAACAGCTATGTGGTAATTAGCACAAGGAGTTGAACCAGGTGTGTTAAACGACGGGAAACCCAAAAATGTGCAGGACTCCAGCCCTCCAGGACTGGAGTCTGACACCTGTGGCTTAGAGTGATCACATCTATCTGGGTGAAATTAATCGTAAGCAGATGATCATTATAACAAGTTCTTTTCGTCATTATGTCTTAGGCAGATTACCATCCAATTGACATTTGTGTATTTCTTACATAAATATAAGGTAATAAAATGGACAAGCATTGCTATTTGTTTCATTTTATTGACCAATTTCAAAATACAGTTCAGCTGTTCAAATTGCAGTACTGCACAAATTAAATTACTGCACTATGTATAATTCAAATATGCTATAATACAGTACTATACATAAATATTCAGTTCAATTCAATTTTATTTATACAGCACATTTTCACAATATTATGTTGCCTCAAAGTACAGGTAGTTTCGCTGCTGCATCTCGTTGGCTCGTTTGCCAGTTTATCATAAACTTTGATGAGTCTATTTTTTGTCATTGAGAGAAAATGGCTTTCTTTTTCCCGTCATGTTTTCTATGCACACAGAATTAACCTCAGGTAGCTAGCCAGGAGCAGACGGGTTATCACAAGGCAAAGCAGGGCAATCAAAGTAAAGTTAAAGAAAAAAAAATTCCATATGTTATAATGTATAAAAAGATCCAAAATGAACACTGTAAGCAAACTACTTCATTATTATAAGCAAATGGAGTTGATGCTGACACTAAACTGATGAACCACTAAAAAATGTAGCAGAAGCTAATGATGACCACTAACTGCTAACTTTTATTATATGAATTTAGCTTTGGTTTAGTTTTTGGATCTGAAACCCTTAAAAATGTCCATAGAGAGCTAAAATTTTAACCTAGCTTAACACTGAAGTCCCATCTGTTAGACTAGAGTGATTGCCAGGTGATATTTAGGACGTACCCAATCTATGGTTGGCTTCTGTAGAGTCCCTGGAATAAATTTGCGTTGACATTTTCTTTCTACGATATTCCATTTGTGAGATGTAAGCATTTTTGTAGGAGAAGCCCTAACTGGCCCCTGCTGACATTTTGCCCTCAGTGAAGCCTCTAGAAAGGAGGGTTTATTGGTCTGTCAATCTTGGTTTACACCTTGTTTTTAGCAAGCAAGCCCACTCTTCCTCTTTCAATAATGGTAGAATCCCCGGGGGGGGGGGGCAGCCATATGACCGTGGACCCCCAGAGATTTTCTCCCTACTTGGCAGTTTTTGGTTCCTCTCCTCCATTGTCATCTGCCTGACTTTTATTTCTTTGTCTTTCCTTTTCCCTGTTTTGTATTATTCTGTCTTAATGATGTTATAATGTATCACAACATACCTGTGTAAAGCCCCTCGGGGGAACTCTGTTGTGAAGGGCGCTATACATAAATAAACTGAATTGAATCAAATTGAAACGAATCAAATCAAGTCAAATCAGAACCCAGAAAATCCGATCAGTACCTGTATCACAAAGCAGAATTTCTTGTTTAGCCAAGTAACTTGTCAAGTTTAAGATAGTTGCGAACGCACCTTTTTTCAGTGTACGTTCATTTTTTCTGAATCACAATTACACACTTTTCAGAAATGATCTTAGATCAAATGTAGGGTGGTTTCTACAAACCTTTTTATAAATATGGCCCCGGGTTTTTGTTGGTCAATTGTACAATCGCTTTCATTAATGTGTCAATAACGCACCTGACTCCAGCTCATTTTAACAGGAACACGGCCAGGGGAGCTCCGATGTACATTTGCTATTTGAGCAACGTGGGCGCTGGACTGGGACATGCTAGCAAAGACACTTGCATGGCATCTGGCTCTGCTTTGTGCCGGGTGTAAAATTGGTCCCTTTTGTGTTATGGGGTTTACTGTGGGGTGTCTTTGGATTGAGGTAGCAGAGTAACAGGAAGCCAGACCAGTACAAAGGATTCCTAATGAAAGTGTTTCAAAATCAGTACAGTCCAGGGGCAACGCCAGGGCTGTTTTACACTAATTAATTACAACCCGCATTCTCATTAATTATCCCCAAAATCAGAGCCCCCTAGTAAAGGCTTTGCCCCCCTTTTCATAAATCTCTAGTGACGCTCGTGACACATACATTTCAATAACAATGTGTATATTTATATTTCCGTGCATTTTGAATGTGGGAGGTCTGTATCTACAGCGTCTAAGCTGGGTCTGGGCAATTATTTTCGGTGGGGGCCAAATGCAAGCTTCAGCAGTTTTTAATGATTATTTTCATGTCCCTTGAAAGATATGATAATAGGCTTGTTGGATTTTGCTATATTTATTATTAAATCTGTGGGAATAAATGTGTTCATCCTTGTAGACTTGAACATAACACTTTACCAGTGTGCCAGTAAAAATATCAGTGCTGGAAATGGCCTGGAGGAAGGCTTTCGCTCAGGTCTGTTCTAGATGCACACGAAAGACAATCTAAAATCTACATGCTGCCTGAGGTCTATTATACAATATGTGCTGTATGGGACTGAGTTGCCCTAAATATTGCACTTTGGTTGCATTTTGCCATGATAGCGCAAATGCCTTTAATGGTATCCATTTCTCCTCCAAAAATGGTCACTTTAATGGTTTTCTTTTCTCAATCTGATTCCCCCTCAGTTCAAACATGAACTATCTTAACGAAATCTGTCACAGTCCATAAACCAGCTCATTGCCTCATTAGATGAAAGGACTATGTAGGAATGGAGGTGGCAGTAGTGAGAGTACAGCATCCAGAGGTTATGCGTTAATATTACGAGTTGCATTAAGCTTCCACTTAAGCTTAAGTGACAACCAATATTAAGCTTCCTTCATTTGCTGAAAGGAATAATTATCGTGAAAATAAACTGAAATGTGAAAAGTAATAAGTAATAAATAATAGGAATTTTTTGCTGTTATGCTAACTGTTGTGTCTAAAATGTCCAAAGTGTATGTGTTGGTGTGTATGTGTCTGGGTAAAATGCTGATTTATACAAGCCAGTGAAGGAGGGCTGGGTGTCGCCAATCACCCATCAGTACCCTGGTCACCTGACTCTCCTTCATGTGACGGCCCTAAGCCCCGCCCCCT
>JAODJW010000127.1:6507446-6520914 GCA_026777045.1 Hyperopisus bebe | reverse complement strand
CCAAATGGGCTATAAGAGGGATAGGGCTGATGCATATGGCTGAGCCCCCTCCGGTATATGCTGAATGTATGTCGGAGCGTGGCTCCCAGATCGATCTGTGTAAACAATAAACTTGGACCCTGCGAATTCTCCCCGTGTCTGCTGTGAATCTTTTCTCATCAACGGACCCAGTGGAGACGCTGAACTCCAACATTTTAAAAAAATCTCCCGAACTTGCAATTTTGCTAATTTATGCAAATTTTCCACAATAAAAGCACATGGAACGTAACAAGATGCATCTCAAACGTTGAGAAAAGCTGCCACAAAATCAAGTGTTCTTAGCCGGAACAATAAAAACTCCACAAATTCCTGTAGGGACTGATAAGCATTATCGTATCTCTGAATAGCTCATATACAGACACTCTTTACTTAACAGCCAACCTGTTTAACGACCCGGACTTACAACCAGCTCTCTGACCAGTCGGTATTATACGCTGTACGAGAACTTCGGTCGTGGAAACAGCAGCACGGTGTCTCAGCGTCAAGCAATTATGCCAATGAAAACGAAGTTATCAAGTTGGAGTTTCCTTTATACCTTTTCTTTATTCAGAGTAAATAAAAATGATTACCTGCATTTACTATATGTAAACCTCAGTAATGTATATTAGAGCGGATTTCCTCTATTTTGTTTATGACAGTATACAGTACAGTAAATGGTATAAAAATGGCGCAACGGTGACATTAAAACAGTATCTAAAGATGGTTGACACACCCACTACCAGTACAGTGAGCTTGAAATACCAGTAAGGGGCTCTTCACTTATCGACCAATTCGTTTTACGACCTAGTCGTAGGAATGGAAGATGGTCGTTAAGTGAGGAGTGTCTGTGTTGCTCAGTATCCGTTAGTACTTTTACTGTTAACCTCACTCTGACACATTTGACTGCAAATTTGTTTTAAATGTGACTAAACACCGTTGCCTCCCAGCACTACCTCAGTCATTTCGAGGTGTGAGGAAATGCAGATATTTGTTTGAGCTTAGCACTTAGCTTCCCATGCTTGTGCCAGACAGGCCTGCGTTTCAGCTTCTCTCACAGGTTAAAAAACCCTTTCAGAAGTGAGCATGAAGTCTTAGGCCTGGAGTCAGAAAAGCCCTAAGAGATCCAACTGCAAAGCAGAAAATACCTGTACGTCAGGCCACCGTTCTCTGCATAGCTGTTACCACCTATTATTATATATGAGATTATTTATTTAATTGTGATATTATTTTAATTTATAAGTGATGAATGTATGGGGACTGCATCCAATTCCGAGAGATAGACTGGCGTTAAGGGCCTTCCTTACCATGATATGGTTATTCTGCCAGCTATGGGATCTGAACCCACAACCTTCTGAAGACAAGCCAGGAACTGTAATATGCTGAGGTACAGCTTGTTATTATTTGATTGTTAGATGATTTTTATCAAAGGCAATTAATATATTCTAACTTGCAATTTAAATGAATGCATTTGTACTGTGACGACTGAGATAAAATAGGAAAATCCTGAACAACTACAACAGAGTGCAACCATGGCAACAGTTAAATCAGATGGATGTCAGATTAAATGGAGTCTGCATCTGGGGTAGGCCAGCCTTCAGGCAGAGTCTTAGACAATTTGATTGTAACAATGTCAGTGCAAGAGAACAGGTGAAGCCTACAGGACTCCAAGAAGTGTATCAGCCGGGCTCAGATGAACTTAAATTTAAGAAAAAGTCTAGTTACATATGGTGAAACAATGTTCTGGTTCATTACCGGTATTTATATAGATTCTCGATGCATGGAATGTTTTTATGCTTTTGCTGTGTGCTTGTTTGTGTATCTAGAAAATTGATCCTTATAAATGAGGTGACAATTTGATTGAGGAATTACCCATTTACCCATATTAACCGCTTACCCTGGACCCAGAGCCTATCCCAGGCAGCAGAGGGCACTGAACAGAGGAACACCCTGGACTGGATGCCAGTCCATTGCAGGGCCCAAACACGCAGGCGATTTGGAGACACCAATTAGCCTAACTGCATGCCTTTAGTACAGGGGTCTCCAACTCCGGTCCTGGAGAGCTACTATCCGGTCGGTTTTCAATCCTACTTGGCTTCTGATGAGCCACACCTGTTCTCATCAGCCAGGTGTGGCTCATCAGAAGCCAAGTAGGATGGAAAACCTACTGGATGGTAGCTCTCCAAGACCGGAGTTGGAGACCCCTGCTTTAGTCTATGGATGGAAACCGGAGTACCCGGAGGAAGCATGCAGAGGACATGCAATATCCATACACAACCCTGGAGGTATGAGGCAACAGTGCCAGCCACTGTGCTGCCACCCACAGATTAATAAGTCAAATAATGACATGAGTGAGGGACACACAGATCCTACCTATCACAGAAAAACTAGACAATAAGGCACGATGATCTCCTACAAGCTGGGGAGTGGCATTAGCCATGACACAGTCCTCGGGGACCCCCAGACAGTCCAGAAGGGAGCAGGGAGGGAGCAAAAATGTGGACTGTCTGACAAAGTGCTGAGAGGAAGTAAAAACGTGGACCGTCTGGGGTTCCCCAAGGACCAGGTTGAGAAACACTGATCTAGATCTCTGAGGTAGTCGTGAAGTGAGGCAGCGAGTCAGAGCGCACTCTTTGGAATGTGATGCGTTCATTCAGGCCATTTGGAAGGTGCGTTGCAGCAGAAAATGTCGGAAAGCCCACATCTGGAAATCTGGGATCACTATAGTGTTCCAAACAAGGTTACTACAGTGATTACTGACAGTGCATGAAAGACAGTTTCCATCTATGATTGTTCAATTGTCCATGATGAAGCAAATTGTGGTGGTGATGATGAGCGTGGGTGGGAATCTAACCTGTGTTATTTCTTCAGGTGTAAGGTAGGCCACAGGGGTTGGGGGGGGGAGGTGGTGCTGTTTGGGTGTAATCAGCCTTAGGGCAGCCCAAACTTGTGATTAGGAGGTCTAGCCCCCTCCCCTAACGCGCCCCCCCCCCCCCCCAGAGCTAGACCTGTTCATCACTGATATCGATGTAGGTTATTTTCCAAATCTGTGAGGTGAGCTCACACTCTTCAGCTCTTAATAAGGCCGCTTGAGAAATGTCAGACATTGTCGATCACCAACATAAGCGGACAGATATTTTGAAGGAGGAAAATGAACTCCAGGCTTCCAGTGTCACAAAACAAAAAAACCCATCTCAAGCTGATCTGCTCTGTTCATTAGGTCGACGGAGAAAGTTATACCCGTAGGCAGAGACAAAGCTAGCATGGTGTGCCATCTCTTAGAAGGCCTGACTCGCCACTGAAGTTCTTCCTGCCAGATTCACAGGCACAGTAAAAAAGGTGCTCATTGAACCACCAGCATTGAGGACTGGATTGGACATGCTGTTTGATTTATAGCAGCGCTGCTCCTCCAACCAAGAAGAATGCAAGCTCCTCCCCCAGGCCTGGCTCCAGGGTGGGGCCCCAGTCTCCCTAATCTGGGTGGGGTAACATGGACCTTAGTCTTTCTTTCCATAGGGGTCTTTGTGAATCACACTTTGTCTAACCACTCACCTAGAACAAACTGCCCCTGACAACACAGCTCCTAGGATCACAGAGGCACAAAAACCTCTCCACCATGGTATGGTCATGATTCCTGGAGGGGATATTCCTTTATAATAAATCCTGCCACTAATCCTGGTTAGGGTCCCAGGAAGTGCAGCGATGCACCCTAGATGGGTGCCAGTCCTTCACAGAACATACACTGTGGGCAATTTAGACACACACTCTAAACGAACCAGTCATCTTCAGACTGCAGGAGGAAAGCAACACAACACGGAGGGCGCGTGTGATCTCCAGCCAGACGGCTGGCGGGATTCAAACTCCCAGCTGCAGAAGGTGAGGTGACCAGCGAGTCACTGTGGCACCCTTTGACAAACATATATAATGTTATTTGTAGCAGAATCTGGAATTTTACGCTTGCATCATTTTTCTTTAGCTTTTGTTCTGATTTTATTTAAAATACCTTAAATGAGGAGCAAATATCTATTACAAGCAGTTCTTATAAACCTATTTCACAGATTACAGGTGCTTAAGATGACAAAAGAATGGAAATACGTTGGTTGCATAAGCATTCAGCTGGTGTGCTGTAATACATTTAACTTCATATAGGTGACAAGATGAAAACACAGAAAAATTTACCATACTAACAGCCCCTGCCTGTATGCCAATAAAGATATTTTCTGGATATAAAACCCCAGTCGATTTGGGGATCATTTATGAACCAGCAAGTCAGAAGGGGAAACGTATAAAGGTGAGGATTAATCAGCATTCAAAGTAAGTTAGAGGTAAAGTTATAATAATAATGCATGAAAGACGAAAGTATATGAAACTTCTTGGACATCCCATTGAGCAACACAGGTTCAATAGTCAAGAGTCGAGATCTGCATCACACCATCCAGACACAACAAAAAAGGTTGTCGCTCAACATTCAGCATCTGGGAAAGTAACCTTACGGGTGACGCCAGTGCGTGTCTGGCAGCTACTTCAGGAGTCTTGCAGAACTCACTGGGGCTGAGGTAGACCTGTCAGAGATACAAAGAGACCCGAAGAAAACCGTCCAGCTTGGGAGAATCGCGACAAAGAAGTCATCGCTCAAAAATGACCGTGGCTTGTCTGGAGTTTGCTGGGCAACACATGAGGTGGAGAAAAATTTTTCGAGGAGGTGCTTTTAAACCTAAAACGCAAATGCTAGCGACGCATGAAGAATATCATTAGGATGGAAAGAAAACAAATGAAGCAAGGTATCGTGAAATATTGCTAGGAATGATATTTTCGTTGAATAAATGGTAGGACCAAAACAACAGCTGAGTGATTCAAGAATTAATTGAAAAAAAGTTCCTACTCTGTCCTCTACCCTGTGTATGATCTGTAACAAGTTTTTGAAAGGCCTTAAACATTAAAAATGTGTATTTAGAAAGATATGCACAGAAAGGATTTCACTGGTGCAAACATCCAACTAAACGTGATCACGTGTTAATGAAGATGGGTCACTTAATTGCCAGGAAAAACAAAATTGCTTAGTTTTATTCAATGCTTTGAGCAAAAAGATGAAGGCCTTTTATTTTATGTGGCTGGATATTTTTAAAACAATGCACATATCATTGGTGACATTTCTGTAGACATAGCTGCTGATCTATTTTTCAGATACACAGGTCATCTTCGACTCAGAACCAGGATCGGTTCCAACTAGCTGTTCTGTCGGATTTTCCTACCTTGTCAGAATTTCCTACCACAGCATATATTTATAGTGATATACATATATTGGTTTTTTCTGCACTATCAATCAGTCCTACCAGGGGTGTAGCCTCATTCCTGCTGGTTTGGCTCAGTTAGCAAAATGTCCCCCAGTAGTTCACTCTTCAAGTGCGATGTGCAAATGCTTAGTCTTCTAGAAGCATGTGGTGATAGCAAGAATATATGGGTGTGTAGCCATTAAAAACAGATATGTCCATGCACATGCGCAGTAGCCTTTGGTAGGACATTTTGATAGGTTGCAAGTTGGTCTTTAATTCTATATGCAGCAATTATCATATGCAGGGTGCACTAACTGATACGCAAATATGCATGCACCATATAAAGCGATATGCGCAGCAATTTCTTGCGATACAGCGCAAATGCGTCTTTATTTTATGTGCATTTATGCTGTTATTACAAGGAATCACTGTGCATTTAGCCTTTATGCCAGGAAAGAAGCACAAATTAACCACATAAAGGATAAAATGCACTGTGGTTACATCATAAAGGCACATAAAAATACGCATTTGCGCTGCCTCAACAAGAAATTGCCGCATGCATATGGCGAATGCATACTATTTCTGTGCTCCCCTGATCATATGTATAGCATACTGTATAATAAACTTATCTTTAAGTCATATTGTTTGGTGTTAGAAGCTTGGTTATTAACCTTTTTAATCACCATTTTCTTAGTTCATTGGGGCAAAAACTGTCATACACTCTGGGTAACACTCGTCCTGCCAGAAGCAGCTCAGTACTGGCCATATATTTGCGGTCTCGGAACAGTCACAAAGTCGATCAGTCGTGAGTCGCATAGGTCATAAGTGAACAATCTGTATGTATATTTGCTACACTTGAAAAAACACATATTAAAATATCCAGTGATGGCCTATCCTTATTTGTCCAAAACGTCATGTTGTCATATTTTAGTTTTGTTGACGGTATAATTTGACAGTCTATCCATTGATTTTCTAGAACTCATTGAATGGGATTCACCGTGTCCTGAAACCTATACAGCAAGGCATAGCCTATCTTAAACAGAATGCCAGCTTGTCAGCCTTCTGTGTGCTGAAGGAAGACAGTGCTTTCATACTGAACTTTCATACTGCACCACACACTGCTATCCTCAGCTTCTTCTCAGCAGCTGATCTCCCAGATGTTCCCACATCAGCCTGCAGTTCCATCACGGTGACGGATAGCACACTTACGGGGTTAGAGTCACTGTGTCAGCCTTATTAGAATATCAACACCACAGGCAGAGCATAGAACACGCGCAAACAGCTCTCCCAATAAGGGTCAGACTGTGACCGATTTATTTAGATATTTAGCTCACTCGTGTCATCCATGCCCACTGCTTAATAACAAATCAAAACACGCATCCTGACACATCCAGAATCAGCTGAAAATACAAGCCGTTTTCACCTGACATAATACACACTCTTGCACAAGTCAAATTTTACGTAATTCAAATTTATCTCCTCGTACCATGACCCCTTACAGCAAAATAAACATAAGCCAAAAATATATACTAGTATATTTTATATAAAAAATGTGTCAGTAATATGTACTGAAGAACATTAAAAAATAAAAAGTTAAACTCACATACAGGCATATGTCACCTTTTTGTGATAGTGCTTCCGTAAACTGTATGTGTCTTGGATATTTTTTGCATGAGTGTGGATTTACTTAAATCAGTTTCATGTAAGTCAAAACCCTGTATTAAAAAAAATGTAAATATAGGTCTTAAATCCTGAAGCTGCCTTTATCGATAGTGTGTTATTGATACGTCTGAAGTGAAATTTCACAGACAGGGAGCATTGTTGGGTTCTATTGACGCGTTATTTGCAAATTTGCTGCTTACTATATTCTAGGAAATGTCAACTAATTTAGTTAGGACCTGAACATGTTCTTCTGGAATCAACAAACCCAAGACAATCATTAGCTTAACCCAGAAAGTTCATTCCTGTTGGGGGGCTGATACTTTGCCAGTCTTAGGACTTGTATGGACCCTCAGGTAAAATAAGACAGTTTACAGAAGAGAAAACATATTCCTCTAGATAAAAGCATTAGTCAAGTGACATAATAACACGGATGAATTAAATAGGTTATACCATGACATTCTGGTGCACTCATCCGCAACATTTATCATGTCTGCAGTGAAAGCTAATTCTTGCCAATTACCTAAGGCTAGAAATAATTGTAAGTTACAATCTCGCATCTTTGGGACCGAGAGTTAAAATAAACAATATCATCAAAATATACGTATATGAGGCATTTCTCTGAGAACAACTAATAATAAGCAATGACATGGTGATGCAATAGGTGTCGCTGTTGCTTCACAACTCTAAGGTTGTAGGTTTGAATATCACTTACGTATGAGTTTGTGCGTTTTCCCTGGGTTGCGTGGCTTTCCTCTTGGCACCCCAGGTTTCTCCTGCAGTCCAAAAACATGCAATTAGGTTAACAGGTCTCTAAATCACCCGTAATCTGTGAACATGTGTGTTCCCTGCAACGGCCTGGTGTCTGGTCCCCCCACCTTTTGCCCTATGCTAGAATATTTGCTATTTGCCCCCCTCCCCACCCCCACCCCCACCCCTATTAACCTGTAATAGATAAATGGTTGGAAGATAAATGTACATAATAATCTTTATTCTGCACTGGTTGAAACGCTGCAGTGAACCATTCATATATTTTCTATCCATCCGTCCTCTGTGACTACTTATTCAACGTCAGAGCCGCAGTTCTGTTTACATATCAAAAGCAATTTAATTCTTTGTAAATAAATAATAATAATAATTATACTGATATGACATTTTCTGCATTATAAGAAATATTAATAATGGTGATAGTTCTTTGCTGCTGAATGATTTTATGATGCTCGCTATAAAAATAGGTAATTTACAACAGATGCGTGTGCCTGTCATTATCGTAATGATGCCGTTCTGCACGAAAGCCGTGCTTTCTGGTGACTGCTTGTTGTGCATTTGGGTTCATTTATTCATTTTGTTCCGAAAGGTGGTCGTGATAAAGCGACGCTAGTACCGAGGGAGCGACTCCTGCTGTGAGAGAGATTTGCACCACTCCTCTTCCCCGAAATATCAGCCCTTACTCTTTTCAGCTTAATTTATTATTATTTAAAGGCTGGAACGAAAAACTTTGTGCAAAAATCGTGAGAGCAGCTATATGGGACGCCCATGGTTATTTAGCCTTCGTATGGACTGAAAATTAAAGATCATCAGCCCCTTGCCAGCTTAGCCTTAACAGAGCGGAGGCAGGGGACATATTGATATGAAAAAATAATTTGCTCTGATTCACCCTTTTACACCATTTTACGCAGCTGTCAGCTCGGTGGGCCGTCTCTGTGGTGCACCAAAAAGCTCTATTAAAATGGATAATGGAGACCCCTCTGTACCGCCTGAATGTTAAGGCCCATGGCACATCATTACAGCCTGGATAACTGTTTCATTTTAAAACGTTATCGTCCTACATTGCACCTTATATTGCGGTTTCCCAAACAAAGAGCAGATTTGTTGGCCTGCAACGTCAGTAAAGTCTTAATACCCACAGTAGTTCCGACAGTGTTGAGATAACTCTGCTCTGTCCCCAGGGTCTGTTGTAGCCTATTTTAATGTCATATTTGATAAAAACACATTTTACAATGTCATTTTAGTATAAAATACATTTTTTTAGCATCTTTATAAAATTCCTCTATGTAGTTATATTTACATGTATGTACTTCATTATTGCCTAGAATGTGCCAAATATTACACAATAGGCCCATGTGTTTACGTAAAACACAATATTGACACAGCTACGTCATCAGCTGACTAAAGCAGATTTCACCAGGTCACGTTGGTAAGGGTGTTACTGTCAAAAGGAGTTTTGTGCTGGTGTGTGAGGAAGTCTGGTATTCAAGTGTAGGATTAGACGAAGAATGCATTTTTTTCTTCCATCCCAAATGAGACATCAAAAAGATTCAAAGTGCCTCATGTGATCACCGTACCCAGTTTAAAGCATGTGACACGTTAAACAGAAAAGGACGAGTATTACAATACCATACATATTAAATTTATTTAAATGATCCTTTATTAGAAGGATCAATGAATCGGTTCTGTTTTGTTTACACATGTTGTTACTCGTACTGCCTCTGGAAGGATATGAATCATCCACAAGTCAGTGGCAAGGACACAAATTTTATCCAACAGATCCAGAAGAAATTATTATGAATGAGATCGTTACCTAACATACTACGACTATGGCATCCTATTTTAAATCCTACGAAAATATACTCATTCCATCTGAGAATTTCTTTCTCGTGCGTAAGGAACTGATTTATGACTTTACATTTGAATATCTTTGTAAAAATAAATCACAGAAAATTGGCCTATTTTCTTTTGTGGGTTTTGGTGATTTGTGATGATAATTTATGTGATCTGCTGAAAATGTGCCTACCGCGTCCGTGTTTGAGTAATAACTGAACTGTGCAGCAACAGAAGTGACATTGCAAAATTAAATATTTTCATTTATTACTTTGCCATGAATTCTCCTTTGATATAAATTTCTTCACGGCCGTATGCTTTCTTGAATAAGAGCACCAGTTAATTTCCACATATTATTGTCTGTTAAAAGACAGCACCGTTTCCCCTTGTTTTATGACTCTTGTTGTTTTATGAGAATATTATTTTTAATATATCAAAGGGGAGAATTACTTGAAAGGATAAGAGGACAGCTTCTTCTACAAGGTGCAGGGAGAGATTAAGGGGAGACAGACTCAGAGATGTGTGCAACCTTGCAGAGAAATGAGCGACGACGCCGCATTACGGTGGCTTAACAGCGCCACACAATGGTCTGTAGTGGGATTGCACTGATAGCGATCACGATTTGCATCCCCCCTAACCCCCTCCTACTCCATCAACCTAGCCACCCCCCATCCTCAGACCCACAGACTTTCCAAATAGTGATGTTGAAAAACGCAGTGAAGGTCATGTGCTGTCAGAAACTCGCTTTGTTTCCGTGAATGCATGTGCGCGAATGCTTGTCATCGTCTCCGAAGAACATTTGTGTGTGTGTGTCTATGTATATTTAGAAAGCAGACAATAACCGTGTACGCATCTGAATGTCTGGGTATGTTTGTCATTATAAAGGAGATACGTGTGCTTGTGTGTATGTATCTTTGCATCTATTCAGAAGGATGACCGTGCACGAATGCACTTGGCTCTGCGCATGTGTATGATTATAAAGGTGTGTGTTTCTGTGTTACAGAATTATATGCACGTGTCTCTGAATGAGATTATCCTAAAAGCGAACTGCATGAATGACACACACGATCCATACCTGTGTGTACAACTGCCAGATTCAGAAGCTAGTGTGCATTTGCTTCAGTTGAAATCTCTTTTAAGAAATGTTATATATGAACACCTTGAATGCGCGTGTGTTTATACGCATGTCAGAACCCAGGGCTTAGGGGTGGTGACCAATTGAGCCAGCCATCATTTGTGTTCGTGTCTGTATGCCGCCAGCGCTTCTTTCGCGGGCCCAGTGCCAGTGCGTAAGTGGTGTGGCTTGCCGGTGCCGAGTTACCTGAATCATTAAAGTGGCCGACTAGGGAGAGAGACACGCGCTCCCGCTGCATGGCACGCTGCCAAAGGTCCTGTATCTCATTAACACCGCAATCACTCACTCCCGTACCAACAGGACGGGGTCTGTTCGGACTTCATCACACGTCACCGTGTATAATTATTGTATGTTTGGCTGCCCACCTATCTGGCACTTTGAGCATTAGAGAACGGGTGGGGGCGATTCATAAAACAGGCTCATTATTTTAATGCAGCCTACCTCTGAATATGTCCCTGAGTGGACAAAGACGCGTGCCCGCTTAGAAATACACAACTAACTTTAGACAATGAAAACCTGCGAGATGGCACGACACGCTACGTCTGGTTAAACAGCAATGAAACGTGGGTTACGGGCTGGGTCAAATAAAAACATTTATATCCAGCTACAAAATATAGAAATTATTGTGCATCGTTATTCGTTAAGTATCAGAATGAGGCAGACAGTTAAATAATTAATCTAGGAATTTGTAAATCGTTGTATCTAACAGTAAGTTTGCCATTTTTCTTTTTAGTGGTTCCCAATCCTTCTCAGTTAAGGACATTACAAGGAAGAAAACATGGGGAGATCCTGATAAGAGCGCTCTAAATTAAATAACAGCAGTTTTCTAAATGTTCCCGCCTGTTACCACAATCAGATCAAGCCCAAAAGGATAACTGTTTTTCTGATGACAGAACATTTTTCCTTTCGCTCATTTTTACCCCCTTGATCTGGAATAATGCTGTTTTTATTAGACCTACTTTATTTTCCTAGTCCCCAAAAAAACGCCCTCAATAGAAACCAATAGAGAAGGAAAAAATTAGCTGAGATGTAATTAACTGTGCATAGTGCTCTGTCCATGCACTGGGGTTCATTATCTCCTTCAGCAACGAGCTTCTTTCTTCCGCCGTAGATAAGGACTCCTCGCAGTCGTGGCTGCAGTCCAAAAGCGCTTCAGAAATCGACGAGCGAAGGCTGAACCTCGTTCAGGAGCAGATGCTGTGTGGCAAATCCACGCACATACACTGGATAGGCTTTGCCAAGCCTGGTGTCGTTTTAACGTATGATCAAAGCATTATAAGTGTTGACAGCATGCGTCACGTGTAGGCCTAGGTAAACTTAACGGTGTTCTAGATGAGTAGTGAAATCGATTTTTTGACACAGATCACGTTAGCATTAACGTAATGTGTGATTCCGTAGTCTAGGCTTAAATGTTTTTTTTTTAAAGAAAAAGAAATGTGACGTACTGCGTGTATACGTGTCCACACTACGTGTGCGTCAGTGTAATTGTAGTTATTTTTATTTTTTTGCATTTAATTTATTATATAGACTCCACTGGTTTTAAGCCACAAGTATGTTACATTTGCCAAAACTAAGACTCAGTTTTGGCAGCAATGTGTGTATTTTGGGCGTGGGAACTGGGCTGCATGTGTCCTTCACCGTACTGTGGAGGTGAAGCACTGAAGCTTGAGACCAGATGGTTCCAGTTCCAGTATCTGGAGAAGCCCTGCTTATGAACCCAGACCAACGTGCTTATCCTGAGTAACATTAATAAACATAGCATGCCAAAAAACTAAATAAAAGCATAATCTAAAAAGAAAACCGTGAGAGCTTTCTGGATAAAAATCATCCACAGAGAAACTATATAATCATAAGTATTACAATTATCAACTGTTATTATTAATAGTTAATTACTATTATACATTCTGTTCAGCAAGTCCGCTGCTTTGCCATGTGCTTCCTAGGATAGGGTCCCAGCCAAACTGTGAAGCAGATTAGGAAGATGATATTATTATTATTCTAATAATAATAATAAATAATAACAGCAACAACAATAATAATAGTAGTCATCATCATAATCACGTGGCTGTTTCATTTCGTTATAACCTTTGCCTCAGTATGAGACTTTAGACTTGGCGGTCTCCAGATGATGTTCCTAAAACATGCAAACTTGCTCAGCAATAATAATTAGACAAAGAACATGCTGAGAATTAAAAAGGATATGTCACAGCTTTATTTTTTGAAAACTCAACAATATGCTGCTACCAAGCAACATGATGTTAAAGTGCATTGCTCAGTGTTTTGTTTTCACTGGACATGCAGCATCTACAGTCTGTTACAGGCCTATCTTCTCAGGTCCCTAAAATGTTTTATGTTGCTGACTTGTAGTACAGCCACTTTCTAGTAAACAGAAACTCATTTCAAGATGTTCAAGTGCTTTCATGTTGAAGGTCCTCACAGTAAGATAAATTGCTTCCATATTTGTTACTCTTTATAACCTCACAGTCCAGGGAACCAGCCATTCCGTTTTCTTCTTTTCCACTTTTCCATATGATCGTGTGCACATATGCGTGCGAGTGTGCATGTATGTCATTTATGTGTGTCTGGTGGATATTAATGTAGTGGGCATTGTGTTCACACCAAGCAAGGTAGCCAGTCAAACATTATTTTTTTCTGGAGAAAATTAAGAGAGAAACCCACTACAGTGGTTACCGCTTATAGTGATCACGTCTGTCTGGGTGAAACTGATCACTATAAGCAGATGATCATTATAACCAATTTTTTTGTCCCATCTTAGGCAGATGAC
>JAODJW010000127.1:6471851-6488088 GCA_026777045.1 Hyperopisus bebe | reverse complement strand
CCCCCCCCCCCCCCCCCCCCCAACCCTGCCAATGGATGATTGGAAGTTCAGGTGGAATCCCCTTTATCAAAAAAAAAAAATCTCGGCAGTCACCAGTTACCGTCAGTTTAAGTAGTGTCTGACAGATGCAGTTGAAAGATTTAATTAAACAATAGGTTTATATTGACATTTAAATTAAGTACACAAAAAAAACAGCAGCACTTTGTTCCATATAATGGAAAGATTTTGGAGTGTAAAAGACTGCTTCAATGCATTTTATTTTGGATAAAATTTTGAACATTAGAACTACCTGCTCTTATTTACTGTTAAATGTTTTAACTAATACAAGCGCTCCTCTATTTACGAACTTTCAGACATAGGAACGAATAGGACTATAAGTCTAAATTGTGTTTCTTGGGCTCCCGTTTCCTGTCCGCAACATCAGTTTTTTTTTATGCATGCCATTTCCGAGTAGTACGACTTCTGGCCGCTACTCCCGCCGCGCAGCAGCGTAGCGTGCGTACTCCCAGCATCCTAGTTCTTTGTACTTGCGTATACCCTTAAAATGATGTTGAATAATGCCATACTAACATTTCAAGTTACGAATGGCCATTCGGAACGTATCTCATTCGTAAGTAGAGGAACGTCTGTATTGCCATACAGATGATATGGCACTTAAACTGCGACCCCTATGAATCACATGGCTGGTGGCCCCTCGACTGGGTTGGTGTCCTTCTCAGAATGCTTTTGAAGAGTTCAGCAAAAAAAAAAAAAACATCCTTAAGGATTTCATCGGCACGAGATTCTTGTAGAACATTCCCATTCTGACGCTTTCAGGGAAAGTGACATAAGTCATCACTCTCTTATGCCATCAGAGTGCTAGTGAAGAAATGTTTTCAAGTGGATTATATCGAGAAGCATAAATGCTGTCATGTAACAGTGACAGTTCTAGTTGGGAAGGTTAGATCTGTTTTATGGACATTAAGAAAGGCTTTGTGCAAAATTAATTAAATAGGATTACTTCTGTATTATGTATGATTCCAGGTTGTGTCTGGAGGGAGGCAATTTAATAAAATGGTTGCAAGGTACTCTTATTAATACAAATGGCTTAATACTTAATTATGTACACTAGAAGAAAACTTACAGAGGACTTAGAGGACATTCTGTTTTTGCTCAGATTTCCATTAAGTCCCGTTGTTCCTTAAAAAGGACAATTTGGATTTAGGACGACATGTTTGGGGGTTCTGACATGCCAACTTCCTGTTCCTGCCAAATCAAAATTTTATTCAATATTAATTTTTAAGTGGATCCTCACTGGATCAAGATGGATATGAGATGATGATTCATCACTTAATATATTTAGCATTGAAAGTCTAGTCTCTGACCTCCAAAATGACTAAATGTGTTTAGGTCAATTTCAAGTTCAACTTTCTTATTTACGAATGAACCATATATACAGTATATGCTGTGCATGTGTCTAACATCTGTGTCGCTCATGGAGAGCAAGACGGGGTAGGCGAAAAGAGAATTTCCCCACGGGGATTAATAAAGTATCACTAAATTACAACACTCCCTGTTTTACACGTACAATAATGTATATTTTTGTATATAATGTATATTTTCCAGAAGAGCATCTTTACGAAACTTTGGATCCTGCCACTTGCCAATCACAGGACACCATGTGAGGATTCCATAGCAAGCGTCTGGATGGAGCCAATACCAGGACATCTCTTAACTGACAATTACGTAAAGGACACTGCTGAAAACCAGACTGGGACTGGAGCACAGATTCATCCCGGCTTAACAGCATCGCTCAACCTTCATGTGAACAATGCACTGTTGGGCATTTTCCTCGGCACAGTGTCCCTGTTGACAGTAGTCATGAACGTTCTTGTGCTTTACGCTGTGAAGAAGGAGCGGACGTTGCACACCGTGGGGAACCTGTACATCGTGAGCCTCTCCGTGGCCGACCTAATTGTCGGCACCACTGTCATGCCACTCAACTTGATCTACCTGTTGGAGGACAAGTGGAGACTTGGCCACATAGTCTGCCAGTTCTGGCTGGTCATGGATTATGTCGCCAGCACCGCCTCTATCTTCAGCCTGTTCATTCTGTGTTTGGACCGGTACCGCTCCGTCCTCCAGCCTCTCCAGTACCTGCAGTACCGTACCAGAGGCAGAGCCATTCTGATGATTGCTGGAGCATGGCTTCTATCCATGACTTGGATTATCCCCATTCTGGGTTGGCGGTTCTTTTCTGACTCTAACCCGAAACCAGAGACAGAGAATAAATGTGATACGGACTTCCGATTCGTCACCTGGTTCAAAGTTTTGACAGCCATTTTGAATTTTTATGTTCCGTCTTTGCTAATGGTCTGGTTTTACATGAGGATCTATATGGTGGTAAGGCAACATTACCGACAGAGGCAATGCATTCAGAAACTAAAGAATTCAATAAAGAGACACGGGATTAAACAAAAGGGTAAACTCTCAAGAAAGAGTCTCAAGTTTAACCCCGGCAAAACTGAACAAAGTACCCCACCGGATTATTCCAATGTTGACGATCTTCTAGATCAGTATAGCTTAGGTCAGCCATGCTATTCAAAGGACATGGATGGTGATGCTAAGACAGATGAAGCCTGGTCAGAGAAAAAGATCAATAAATGTTGCTATCAGACATCACTATTTACTGTTCCAAAACACTTTAAAAAATCTGTAAAAGATACAGAAAAACATGTCCCTTCCTCTTCCTGTCTTGCGGAAGACCAAGGAGCTGAAACACCACTGAGGCTGTCCTCTCTGCCCCTTGGCATTTTGCAGTCGGATGATGACAAGGTCCCAAAAATGTTTGTGTCTGTCAATGACTGCAACCTGTCGTCTCCAAACTCTGTGTCTGGGGTTTGCGAGATAACCCACATGTCTGATGTGCAGAGGTATGCTGCTGTCGTTTGCCACGGTGATTTCCACCACCCTGTGGCCTCTCCCTGGCCTCCGGGGACTGACCTGAAGTTGGACTCGACAAACGTGCAAACCCTGAAGCAGTCATGGCAGAAGTTCTGCGCTCAGTCGAAACAGTGCATTCAGAACCTGCGAGCCTACAAGGAACGCAAGGCGGCCAAGCAGCTTGGCTTCATCATTGCCGCCTTCCTGGTGTGCTGGATCCCCTACTTTGTCACTTTCATGGTGATGGCTTTCTGCAAGACGTGTGTCCACCATGACCTCCACATGTTCACTATCTGGCTTGGCTACTTCAACTCCACCCTGAACCCATTCATCTACCCGCTCTGCAATGAGAATTTCAAGCGGGTTTTTAAAAGTTTACTTCACATGCACTAGCGGAGACCTTCAAAATGTGCATTTGTAATTGATATGTTCATTCCAGGTTCCTGGTGACTTTCTTCCTCATAAAACCTAATTGCTTTGTGTTTTCAAGTGTTCAATTGTACTCTAAACTGATAATAAATATGTATTACTGCGTGAAACCATGAGATATTTGATATTATCAATTCAACCCTTCTTCTGAAACTGCAGACTAATTAGACCAAATTGTTTATTTACTGAAGAGTTGATGAGTCCTGATGTTGCCTCACACATACAGCATTGTTATATGTTTGAAACTAATATATATTGACTTTTTGTTTCCTCCCATACTCAGAAGAGAAGTAAATTACTGTTGTTGAGTATCTGTAAGAATCATGCCATAGATGCACCTGACCTAGACCTTAACCTCATTGAAAGTCTTTAAGATGTGCTAAGAAAGACCTTACAGGGTGGCTCAACTTACCTATTATCAATACAAGATATTCATAAGAAATGAATGCAAATCTGATGAAAAAAATGTCTGTGGTTCAATCTCAAATCACAACATCCCTAAGCTGATGAGCACTTAGTCAAAAATGATGGATCGATGAATGGACATTTTATACAGTGCCTGGCCAAAAAAAAGATACCGTTTGAATTTAAATCAGCAAGTACTTAAGAGCCAATGATTGGGTCATTATTACAGCTCAGCAATGTTACACAGCAATAAAGTGAAGTCAGCTGAGTACCTGAATCTAATAAATGGCCAGGTTATCCCATCAATGGATTTTTCCTTTCCAAATGGCACGGGCATTTTCCTGGACGATAATGCGGGCTGAAATTGTCAAAGAGTAGGTCGGGGAGCACGAGGAACCATTTTAACTTGTGAATTGGCCACCGCAGAGTCTTGATCTAGACCTAGACCTTAACCTCAATGAAAGTCCTTGAGATGTGCTGAGTGACACTTTACGGGGTGGTACTCTGGTGATGGCACCATAATCACAGTAATTACCTGTTGGATCAGTTAGAGTGGTCTTGTTTAATGCACAAAAAATGCATAAATGCAACCCTGTTTCTAAAAAAGTTGAGACACTGCATAAAATGTAAACAATGCACTGATTTACAAATCATATAAACCTATACTTAAATGAAAATAGAACAAAGACAACAAATCAAATATTGAAACAGAGATATTTTTTTGTTTTATGACACATGCTAAATTTGATTTTGATGCCAGCAACACATTTTTTAAAAGCTGGGACAGGGGAATGTTTACCACTGTGATACATGGCCTTTTCTTTTAACAATGTTCTGTAAACGTTTGGGAACTGAGGAGACCAGTTGCTGGCGTTTTGAAAGTGCAATGTTGGACATCTCATTCCTTCCTTATATAGGATTTCAACTGCTCAGTGGTTCAGGGTCTCCTTTTTCATATTTTTCTTTACATGATGTGCTAAATGTTTTCAATAGGTGACAGATCTGGACTGCAAACAGGGCAATCTATCACCCAGACTCTTCTATTACAGAGCCATGCTGTAATATTCACAGAGTACGGTTTGGCATTGTCTTGCTGAAATATACAAAGCCTTCTGTTAAAAGACGTTGTCTGGTTTTTGAACTGTCTGCTGATAAGCTGAATGGTCCCTCTCCCCTTTAGCCAGGAGGATGCAGTGTCTATGATTTACAAAAAGAATTTGAAATTTTGATTTGTCAGACCACAGGACCCTTTTCCAATTTGCCTCAGTCCATCTTAAATGACTAAGGGCTCAGAGAAGTCAGCGGCGTTTCTGAATCATGTTTAGATCTGGTTTCTGCATTTGTGGATGCAGTGATGAACTGAGTTCACAGACAGTGGTTCTCTGAAGTGTTCCTGAACCCATGCAGTAATTTCCTCTATAGAATCCTGTCTGTTTTTAATGCCATGCTGCCTGAGGACCTGAAGATCATGGCTATCCAATACTTGTTATCAGCCTTGTCCCTTGCATGCAGAGATTTCTCCAGATTCTCTGAATCTTTTAATGATATTTTGTACTGTAGATGATGAAATTCCCATCTTGGTAATATTACGTTGAGGAACATTATTCTTAAATTGCTGCACTGTTGACCCACACAGTCTCCACACAGTGGAGAACCTCTCCCCATCTTCACTGCACAGAAACTCTGCCTCTCTGGGAGGCTCTTTTTATACCCAATGATCTTACTGACCTGTTGCCAGTTAACCTATGTTGTCTTTGTTCTATGTTCAATTAAATATGGGTTTAAATGATTTGCAAATCATTGCATTCTGTTATTTACATTTTACACAGTGCTCTAACTTTTTTGGAAAGGGGGTTGTAATTTACATGCAGTGATAACTGAAACACTCTTTAGGACACAGAGCATAATGTTAATTATAGTAAAGATCATATTAATATACTATTTATAAATTAAGTCACATTTCTTTATACTGTGTAAAGATGTAAATATTGTCATCCATAAGTATTGCACATTTATTGTGGCAAAAACGGATGGATGTGTATTCTCAGCTATTCATTTGAAGTCGAAAGTATGTCTTTTAAAAATAATTTACTTGTGTGCTTATAAAGATTTTTTAAAAGTTTTCCAGTGCTAGCAATAACACTTAGTTTTGAATATAATCTTTATGGGTGTCATGAACGATATTAATGAGCAAATATTCTTCCCTGTAAGTGGAGCACCATTTGTTATACAAAACATTATAATTTATTCCTGATGTCCAGTGAAAAAAGACCTGTTATTTTGCACGTTTTTTTTTAACCTGTGGTGAACTGTTGAACTTCTAAATGCCACTAGAGATAAAGGTCTAAACATGTGATAACAAATCCAGAGGGGAAAACGTCCCAGCTGGAGAACTAAGAACTAAATCCTTGTTTGGTAATAAAAGAGGGAAATTTATGTGACAGATGATGGAGAGAGAGCATGAGTCAAAAGTAAGCATAAAGGATCTGACATCAACTGCTCATATATCTTAAGTAAAATAAGCACAAGGCCTAATTATGATGGCAAAAAGCAGAGCTCATGGGTAACAAACTTCCTGAAATCTGTTGCGCATGTTTGCATTTTTGAATATGCAAACCTTAACAGAGATGCATACTAATGTACACAGCACATACAGTATATAGGAAAAGCACCTAAAACTGCCATCATTACCTATTAAGTGTAACATGAAGATTAAAACATACTCTCTGAGCAAATGCTATTCCCTTGGCTATTATTGCATTCTTTACTTCAGGGAATCTAATGATTTATGCTTGCATAATAAGTGCCTGTCATTTCCTTTATTTTCATAAAACCATCATTCTTTTGTCAACTCTGTCATTAAATCCAGCTATACAAGTTTGATGAATAATTGAAGACTGGAAGTTATAAATCACAAAACGGAATGTTTTCTCTGGCAGGGGGTAAAATGACATATGTACATAAAGTTCATATTATGCACGTGCATATATACATTTTCCAAACTGTGAAATATTGACAACTTCCCTAGGCAAACATTTACAAATGGCAGGTGTGAGATGAAATCTTATCTTTCCAGGACCACTGTCCTTCTTTTGATTAAGGTTCCACAAACACATTATACCACCTTTTTCTTTTAACACATTATCACTCCATTGAGACGTAATTGGGCTATTGTTAGTTACAACTTCAAACTATTTTCTAAATATTTTTCTAAATATTTAAAGTCAATTTACGTCACAGATTGGTTTCTAACAGCTTCGATGAATCTGATAAATTTTAATCAACGTTCCACTCAAAGTCATACAAGTGTAAATGTTACAGGTAATACAGTTTAACCGTGTTATAATTATATTGTTGTAAATGAAATTACCGGAACAAATTAGAAAAAAATGCATATTATACACTGCGCTGAATAGTGATACGCGTATTCAAGCTTGAAAAGAAACATGCAGCAAGACTTGACAAGGAAAATAGCATTTTTGAACAAACCTACGATGCGCCTTTTAATTAAAGCTCTCCACCATCACCTGTTCGAAAGCCCTGTCAGAGGCCGGGGCGCATGAGGCGGTGCGTGTGAAATACAGCCAGACTGGAAAATCCACATCGCCCCACTATCGGGATATATCAAGGAACAACAGCGACCGTACAGAGTTACAAGTACCATTAGGTTTTAAATGTGTGCTTGCTAGGTGGCTACTTCGACTTGTTACCCCCTCGGCGGGTTGTTTATCAGCGCCTGCTTTCACGCCCCGCTTCAGAAATGAAGAGGAATGGTGCTTATAGATTGCTGTCAGTTTTCTCCTGCCTCGCTGTTTGTTTATTTTTGCTTCTATTTTGGTTCGTCGTCTTTTATACCATGGTGAAGGCACCGTAATCACCCTAAAATGTCTATTTACGTCTAGCCTAGATGAAAATTTTAAAAGGTGATTATTTCGCAACTGTCACCATCCATCGACGGAATCCAGTTTCCATTTTAGTGGTACATTACTCGCGTACGTGGCATGTTTCTAAGCGGCACGCACCGTGCTTCTGACGTCAGTCTTGACGTAATTGCGTCACACACCGGATGAGGAAGTGCGCCTTCGGTGAGTGTTTTTCTCACACATGTACATGAAAATTCTCCAAGTTTTGCTTTCTGCTGCTTTCTTGTATCGTCGCTTGTTTTGATGAGCGCCAGTACCCGTTATAACGCTTTGGTCGTCTTGCTAATTTCTGCAGCTGTTTTGAGTTGCTTAAAATGTTCTTTGGGTATAGGTCGCTAGCTCAATGCTTATTTCTGCAGTAGTTTAGCTGTTTGACTGAGCTTCTCTATTTCAGTTCTTTATTCAACTATTGTGTAAATCTAGACCGATGATATCGCCTGGTTGAAGTATTTTTGTTAGACTTGCTGTCATTTTGTGAGGTTTTGAGGAAAAAATGATTGACGAGTGGCGTGTTTTGGAATCATTCAGTACCTAGAGACAGGCTCGGGGAAAAGGGGAAACAGTCCGTTTGGGGTGTTATCACAAAAAGGGCATCCCTGCCGTATAATGCATGCCTGTCTCTAAATGACCGATTGGTCGCTGATCTGAAACGAGTTGAGTTACTCACTCACTCACTGCCGTAATGCTAATCGATAGCCCTAAGCCATACCCTAACCCTAATCCCCAAAAAACTCGTAAAACCCTAACCCCCAAAAAACCCTAAAACCCTAACCCTCCCAAACACCCCTAAAAGCTGAACTCATCAGAACACCGGCATGCATTCTACGACAGGGATGCCTTTTCGGCATAACAGTTCAAACGTCATGCATTACACTGTCTGTCGACTATCGAATTATGTCGCCTGACACGCCCAGATCCCTGCTTGAGAGAGTGTACAATTGTAGTTCTCTCTTCAAAACTACTTTCTCAGTCCCTCCAATTTCACATCTCAATAACTCTTAATGCATATTAGAAAATCAAGTTAGAGGACTTGATCATTGCATCTCATTATTTCTATTTTCTTAAATTAGTTGATGAAATTTATTGAGCACTACCTTTTATTTACATCAAAATTTACCAGAATAATAGGAAATATTTTTATGTTTTATGTGGGGTTATTTTTACCAAAAAAAAATGGTCTTGCCTAATATCTCATGCAGTGCTATATTTTCTAATAAACATGCAGCCAAGTCAGTTTCTACATGCATGAGATCTGCCGTGTTGGACTTTAATACACGTATAACATCAGTGAGTAGGCAGAAATTTAATTCCCCCCTTCCACCCCCATCACAGTATTTTTACACTGTCTGGTCATTAACATGGGCTGTCCATACCTGCATGAATATTCATAGGCGGAATCATGAGTTTTATTCTATGTTCCTCAGCAATGGTGAGGAGAGAGATGAAGACAGATGCTTCGTGCTGTGTATTCTGTGCTGCTCTGGCAAAAATAATTACTTTTTACATTTTACTCATTTATCTGATGCTTATATCCAAAGTGACTTACAATAGATGGAAAGATTACAATTTACTTGTGTCCCCTGAGATTAGAAATGGGTGAGGCTAGGGATCTGTGCCAGCAACTGGAAGGCTGCTGGTTCAAATCCCGTGAATGGCTGGAGTGATTCTACTCCATTGGGCCCTTGAGCAAGGTCCTTAACCTGCAATTGCTTCATCCACATCCAGCCCCATAAGGAGGTCCTCCAACTTACAGGGAAAAACTTGGGGTTTGGTTGCAAGATTGGCACTCCAGCCTCCGGAAAAAACTCTCACTGGTCCATTCGGACTAGCATGGTGCTGAGGTATCACCTGCCACATGGCTGCACCCTGAGGTAGTTTGTCATGTGCTGGATGTGGCAACCTACTGTAATCAGCGCATGCTCCTTACCTTCCTGAGATTTGAACCCACAACCTCTGCATTGTTAGCGTAACGCTCTACTTGTTTTGTAGCGTTTTTCACCCCCCCCCCCCCTTGCCTTAATCGAATTAGTGGATGACAAGTCAAGTGGGCTGTATTTATCATGCCCCCCTTATACAGGTATACAGTGGCAGGAAATGATGTTTCACCCGGACCATGGTGTGACACCCAATAGCAGTGAGGGAGGAGGGATTTTCATAGGACTTAAAGTGCAAAACACAGGACAGTATAAAATGGGGGGGGGGGACTGGACACAAGGGTTTATATATATCAGTGGTGACTGGTGACTAAAAAAAATGACGGGATAAGAAGAATACGTTACAATATTATAACACTGAACTTTTCCAAAGAAGCAAGGAAATGTGTTTTTAAATGACAGAATTATAGTTATGAGTTATTTCAAAATTACTTGTGGCAATTTCATCTTAAAAACAGACCCAGTACTACCTCCTTTAATGGACCAGCTCCCTTTGACATACATAGTGCAGTGTGAAAGTAAGTAATACAGCAGCAGTACAACGGAGTGGAATAAGTGTAGTGACTATAAACTAATACATAAAGATAATGGGATATCAGCTTGTCTACAATGGGTTATAGGCTTGATGCTGGAATCTGGGAGACTGAGTTAGTATTCATCTCTGTTAGTTCACTGTACTTCTGCAGCAAATACTGGAATGTGTCTATGAAATGTATACAGTGTCAAGTACTTATGTGTGCCATGGTGACGAGTATCTTCTTTAAGAAGCTGGGCGGTCGCTATGGGAATTTCACAACATTTAATATATGCACTGCAAAGGGTGGCCAGAAATAAGCAGATTTGGTGTTTTACAGCATTTTGCACAAAAACATGGTATGTAAACTATGCGTAAAGAGCCAGAAATGTTTAAAGACACTAATGCATAAACCTGCAAAGAGAAATTCTGGATATAAAATGTTCTTCCCTGTCTCTTTGCATGTTTTCTCTATTGTGTGTTTAGTCTACAGTGTTCCATGTGTAATCTCTGTGTAGTATTAGGAAATTTCTGTCATTCTGTGCTTCGTTTATGGCAGAGGGAAAACTCCACTTCCCCAGAATCTTCTGTTGTAGATTACAGTCTAGTTTTACTCTCCATTTGATTGTAATATATGGTATAGGACTATATAAGCATTTATGTGCTAAAATATAAAATGTTGACTACATACCTGGTGATATCTTTTAGCTAGCCAGTAAGTTCTGTTCAATTAGTCTAAGTTCAGTTTTGGCTTTGAAACTTGCTTTGTAGTTTATTATCATACAGGCAATTATATGATAAACTGAATGCTTGATATCGAGTTTAGTGTTGGGGAACTTATGTGAAATACATAGCCTTGATGGTTATGTAATAAAACGGTATTAATACCATTTATGAAATATGAGCATTTTGCATGGTGAACTCGTGACACTTTCAAAACTATGCAGCATTACCTGTCTCATCAGGAGGAACAGTCAGGCAGTGTGAAACGAAATGATTTTGCGGAATGAGAGATCGAAATTGGTACTTTGCTGCTCACTGTGATAAATTCAGCGCTGTTTATCTATGCCATCTCTTTGCCCCAGAGCTGTCATTTCTCAGCTTTGCTTGTTGTAACCCCGAGCAGCCAATCTGATACCTTTTTGAGCAGAGTCCTTAAAAAATCTGGAGGACGCGACACCTCAAGGCGCCTTTGTGATTCTGTTTGCGTGTCTTGTGATTGCAGGATTGAATTGACATTTCGATGGGGCCCAGGGTTACCCAGACACTTTTTTTGGGTGGGATGGTCAGATAGACTGGATAAAACATCTTCAGATAGATTCTGCATTAATGTATCCAGTAGAATCTCTGTGGAAAAAGGTGCACCACTTTCAATGAGGTCATTATGCGTGATGTTGGTTTATTACACATAGGTTGAAAAACAGTTAAAATTACTGTTGTCGTTCTTGTTCAATATTATGCTTTTGCTTTTATAAAACAACCAGTACATAACATATGCAGTACATGATGTGTATATCTACAGTAACACCTGTGAGATTTACAACTTCTCACATGGATAATGGCTCATGGACAAACTACAGGCCCTTTCTTCTTTGCTTTAAGCTGAAACTGTAGGAAATGCACTTATTAGGGCATTGCAGGTAGCTGCCGCCCGTCGTCTGTGTGTTTTAAGCCACCATGTTTGATGTTTAGGTGACGTGTCCTGTGATAGGTTATAGTTTGTGCTGAAGATGCCTACATGGTTTGCTGAAGGCTAAGTACTTAATGAATTTCAGGAGTTGTTATGTATTCAGGGGCCTTAAGCTGCACACACAGCAATTACAGTGGCATCAGTATGTTAAGGTAAGAAATAATTGACCAGAAGCAGTAAACAACCACTTTGTTTGTTCTTATATAGATGTAAACATAAACATAATGTTTAATGAAATCTTTACAAACACACATCTGTCACAACTTGGAATGTAAACAGTTTAAACTTTGAGGATGTGCAAGTGGTGGGTTTGAAGAGAATTCCACCTGGACTTCCAGTCATCTGTTTTCTAACACTTATCCTTGGTGGGGGAGCACTGAATCATCAGTACTTCAACATTATTTAAAACATTTTATAGTGAATAAGAGCTGGTAGGTCTGTTCAAAACTGTATTCAAAATAAAATACACTGAAGCAGTTTTTAACACTGAAATCATTCCATTAAATGGTGCAAAGAACTGTTCTTTTGATGTAATACAGATGTCAGTATAAGCCTGTGTTTAATGAAATTTTTACAACCACACATCTGTCAGAACTTAGAACTTGGAACACAGTCTAATCTTGTGTAAAGTGACTGTGTTGAAATTTCATCCACTTATGGAGACCGGAGAGGTTATTATTCCTGTTTAAGGGGGAATTCCACCTGACTTTCCATTCATCCATCTACTAATTTGTCTATTGCAGGCAGTATGGGGCACAATTCTGGGGCAAACCCTGCATGGGATGCCAGTCATCTCTTGCATTTGATGTTTTTCTTTATTATTTTGGTATTGATGATTTACATTGGATAATTTAAACATGTATGTAGTGGTTGCAAACACATTTTCTTTTTGGTGCATGTGAAATATCATATCTCCTCCTTCCAGCTGCTTGCCCAATACAGGGTCGTGGGCAGCCTGGAGCCTGTGTCAGGCAGCACAGGGTACAAGGCAGGGTTAGACGTCAGCCTGGAGCCTGTGTCAGGCAGCACTGGGTACAAGGCAGGGCTAGACGTCAGCCTGGAACCTGTGTCAGGCAGCACTGGGTACAAGGCAGGGGTAGACATCCGCCTGGAGCCTGTGTCAGGCAGCATGGGGTACAAGGCAGGGGTAGACGTCAGCCTGGAGCCTGTGTCAGGCAGCACTGGGTACAAGGCAGGGGTAGACATCCGCCTGGAGCCTCTACTTTTGTAAAATAGCCACTACAGTAATGTTTATGACAGTCGAATTGCAAGTTAATAGGAGGTGCGGTAATTTGGTATGGTAATAATGATTTGGTTTTTCATGCCAAATTAACTGACACTGTACAGACAAACAGATGTCAGTGCGCCAGGAGCTATCACCTTGATGTATGGTAAACGTGTGCATTTGCTGCAGGTGATCCATTGTGAATGTTCAAAGCCTTTCAGATTTTTGTTCACATTTTGATTACAGGGACATTTCTTTCAAATGCCTTGGTGCTTCTAGCAGTAATTACATTGTTTGTTTTTTGTTTTTTTTGTTATGAGTTTGGACGTCAAATCTATATGTTCATATTCTTATGAGAAGTCTCCATTTGAGTTTGGTTAATTTGTTTTTCTTCAACATGAAAGTAAACTTGTTTATAATATTTTGGTATTACTGTTTTCTTTTCTGTACTGGTTGAATTTGTCTTGTATCCTCTAAGTGAAAAGGATTGCCATGCTTATTGAGAAATTTTTGGTGCCTTTGATGCTGTTAGGATAATTTATTTGTGCATCTGACCTTCCGTATTTTGCAGCTTTTATTTTGAATAGAGTGGTTGATTTTTGGGTTGTTTTGATCTTATTGTAACATTGTATCCAATGTTTTTTATGGTTTAAAGATGAATGATTTTCCTTTGGCATATTGGTCTTTAACAAATGCTTTCACCCAGCAGCTTAGGATTTTATGTGTTTATATACAGAGTGTGGGTGCTTCAGTGGAGCAGTTTAAAATAGCGAGGTCATACTGGGATTGAAATACCATCATGAAGCATGCCCTTACTGACCCAGAGTACATTTGCATTTTAATCACCCAAAGAAGTACAAGTAAATAGCAGGAACACAATCAATCAGAACAGCCACTTCAAAGAACTGTGCAAAATTATATGAAATATTAGTGCTGTTTGCACCTGAATGTAAACATGGAAATTAAACAGAAGAGTAGCAGAGAACACAAGGAAATGTGTATGATCTTAATACATAGACAGATTTGGGAGAACATGAATGATTTTCTATAGGTGTAGCTTGAGATGGCATTTTATTTTCTGCTTCTCACATGATCCTGGGAATTTCTCAGCCAGAGAAATGCAGCTGTTCATTTTTGCAGTTTCCATATAGACCTGAAGAGAGTAGGGGGTTTTAAAAGCAACACATCATTGGTATTGTCATATTTTTTTTAACAGTGTGGTGATAAATTACCTGATAAGGTGTGAGGTTAAGGTTGCTCTCGCATCCTTTCCTGCCAAATTAGCTGCCCACATCATTTCAGATTATCTGCTATTGTCTTTACTGCATTTGCTGTCATAAGATATTTCTTCAAAAGGCAATTTGAACATAAAAGCAATGCTGGGTTAATCTGTGCAGAAATAGATTTATTGAATGTGCAGTTTCCTTGAGCAGAATGTATTTTGCTAAGAACATTTTATCTCCAGCGTAAAATATCATGCACAGTGACCAGCTTCAGACTACACACGCCTTCTGCATTCTACGGTTTCTACATTCTGATGTGGGAGAGGGTCCATAAGAGCTTTCTGGGAAGCAGTTATAGTTTATCTGGGCTGAAGAAGTCAAAACAAGGCTTTTGGTGGGAAGTGTAACTAAGCTTTCACTTGTAGCATTGTAAATAAACTACATATCATGCTGATGTTTTTGTAAATGAAAATGATGAGATATTGGCATTTTAAAATACTAGTTGCAGCTGTTCATAAAGCAGTGCGCACATTTTAAGCCCCATCCTTAAATCACCAGCTGATGTACCTGGATACGTTTAAGCGCGACCAAAACTGATCACCATTAGCAGCAGAGACGTGTAACAGAAGGTGGGGAAGTGTGGCTTTCACCGTGCTGGAAGGGTCTGCCTTATTGAGGCTCTGTCTCCACAGATCTTACCGCGGGGGAGTAGGTCTGAGAGCTGTCATGGCCGCTGAACCCTCCGGCGCAGAATCTGCCGGACAGAAGCTGCAGTTTGCCCCTTTCTGCAGTGCCCTGGAAGCCGGCTTCTGGCACCAGCTGACCCAACGGAAACTCGAAGACTACCGTCTGGACGAGAGTCCCAGAGACATCAGGGGCTATTATTACAATGGTAAGGAGATGACTGCTGTTCTCAGTCCTCTTCAGGCTTGTTGGAACAATGTGTTGAGTTAACTATAGGGTGAATTATAGCAGATGTGGTCAAACTGGCCCTCGGTGACATCTAGGCTCTGGAATTACTTTTTCAATCTGATATAGCTAATTCCTTTATCTAAATGGACACACAAGCGTAGCAGATTGCATCATAAGCTTACTGCTGTCAACCAGCTAGCTGAGCATAGGTGTGGCTAGGCTGGGTTTCCAATGAATGACCCGTAACGTCAGAACTGGAGTGAGATGTACAGTCCGCATAGCAAGAATCCAGAAAGCAATTCAATGGAGAGACAAAGTGCAAGAATGCTTGTTTTGTTTTAGGTGATCCCGTTGGCCTTCCTACTCGCCTGACTCTGGAGTTCAGTGCATTCGACGTGTAAGTGTTTCTTTATACATATAGCCAGATCTGCTTTATAACCATCTGAAACTGTACACATACTGGGTGAGCGGTTAGAAGATGGATGGATAGAATTCACTTTTTATGGGAGTCTAGTGTGTGTTATTTACTCTCAAGCAAAAAAAAATGTAGCTGGAAGAGGATGACCAGAGGGGAAAGTCTATTATATGGAACGTTATTGTATTTAAAGCTTGATTGCGTTGGAGTACCTAAAGTAATTGAATTTGTTAAACCAATTCTAAGCTAAGAGGTATAGTGTCTTTTACTTGGATAAATTCAGGTATGATAATCACGTTTCAGCTAAAGTATGTCAGATCCTTTAAATGTAGACCAAAGCAAGGGCTTGCCTTGATAGTCTATTCTTTTATATGGGTCTAAATATGCTCAACTTAACACGTGCATCTGATGTCATACGCAACTCATGCTTTATTGCAGTAAAGGAAATGAGCGTTTGCGACGAATATTGCTAAAGTTCGAAGCTCGTTTAGCCTGAGATTGACTTAATTTTTGTAAATGTTATTTGGTTTTTTATACGGATGCACCGATAACGATACCAGCATCGGGTATCGGGTCGATACTGCACTCATACACTGATACTCGTACTCGTAAAAATTGCCCGATACCAAGGACCGATACCACTTA
>JAODJW010000127.1:6454836-6465671 GCA_026777045.1 Hyperopisus bebe | reverse complement strand
TATTATAATTAAATGTATTAATGGTTTATTATTAATATTAAAATAATGACTAAGAAATCTTTATTTTTAAATGTATTTTATTATATAATAAATACTGTTACTGTATCATTGTCTAAATGTATTTTTACTGTCTAAATATATGTATTCAGCTAGTGTAAACATGCACAGTGAATGCGAGGCTGAGACTGAAGCGTTACCCCTTTGTTTCTGCGTTCACCGTTTGACTTCTGATGCCTTGTCCACACGTACACGGGTATATTTTAAAACATACCTTTTTCTATACTTCTTGGGCTTTTGTCCACACGTAAATGGCATCTCAGGTCACTGAAAATGGAGCTTTTGCAAAACTCTATCCAGGATGAAGATTTTAAGAAACTTCGTTTTCAGCGTTGACATGTAGACAGGGAAAACAGTGTTTTTGGCTCGAAACGTCAGATCGTGTGCTGTTGTCCACTTTAACGTCAGAGTGTGCACTGTTTGCTGTATACATTAGGCGAGTTTGAGCAATGGCGGACTTAGCTGAAATAGTGTTTGTGCTAACCTTGCTGACAGGACTTCTTACATGTGTACATATAAATGTTGAGTCGCTCTTGTATTATATTGATTAACACAGGCGTCGGAATGTGCGCCATGGTTTTCAACTTAACAGGACTGGCAATTAGGCTTCTGATTGGCTAACATGGCAGTACGGTTAGAGTTATAATGCCGCAGTTTTGCCATGCTTTTGACAGCGCATTTTAGCAGTTTCATGTGGACGGAAATTTTTTAGAAGACAATCTTTGTGTGGACGAGGATTTTTTTTAAACAGCGGAGGAAAAACACCATTTTAAAAAATATCTGTGTACGTGTGGACAAGGAATGAGATTCAGATCGAGCTCTAGATCATTTTTTTTCTTTTAAGAAAGTCAAGTTCTAATGAGTTCGAGAACTGAGGTACCACTGTATCTCCAAAAATCCATTATATCACGAGTAGAAAAAAATGCATCTTCTCAGAAATTACTTTACAAGATAAACAACGCAGTGAGACACCCTTAGCACCACAAATAGAAATCTACCTTTACATAGCTGTTAGTGAATGGTTTAATGTTTTAAATGGACTTGCATGACTTACTAATCTCGCTGTACATTCACAATTAACAGTGATGTTATTTATCTAGCTACCGACATTGTTGTTAGAATTAGCAATATAAAATAACCCGTACAAACAAGCATCAGGAATACTAATGTTAGTACAAACAATTGCTAATTAAATAGATGACTTCATAAAGATCATCTTTTTGCTCAGTTCGTTAGATGTCAAACACTATCAGTAGGCAGAAGAGAATGAGTAATTTCTATCTATAGTAAACAGTCACTGTTACCAAAAAGTGTTTTTTCAGGTGTTATTAGTGGTATAACGATTCTCCAAATCCATTGTTTGGTTCAGACCTCAATTATTGAGCCCGAGTTCGGTTCATCCTTGTCTTTTTTTGTTTGTTTGTTTTTTGGGGGGGCTGGGGCAGTGGTCAATAAGAAAAAAACAGGGTTAAAATTTCTGCGTTTTATTAATCACCAACAATTTGGAACACTAAACAGAAGAACACAAAAAAATGTGTTAGATTAACTTCACATAAAATAGCTATGTAAAAATAACTGAAATATTGGACTCTACGGTACTGACTTGAATGTGCCCAGGCGGGTCTGCATCTCAGCGTTGTTATCCATCTTGAGCTAATGAAACAAGGCTAGCTTTTACTGTAGGCGTGATCACTCAATCATGATTGGCCCAAAATAGTCATGCGACACACAAAGTTGGTCAATAAGTGTAATGTGTAATATTTACAAAATACACAGCTTGCCCAAACTTTAGAATAATAATTCTGTGATTTACATGTGTTATGGTGTTAATTGTGAAATGAAAGATGAATTGTGTAACATTAGTAATGTAATTAAGAGCTCAACCAACTGCATCTGCGGCAGCAGGGTTGTGGTGGGGAGGAGTGGATATTGCGGTTCTGTCTTCCAGAACCACAACACAAGATTTCAGTCTCTGTTTCAGAGCCGTCACGCTGCATGATATGTTCTCCCTGTTTGCTATGGTGCCACTGGGGATTCTGGGCCCCATGAAAGCATATTATATCGGGCCCCCAACTCAAACCAATACAATTATGTTTGACATTTTAGGGAGGGACCCTTGAAATCATCTTAAACTCCCCCCACCCATTTTTGCAGGGTTCCCAGAAGACACTGTTGCCAAACAGCAATTAGGGAGTCTTACTCTACCCCAGCTCCATGCATCATGCTTCAGGATCTCTGAAAGTAAAAAAAAAGTTATAGATCTTGGATGCAGGGATGGATGTAATGTAACAGATGGATGGCTTATGAATGAACAGATGAATACCTGCTTGCTAGAACAATGCTTAAATCTGTGAATATGGCAGAGCGTAAAAAATATTTGGCTTTTTTATAATGTCTTCTAAAGGAGTTCCCAAGACCGTCGGCTGGGAGAAGAACCAGAGAGGGGCAATGGGACCCAGGATGGTGAACCTCAGCGAATGCATGGACCCTAAAAGGCAATTCTCATGTCTGCCTTCTCCACACTGTTTAAAGAGATACGAATGTTGGGCAAACAGTCCGGAAGAAACCTAACGGCCCGTCACCGGAAAATGAATAAACTAGTTTGATCGTTGTTGCTGTGTAGCTGTTGTCATGGATTAATTTCTTTTTTATTATGCTTTATTAGCGCTTCTGTGTATGTGTATTGTGCTGGGTAATAGACTTATTTTCAGATTGTTAGGAGATGGTTCTGGAAAATAAAAACACAATGGCCGGTTCCTCTTGTTCACGTGCCAGGTTGGCGGAGTCGTCCGTGGACCTTAACCTGAAACTAATGCGCTGGAGACTTGTACCCTCCCTGGATCTGGACAGGGTGGTTTCCACCAAGTGTCTGCTGCTGGGAGCTGGCACCCTGGGCTGCAATGTGGCGAGGACCCTGATGGTGAGCGGAATGGAGGGATCCTCAGTGTGGAGCCATTGCAGGAGGGGGGGGGAGATGCTCAGTGGGGATATACTCCAGTCGCTTCAGTAAATGTTCACGCCATGAGAAAAGGCCAATTTTTCATGCTGTGTAAACATCTAATTATGTATGCAGATTCCACCCCCCTCCCTTCCCCCCTGCATAGTCCTGCTTCAGAGCAAACGAATTAATAAATGATGCAAATCCTTGCTTTTTGTCAGGCAACGGGGCTCTGCGCCAAAGCTCGTCTTTGTTCTGGATGCACGGAATGAGGTTATCTATCTGTTTACCGATCCATAGGGGTGGGGGGTGCGTCACATCACCTTCGTGGACAATGCCACCATCTCCTACTCGAACCCAGTGCGCCAGCCCCTGTACGAGTTTGAGGACTGCCTGGGGGGCGGGAAGGCCAAGGCCCAGGCTGCCGTTGAGAGGCTGAAGAAGGTCTTCCCCGGAGTGGTAAGTGTGGCGTTTCAGATATTCGTCTCCATGACGATTCCACAATGGAGTTTGCTCATCCTCTGTGCCTTGGTGTTCGAAAATGATGCCATTGCGGCCCCTAGCTCTCATAATGTCACTGGTGGCATTTTTGTGATCCTCTTTCAGACCCTTGCCTTCTCAGTCTTGGATGTTGATGAATGAGGCTTTTCTCCTAAAGCACTTCACTTTCATAAAAAAAATACCCTCAGGCAGATATTTGTCAGGCCGGGAGATATATTGCCAAGGAAACGCTGTCGCAGAGAGCAACCCCCCCTGTCACCGGACCCCCACCCCTCCCTTTTGCGTATTTCCTCCTTTGTGTGGGCCCTACGGCAGCTTGTTCATGCATAGGGGACTGGAGCTGTTAATGTTCCAGACAGAATCTGTTCCTGGAAAGAGAAGAAAAAGAAAATATCACAAAGTGGCCCCGGAATGACGTGGCTCAGGAAAGCCAGACCGCACACGCGTGTTTTAGTGAGTGGGTGTATGTGAGTGGGGGGGGGGGGTGCTTCGTCGGAGCACAGATGTGTGCGCACGTCGCGGGGACGCAGTGGGCTCCTCGCCCGCTATGATTCAGCGCTAACGCCGGACGTCATCGGTGCTCAGCGTGTGGGCGTGCTCTCTGCTGGCCGTATCTGTCTGAATGGAGCAAAAGCACGGCATTCAGGAGGTTCTCAAGACCCCTCCCCCACTCTCTCCAGTGACAAGGGTGGCCCAGCAACCTCCTTACCGTCTGCTGCTGCCCCCCTGACACCTGAAAAGGGTACAGGTGCTCCTCGCATTTTGGTGGATTATCACAAATTCAGCTTCAGGTGAACTCCTTCATTTAGTGGTGTCCTGAAGGTAACCTGAACCTGCCTTATGATCAGGCTTATGGGAGGGTGCACGATGACACAGTAATTATGTTCTTAAAATGGATGGATGATTGTCACCAAAATAATGTTCAATCTCATAAGTATATGAAAATAACAGGTGCATTATATGCTTGATGCAATAAAATGAGAAAAGCTTCTTGAATTTATTTCTTCATAGTCATTATTAATTGATTATTTTAATAGGTACGGACAGAATGTAGGTTGTGGTGCTCAGGACTGAGCTCTTATTTTTGTTATTATTCTATAAACACAGTGTGTTAAAGCAGGAAAAATGTCGCCGATTGTTCTTTAAAAGTGTGATTAAGGTATAAGTTTTTAATAGAGGGAACTTAAGCCTTTGGTTTAAGTTCAGGTTGCTAGGAGCCGTGTGCGTGCGCGTGTGTGTGTGTGTGCGTGTGTGTGTGCATATGTGAATAACATGAATGTGCTGCCAAGGCTTGTTTATTAAAAGATTTGAACTGCATGAACCGTGTGGTCATGTAGAAGTTGTTAAAAATCTAACGTGCCCATGCGTCACATGCCTACCCCCCTGTCCCCACCATTTGCCCTAATCTTATTGGTCAGACCGCAGCTCTCTGGAATACCTGCCCCCCTTTCAGTCGTCAGCATCCGCTTCTCCATTGGTAGTGATCAAATTAGCCTCCTGGCCTGTCGATTCTTTGAGCATCATTAATTCATATCGTCTTCCTTTATCGATTTTCCCTGCCTGTCTCTCTAATGAGCCCCCCCCCAGCTGCCCGTCTACCTGTCCTGCCCCCACTGTGTCACGCCAATTAGCCGGACGTGCTGGCAGAGAGGGGGCCCGCCAGTAATTACTTCCACCCTTTTGTAGCTGTCGTGAGCCTCCGAAAGCAGTGGCACGGGCCCCCCACAGCCACCCACCTCACGCAGAGCCGTGTCCGGCTCTTTGGAAGGCTCCCGCTCTCCCGTCCCCTTCCTCCGGGAGCTCCCAGAGAGCGCTAAGGAGCAGAGGGACGCGGCTGTTATAGAGACACCCAGGCTCTACACAGACAGCGTTGGAAAGCAGCGTTGTGGCACCACTGTCATCAAACACCGTGGCACTTGACCTGTAGGGGGCGACCTGTAGCTGGCCACTGTCCTTTGGCATTTGGCTTTCATCTTTATATTGTATTTAGGGGAGCAATTTTGGGTTAGGGCTCAGGCTCATGAACCCAATGGTGAAATCACTCTGGAATTTGAACCTCTGGCCTTCCAGTAACAGACACACTACTCCCTAGGAGTCCTCCCCCCATTTGTCAGGAACAATAACATGCTTCTGATACTGCGTCAGCTCAGCGCAAAAATCCCTGAAAATGGAAGGGACTTGGTTATGGGACTGAAAATGTGAAAGATTTGCCTCCCAGTTCCAACATCAGCAATATCTGACTGGAGAGTTGCAGTGTGCGGCCCTCACACGCCTCCCCCCTCCCACAGAGTGCTGAGGGCCACACGCTGAGCATCCCCATGCCCGGCCACCCGGTGAACTCTTCAGAGTCCACGGTGGCCCAAGCCCGGGGGGACGTGGCGCAGCTGGAGGCCCTGATCTCCAGTCACGACGTGGTCTTCCTGCTAATGGACACCCGCGAGAGCCGCTGGCTTCCCACGGTCATCGCCGCCAGCCAGAGGAAGGTACCCCCCAGCCTACCCATCTACTCTATATTGGTCCGTTTAAAAGCCAAGGGGTGAAGCCTTTTCAGAAATGTCCAGGACTGATTTAAGCGAATACTCTGATTTATAGCACTTCAGGACTCTGGGTAATTAAGTTTTGCCTTCAAAAATTTCAAATGGCACAATTGTACTGGCAAAATTGCCGAGCGTTTGCACTCAGGCTACAAGCAATTCTTACTGCCATTAAATATGAACGTTTTCTGGAAACGACTGGCGTAATGGTCCTGATTGCTAACCCCCCCCATAATGGCTTAATCGTCTTTGTCAAACAACATTTCAAATTCTACCCTTATTTCATTCAGTTTAAGTCAATACTTTTGTACTAGGAAACAACGACATCCCAGAACAGCCCAGACTATGCATCGTCTGTGATGTCACGTCATACACATCATGTGTTCTCTGGCGTGATCACATGACCCAAAGTTTGCAAACCGCCATGCCACCTGCCGCCACATTAATATTAGAGGCTCGTAGCATTCGGGCTCGAGTCACTCCCCGGCGTGCACTCGGTTAAACCAAAGTGACACTCTTCCCCAGAATGCTTTCTACTGTGGCTCTCTCTCTCAGCAGATGCGGATAAATTGACCTTTACGACAATCCGACACGGTCGCAGCTCCCTGCTATATTGGAAAATCCAATTCCTGCAACGCCTGGCAGGTCTCGTGGTCGCTACTGGTTTTCGCCGCATCCAGGTTTTAATTCTGGTTCCTCGCAAAGATTTTAAATATGAATAATTACGTGCCCCCAAAAATGGCACTGGTGGACTCATGTAGTGTCTGCCACAGCCTAAAGCCCATCATAGACTAAAGTCGGTTACGTGTAACTGTGATCCAGGGTTAGATCTAGAGATGAATGATGCATAGTATTTGAAAGCAGATGCAGAATGTTTTAGAGTAATTTTTAATTGTTAATACTGCCATCTTCAGGTACTTGTTTAGCATAAATGACATGACAGGCATCTCTTTCCATGCAGTTTTTTTTGGGTGTGTGTACGATTTCCATATTGTCAATGTGCCTGTCATGTTGTGATGTCATGAAAGGCCCTTACAGTCTGTCAGGGAATATTAATGTAGGCAGTGAGTTTTGCTATGGCTTCCATAGACATTTCTCTTTCCGTTTCGTATCTTTTGGAGGAGGGGGGAGTGACATGCTGATGGGCAGTGTGGTGAATTGAGATGGAGAATGACTTAATCGTGCGTTAGACGACAGAGATTGAACATAGAAATGACATGGTGTCATGTTGGGAAATGGAATTGACAGAGCCGTGTGGATGGACACTTATGTTGGGTTTCCATTAGCGCTGCACCGGGTCCATGTCCGGATGTCTTTCCAGGGGGGCTGATGGTGGTTCTACCTGCTCCCACTCTGACCTTCGTTCACCTCTGACCCCTGACCCCTGTCCCTTCTGTGTAGCTCATCGTCAACGCTGCTCTTGGTTTTGACACCTTTGTGGTCATGAGGCACGGCCTGAAGCTGCAGAAGAACACAGGGACCAACTCAGCCCCCACCTCCGCCGGGTCTACTCCCGCCTCAGAGTGCTGCTCCTCCTCCTCCTCCTCCTCCTCCTCAGCTGGTTCCATGGCCGTCCACGGAGCCTCTCTCTTCTCCAACATCCCGGGCCACAAGCTGGGCTGCTACTTCTGCAATGATGTTGTCGCCCCGGGTGACGTGAGTCTTTTTTATTGCTTTTCTGTGGTGCGTTGTAACATGAGCGAAACCGGGCAGCCAGCTGAATGAGTGCTTGCGGTTTCCTTGTAAGATAATTAAGAAATGTTATGAAATTTCCAGCCAGTATGTGTGCTTGGAAGGACAAGGGTCAGTTATTTAAGCCCTAGAAGTTAATTGCTTCATTAATAAACAAATCACCTGCTTATTCAGAATATCAAGTTAACATCTGTAAGTTTGAGGTGCCACCCTGGCGTTTCTCCTTTCGCCCTCCCAGTCCACGAGGGACCGGACGCTGGACCAGCAGTGCACCGTAAGTCGGCCCGGCCTGGCGATGATAGCTGGGGCTCTCGCCGTGGAGCTAATGGTCTCCATCTTGCAGCACCCCGAAGGGTAAGTGTGGCCAGTCAGCACCTGTTTTAATACCCATATTTTGGGGGGGGCATTAGTGCTGCTCCTGGGGGTGGTATGCGGCTTGGTGGGTTAGGATGTCATGCCTGTATTCGGATCGGTGTTTCAAATCGCAGGGTCAGCAGAGTGATTTGAGTAGGACCCTTAACCCCCAATTGCAATTGCCTGACCCTGCTTCCAGTGCTACATTGCTTTGGATATAAGCGTCCAATAATAATCTAATTGTAAATCTGTTAAATTGTAATTGCTGTGCCTCAGCACCCTAATCCCTACCTTCCAGCTTCTACAGCAGGCCCCGGGTGGCTTTGTGGCCTGACTACCGCCACAGGACGCGTTCGGCGTGCCGAATCGCTCTGACGTGAGGCTAATTGAACACAGCCGCATGCTATCTGGCAGAGTTTTATTTCAATTAAGACACTGGACTTCCCTGCTCTGGGATGGCTAAATGTCCACCCTTAACAATGTTCAACAGCATAGCAATGTGCAACTTCATAGCTGGATCTCGAATTTGAGTCTCAAACCATCCGGCTTTCATTGGATGGTTTTCAGGGGGGGGGGGGGACTGAGAATCTAATGTTTGTATTCAAGATAAGATGTTTTGTTAGATTTCTTTGGAATTTGCTTTTCAACATAAGAAGCTCTGTTCCAAAAAAAAAAACAACACAAATCGCCGTACATAAATTATGCGGGCCCAGATATTGCACTTGCACTTTGACACCAAATGTTAATGCACAAGGGGACTGTAGTTGCCCTTAACTGGTGACCTGCTCTCTCGGCTAATAGAAATGATTGATTGTGGAGTGAATGAGTTCTTGGACCTATAGAGGCTGTTCCGTGGAACTCGAAAGCATATGCTCAAAGACATCACCTCAGAACCTGAAATGGACCATGAAATGGTCATAACTGAGGAAGTGTTTGCTTCGTGCGTGGGGGTGGATTTTATATGATGTACATAAAGTGCCTTCTTTTGTGTCTGTACATTAGATAATAAGCTTCTGGACTAACTTTTTGCATTCTTTTATGGAATGTGTTCAGTTTTCACCCCAAAATAGTCCTGCCTCTGTAAAAGGTCCTGGGTCCTGTCTTCACTCTGTTTGCATAGCACACGGGTTTTTCCCACTCCAAAGACATGCAGTTAGTGAGGGAGTAAAGTGAGTAAACTGCCCAGAGTATGTGCATGTGTGCGCCCCACTATAGACTGGCATCTTGTATAGGGTTCACCCTTAAGCCCGCCCTCTCCCGCCCTGACTCTACTGGGTAGGCATTTCGGAATGCTAGATAACTCTCTTCACTGAAGTACATTTTTCTGACCAGGCTTTGTTTGGCAATCAGAACTGATGTTGTATGGGTCAGCATCAAGCAACATGCATTCAGAATGTGGATTGTTTTACAAATAGTTGTTCCATATTTGAAAACATGGAATGTCAGGTGATTGATACCCAACCCAGCGCCACCAGGGACAGGCTGTAGGCCACCCTGCGACACGGTGACATGGATGGATGGATGGATCAGTTGAACATGTTCAAAAATGTAGTTTTTGAGTGTTTCCAGATTCGCTAAGGTTAAGTTTCTGTTCCTAATGGGACATGCCATGGCTGTAAGGGGCACCCTGAACTTCCTGTTTGGTAATCGAGGCGACAGAGGTGACCGTCGCAGGTGAATGGCATGGGTCCAGCTGTTTTTGTACCTGTGCAGTGATACTTGAGGTCAGGAGCGTCACCGGAGAATCTTCAGCATGTAGCCATGAGTAAATGGAGGTAGCGGTTACATGGGGATATAAGCAAAGTTTGCAGAGTTGCTGGCATCGGTGCGGCTAATGTGGTAACAACCATTAGCACACACTTCCTCACCTGGAAGTATGTGCCGCAGTAGCTCAGCTGACTCCTGCAACACAGCTGGGTGGTAATTTCTCTAATGGAGTGTCTCTCGGAAGGCGGGTGGCCCTTATCTAGAGGCGTTTGCCAGCCGCATCTCCTGAAGCACCAGCAGGAACCTGACGGCACAGATAGGCTCTATTGTGCGGCCCTGACTGCACCGCGGTATGGCTCTCTTTGTGGCATCCGGCCTCAAGGCAAGCAGAAACAAATTCTGAGCCGACGGCAGGGGGGCCCTGGCGATAAGGAGACGGCAGGACATTGTCCAGCGGGGTGACGTTTGCACTTTAAGGACAGTTCAGATAAAAGCGGGACAGCCATACTCCCGATGTGCAAGCTGGCTTTTCACATTCTAAATTCCCTCCTCTTTAAAGGAAGGACAGCACTTTTGAGACTCCAGATCCAAAATATGTTAAATAACTCTGGCAGCCTTTTAAGGATTATCTTAGAACAGCCAAAATGAACACAGTGACATTAATACCTGTATAGTACATGTGGGGCAGGAGGCACAGAAAGGCAGCTAGAGACAGGAGGTGGAGAGAACCTAATTTTGGACACCCATCCCCCAGTCCTCATATGGAGATATTCTGATGGCTCCTGTTTCTCTTCACGTGGGGGTGGGCTTGGGGGTGCTGACAGCACACCTTATCGGAAGTGACCTCGGCCTTCTCTCTCACTGGCAGGGGCTACGCCATCGCCAGCAGCAGCGACGACCGGATGAACGAGCCCCCCACCTCCCTGGGCCTCGTTCCTCACCAGGTCAGTCATCTCGAAGCTCTGCCCCCCCCAACCCAACCTAACAGGTGACAATTACATGTTTTCAAAGGCAAAAACGAAAGTTAAAATCAGTAACGATAGCGATTGGCT
>JAODJW010000127.1:6429486-6449376 GCA_026777045.1 Hyperopisus bebe | reverse complement strand
GTGTGTGTGTGTGTGTGTGTGTGTGTGTGTGTGTGTGTGTGTGTGTGTATATATATATATATATATATATATATATAATGTTTAATATGTTGCTTTCCAAGGCTAAGGCCGGTACATTCCCTCATAACTGTAGCTATAGATGCAGACATCAGGGGGCGCTCTAGTCAAAGACACGTTTGCTGTTTAGCATAAACTCAAGAAAATCTCAAGATAATAATCCGTTTTATGTTCCTTGTTTACAGATACGAGGATTTTTGTCGCGATTTGACAACGTGCTTCCAGCCAGTCTGGCTTTTGACAAGTGCACTGCCTGTTCGCCAGTCGTAAGTTATGCCCAAACTGCCGACATTTTGAAAACTTTTAGGAAATATCTCATATCATTTCATGTTGCTCCCTTGGATTTCCAATGAAGTGCCTCAAGGATTATAAATCATGCCTATTCAAATACCTGATTTGGATTACAAATTTCCTACAGGTTATTTAAAAGTACATATACAGAAAAATGTTGTTCTTCGGAAAGACATTTACAGTATGAAGAATACAAACATAGCTCCCTCCAACAGAAAACGAGGGGGTTGGAGTGTGTATTTTACTATGAGACCATATGGTCTCAATAATGCTCTGGTTGGTTGTTGATGTCATTGTCAACATGCAAGTAATTAACCCCCACATCTAAGTGACCCCTACCCCCCCATCTGACGGGGGTGCTTTAGTGTTGAAAGGGCCATATCTCACTCATCAGCTTGAGCAGTTCAGACTCTTCAGTTTTGGCTATGGGTCCACTTTGAGCTTTTATTACTATCTGTTGGAAGCCAGCGTAGCAGAACAGCCCTCTCTCCCTGCGTAAATATGGGCTGCTCTGAGCGGGCCTTACTGGTGTAAACATAATCTAGTATGCCAGGGGGTGGACCAGTTAGCGGCCTGCTCACCTCCCCCCATCCCAGCCCTGGGTGTTCACTCACACATAAAAACAAAATAACTCTTCAGATCCTGTAATTTCATATAAAACAAGTTCAGTCAGCAAGGTCTTAGCGTTTAAAGTTTGATCATAAGATTCCCCCCCCCCCCACCACACTTCATAAAAATAAGATCTCCGTATACTGCCGTAGACCCATATTGCTAAAACCATCTGAAGGAGAGACATAACTGGGTCAAAGGACAACATCTTCTGTTATGTGGCATCCTATTTTTACTTATGTAGAAATTGTCCTCCTTTCTGATAAACAGATTGTGGTTCAGTAAGTGAAGACTGTTCCCTTAAAATTCATTGTAGTTAAACTTGATTTTTTATTTCTTAAAATAAGGGATTGCTTTAATTGCATTTTATGCAAAATTCCACTTAAATCTATCAGAATATTCATTTTGTATTCTTTAAATGGCTAGTATTTCGGAAATAAGCTTCCTCAGTCCCTGTCAACAATGGGAGATGTGGGTACCATGGAAACCAAACAGTTCATCCCATGGCCGAATAGAGTCTGTGGTTTTTTTTTCCTTTTCCTTTTTTGTCTGTTTTGTCTTCTTCTGGCACATAAAAATGGCTTCCTAGTACAACTGCATTTCTTTAGAATAAGTTATGGAGGGAGGGACTTGATACTTTCAAAGACGCCCCTGTGACAGGAGTGGTTCATAGTGGCCGGTTTCCCTCTGGGTCCGCTCTCCGGCAGAGTATTTGGAATGCAAACAGTCTGCCGTCGTACCCACGGCAGCTTCAAAGCGTCTACTCAAGCGCCGTGAAATTATCTCCTGCCAAGAAAAATTAAAAAATAAAAAAGCCCACCTAGTTCCTCTAAACAATTAGCGAGAGATGGTTATGAGGAGTGGAGGGACAGGGCCCATCGTGCCTCACAGGGCTTATATAAACCAGATGTGAACACTCCCACACTCCACCCCACCCCCGTGTCACGCCGTTTCTGGGGTTTATGGGCTGCATCAGTCAAAGCTTGGGATCATGGGATATGAGTCTGGAAAACATAATGAAATCTTGTAAAGGTTCCACTGCTTCTGTTTCCATGTTGCTAGGCAAAGGTTAGTTTATGGCGCCTACCTCAGGAGTGCCTTATGAATGCAGCTAAGCGACGTGGGATGTGTTCTCTGGGGTAGACGTATTGGATCCAGAATTTACTCAATGAAACATGTCAGTGTTGTGATGCCACAGTTTGTTGTTGTTTTGTTTAAACCTGATGCTGTTCCCTCCTGCGGGGTACACGGTGGTGTCCATCATACGGTTGGTCAGAAATTGCACACCAAACAGGTATGTACCTGTCCAGCCGCCATTTTCTTTTGGAGGGTGTCTGTGATGAGATTTTGACACTGAAAATGTCCTCAGTGGGACACCATGTCCTGTCCTCTTTGAAGAAACCTGTTTTTTGAGTGATGGGTTTCTACTGATAGGTTCAACATCTGATGTGCAGCTGATGATGGTGATCATGGACTTTAGAGAACCAAAAAACTACAGTAATTAGTAATTAGTACCCCCCCCCCCCCCCCCCCCCCGACCACAGGTACTGGATCACTATGAGCGAGAAGGCTTTGCGTTCCTGTCCAAGGTCTTCAACTCTTCACATTCCTTCCTTGAGGACCTGACGGGGTTGACCCTGCTGCACCAGGAGACGCAGGCGGCAGAGGTAAGATTTCACCTGGATTGGCACCTAGTGACACAGTTACAAGACTCTATAAATAGTGTACAACAAAATGGAATGCAGGTTCTGGCATGTTAGTTGGTGTGGAATAATTTGACTGAATAATTAAAGTGATGATAAAATGGGAGGATGTTCTTTTTCTTTCTGTGAATCTAGACTGACTAGTAGAATGACCTGGACTGCTGTGGGAACAATGGGTTTGGGGAGGCATCCAGATGTTGCTGAGCTGAGTACCCACTCCTGCCAAGAGGGGTCAGTCATTCCCGGCAGAGTGTTTATTTATAGACTGTACCAGTTTTGGACGGTCTGCTTCAGTCTTCACCAGGATCATAAATCAGAAAATGGCTGACAGATGTTTGGACTGGCGACATTTTAAATTCGTATACATGTACCCATTGATCTTTGTAATAAATGACCCGTTGAACTGGAAAACGTAATCATTCATTTGTAGCATTATGTTACAAGCCATCCAGAGACTATAAGCACAGTGAAAGAGATGTTGAACTTGAGTAAGAAAACCTTGCCCCTAGTTACGTTCACATTAAACCGGCCTATTGTCAACATTTCATTTCTTGAAAAATCGCTCTTAGGACCAAATGGAAATCGATTTCTTTTTTCTTTTACTTTCTTGGCCCACAAGACTCACATCTGGGTTTCATTTTTAAAACTTTGGAACATTTTAATGTTTTCTGACAACAGTGAGAGGTTGGTATACAGATTTATTGAAGCTCCCACATGACAGATGTGACCTGGGAGAGGTATTTTGGAACTGTGGGAAAATCCCAAGTCAGCGCTCTTGTCTCTGTGCTGGTACCAGCACCAGCGGAAGGTTCTAGTCATCCAGGTAAGAGTGACCAGTGTGCATATCAGCTTGGGTTCGGACTTGTATGGAGGTGTTGAATTGAGCTATTGGGGACAAATGAGGACATGATTAAATGCAGGTTATTGCTTCAAGCTTGTGTCCCTGTCTGCATAGTGCCTCTTGCTGTAAGTGATGATGATGATGACGACAGTGATGATGGAGTACTACTCTGAAAAGGTCTTTCTTGCAGAGTACAATGCAACAGGGCCATCATGTGACAGTGACACACCCTGGTGACTTTGGAGGTTTAATGCCAGATAGGGTAGGGAGGTCTTGTGACCGGCGATTTCAGGACTCCACATTTACTGGCAATCGGGTGATGGTCGCAGGCGGACCCGCATTGGAAACGATCTCCCATCCCAGTCAGCCCCCACACGGGCCCCTCATCTACAGGCCGTGTGGCCTTTCTGTCCGCATAAACACATCCTTCTTTTTAACGCGCTATTTGCTTAACAGCATGACTCACTCACTCTGTGGAGTTGAACTCCCCCTATCCCTGCAGTGCCCCCCCCCCCAGGAGCACCAACCCATCATGCAGCTCAGTTGAAATGTTCCCCCTCAATGAGATGACATCCAAGATTTAAAGTACTAAAACATCTTTATATTTGTACTACTTTTCAATTTATTCTGACCAGGTAATTTAATGGGATCCTTTTCTTGTTTGTGTCCTTCCTTGAAATTTTGTCTCTTTTCTGGCACGTCTCTCTGTCTCTGTCTCTCTCTCTCTCTCTCTCTTGTATCTCCATCTGCAGTTGGGTAACCGATTCCCCTATCTGTTGGGCGGGCCGTGGGTGAATAGCCAACAAAGATTTTTTGACCCCCGGACACAAAGGCTCTCTTGTTAACGTAGGGACCCATGCTAGATTCCCTCCGCTCATGTCGGGGACCCGTCCCTATCGTTAATAAGACCCCTGTTGTCTGGCCTCGATGGGCAGGAATGCTCTAATGTTGCGTTCCGTCACTCTGCTTGTGATGGGTCCCGTCAAGTGCCCCCTTCTTCAAGCTGTATGTGACAGGTCGGCAAATAAGATGCGTGCCCTGCAGCCCCCTTTCCCCTCCCCCCACCTACCCTCTCAGGAGGAAGAGGAGAGACGATGAATAAATTAGCATGAAATATAGTCACAGGCTTGTGTCAGTTTCTGCTCATCCTGTGAAATATGTGTTGCTGGGGCATGTAAATGTTTGTCTAAGTAAATGGCACCTAACAGAACATCCCAGTGTGTACACATCAATTCACCTCGTTTATTGTGTGTTTTTAGTTATATCCTATAACTTCCAGCGGGGGGCAGCAAGAGTAAAGTACCACACCTAAAATTAAAAGTCTTGTTGCTTTGCCGGAACTTTTGAGGCCCTCTCTTGTTTCAATAGACTTTAGGCCTTATGTGTAACATACGGGCCCTTGGTTCTTGATACTATTCTATATTTGGGCGTTTTTACCAGCGAAGCTTCCTAGTACCCCTCTGGGCTGGGTTCTTCTGGAATCTTGCCTGGAGTTGGACCAGCTTCTGGGCTCTTCTCCAGCAAACTTGGAAAAGAGGCTGGTTAGACTCAAATGGACCCAAACCGTGCCTCTGCCTTCCCCAGCTGTACCATCAGAGCATGAAGTAGAAACGAGTCTGGTGCGTGAGGCACCGTGAGGCAGAGCAGCCCCTCCAGACCTCAGTCTAAGCCTTTGTGGGTTTGTGGATTGGGCTGTATGCACTTCGGTCTAAAAGCACTCCTGAAAAGTTCAGAAGCAGATTGTTATGAGTGGTTGCCTACACAGAGTACAGGAAATAGCAGAAGTTTCAGCCCACAGATAAATCTGTGTCCAGATTGCAGGTTGGTGTGTTTGCCTTTTCCTCCGGACATCATCAGCCAGGCAGTACATAACCTCTGGGGTCCTAATTTGAGCTGTCTCTTATTGCCTGTGACACACTCCTCTGGCATCTCTGCTGCCTCAAAGTTAGAATGTGTGATGTTCAGAATAGCTCCCTCGTCTGAGTTGGCTGACCAACGTTTAGGATGAGGCCCCCTCCTGTGTGCATGGGTGTGGTGTTTTTGTTTTTTTTTTACTTTTATTCACTTATGCAGTTCTCATAAAAAATTAATTATATTTTACGTCTGACTTTGTTTCGTTTAATTGACAAGGAAATGAAGGTTGTCCTCAACCCCCCCCCCCCCCCCAAGACGATATCAAGGCCTGAATAATGCATGGAGAGGTAAAGTGACCCTGCAAGCCAGAGGAGGTGCAGCCAGGCCATGCCTCGGGGCTGCGGGCGGAGATCTCACAGGGCCTTTCTTGCCTTGCTGCTGCTGTCAGGGGTCTATACACAGCAGCCCTCCATGGCGCCATAAAAGATTTATTCCCATAGTTGTCCGCAGCGGGACGGTACGCGTTTTGGTTTTAGGTTTCAGCTCAGGACTATTATGTATCCGCATGCACTTGCACCCAGCATTTCGAGGGAGCTTTTATTCATCCTCGCGCCATGGGGGCACCTCCGCATGTCCCGCCCATGACCCGCGGATAAAAGATCAGCAATTAATAAATAAGGAAGGGATGCAGAGTGTGACGTGTGAGGTGGAGCCGGGGTGGCGGCAGGGGCCCCAGGCGCGTTTGTGGCGGCCCTTCACGATGGCGCGGCTCATGCCTGAAGCCCCGAGGGCGGCGCCCCATGACATAGCAGCTCTGTTTGCGTGTCTCCGGTGTCTGTTTGCCCAGCACACAGAAACGGGCCGATGGCATCGTTCCCAGGTTTTTGTATGCTGTGCTCTGCCAATGATGATTTTAAAATCTCTTTCTGCTAGGTTAACTGCTGTGGACTAACGTGATAATTCAGAGACTTGGAAAGACTGTGATGCCAGATGCCTGGACACCTGAAAATGCTGGCTACTGAAGCTGCTGTCTGTGTCTTATTTAGCCAACACCATTATCCAAAGTCATGTACGTTCTTTTGTTTTGTTTTTTTTTTTTTGAGAATGCAGTGAGCAATTAGTTAAGGGTCTTTCTCAGAGGCCCTTCAGTGACCTAGGGATTTGAACCAAACAGAAGCACAGCTTCCTAAACCATCAACCCACATAGCCCCCACAAGTCACCAGAGTGATTTATTTATTATTAATTTATTGCACGACCCCTTGAAATTAAGGGTAGAATCACATAAACTCAGACTCATTGATTGAACCTTATCGTAAGTGTATTGTGATTTAAGAGTAATACTGGGATTACTCGTGATCAAGTGCTGTCTAAGTATTATGGCCCTATCGTCGCGTTTGTTTTATTATCTAAACAACTCGGCAAGTTATAACAAACTCAGAAATGTGCATGGGCTGTGCTCCGCATTGTTCCAACCGCGGGTAAGTTTCCCCCTAGGATTTGAGGACCCTGCGGCAGTTTGATTCAGCCAGAAGACTGTCAAAGTTAAGTACACGGCGTGGTAACAGGCTGGATTAGTATGGTGCTGGAGGAGTGAGACACAAGGACAGATGTGTCCACTGTTTGAGTCAGGCCGATTTCGTAACTCCAGGGTGCTGCTTGCTCTGAGTCACTCTCCGCTCCCAGTGGTTAGTTGCCACAAAATATGGCTTCTTTTTTTTTTTTAATTGACCCAGAGCTCGATGGGATCGACGTGCCAGTGCAGCCAGCCTGTGTTTAGGACCTAGGCCTGTGAATTATAGCCTCCACGATAAAGGTTGACAGTCCCCATCACTCTGTTTTCTGTGGATTCCCCTTCATAAAAGTTTTTAAATTGCTTTTTGTTGGCTTGTTTCACTTATTTCGTAATCATAATTCTTTTTTTCTTCTCTTTTCTTTTTTTTTTTTTGCCTGGAGCAGCTCGTTAAGGGGGGGGTGGGGGGTTGGTGTGGCTGGTTCGCAGCCACCTTCTCAGCCCAAGCAGCCAGAGCCTGAATCATAACACGGAGTGGGGGGAGTGGGCAAGTTTCTACCTGCAGGCAGCTTTTGAAGGCTTTTTTATGCTTTATTCTTAAACAGCTGTCTTTTCAGTCTCATTCTATGCACCTGACTGGGAACTCTGCCGATCCTGGCATCTATCTCCAAACTGATTATCCACTCCAGGTTTGGGGGGGGGAGGGGAGGAGCTGATCCCAGCAAGCACATGGCGGGGGAGGCACTGCGCTGGGTGCCATGTCATGAGCTGTTTTGTATGAAAGAAAACTTGCATAGCAGATCATGTGGACATGCACGACCTACAGTAATAATCACATGTACTTAATTCTCTAGGAGGTGATGTGTGTGTGTTTCAGTCTTGCACTCTTTACATGCGTCATGGCGTTTCACGTCCATTCATTTAATTTTATTCATAACAGAATTGCAGACTAAATCAGGGAGCTGTGACCAAATCTTGGTTGGTCAAAGAGATTTTTTTTAATTAGTATCCCGGTTTGTCATACCTTCCCTTTGTTTTTGTTTTTTTTGTTGTATTCTTAGTTATATAGCTGCTTTTGAAACTTGAAACCACCGCCAAGGTTCTGCAATTGCGTAACTCTCAGGATGAGGCTTTGGCCTGAGGCGTCCTCAACTGTGTCACATGTCACGTTAGTGCTGGAGGGTTCTGCGCGTTCTCACGGGGTGGCTGGGCCTGTTCCCTGAACCTGACCAGGACGTCCCAAGATGACCGGGCGTTCCTTCCTTCCGGAGGGTGACGACCTCATTACTGCCAAGTGGGGCTTCTGGCACCTTTTCTCCTTGCACCTGGTGGGAAAGGGGGCATGGGGGCAGGGGGGCGGATGTCCTGTCTGCCCATCCTATTCCCGTCCCATGAGTTTCGCTTTTCGTTTTCGCCGGTCTGGCTCTTGAATGCAGCTTATTGTTCAGTATTTCACTTGCTGTCATTTTTGTGAATTTTTCTCCCCACTTTACAATGAAATACCTTAATAAACCAAGACAGGCCCTCCAGGTTAAGCGGATTGAGTGCAACCATTCAGAAAACAATCCTGTTGCCCATGATGCTTCAGTATTTGTCTGAATTCACACCCAAAAATCTATAGCATGTCAGCTTCTGACTCACTCCCCTGCACGTCATTGTGCTTCTCTGTGTTACAGTAAAGAAGCCTACTCTGCCCCCAAAAATAGACATTGGGCAGTTGCCACAGTAATTATCATTTATGTCTGAAGTAAGTTAAATCAGCGGTTTCTTTAAAGTAAATACTAATGTGACAATTTGATGGGCATAAAGATGCCAACTTGTCATAATGACTAACCTAACAAACCTCCCCCCCCAGCATAGGCTGGATACGCTTATGAAAGCTAGTTGGTTGCGCAGCATGAAAGTCAATGGCTGTTTGATTTTATAAACCAGTGTTGCTCATCACAGCACCTTCGGCATCTTAAACACAGTGGAACTCTACAAAATCAATAAGCTGTCTTTTACCCATTGCTGTACATCTTTTCCATCTGTTACTGTGTACCTTTGTTACTCTTCACAAAGTCCCGTTGTTTTTGTTTCACTTGGGTGTAAGATTTCAGTATTTCTCACCTGAATTACAGTGATCAGAGTAATTATGCACATAATCCCATTGAGTGGCAAGCATCTGTTCTTGATTTTTGCCTTGATTCACATATAGTTAGTCAGTGTTAACCTTTATCAGTGTTTTCATATAGGGATGAAGGCCATAATGTTTTAGGAAGTCATGCAAGATATTTGAAGATTGTATTTTCATATAAACTCTTATGTGAATTACTTTACCAGTTTTTTTTTTCCTCCAAAGGAATGTTTTGTTCATCTTAACGGCCAACGGAGGGAATCTGTGGTCTTAGCTATTTCTATACTTGGAAAATGACTGCCAGTAGGACGTGACTTATGCTTTCCATACTCCGCCAACGTGCCTGATCAGTTCTCTGGGTTTCGCTATGTTTAGTAGATTCATCCACAAGAAACGAAAGGCTGATTTGTGAACCGTAGCAGTCCACAAGCTTGGCAGATGTGTTGCAACGGTGATTTGCAAACACTCAGGTTGTTGGAAATCATAGACGCACTATGTATTTGGCAGCGGGGGGGGGGGGTGACTCTTGGTTCCTTAGTAAATCTTCAACAGTCTTATTTAGTTACCTCAGACCTGGTTTATGGCTTAAAACAACAGCAAACCTGCTTTACCCTTGACTAGTAGTCGGCTGGCAATTCAGTGATGGATGGATGGTTATTTTTTTCTTTGAACCATCTTTCTGCTTATAACGCTCAGTGTTCAGGAGGATGGGTTCTTGCTGTACTTCCTAAGTAGAAACTTAGACTACAAAGTAGATATGCAGAAGGTTTGTCGTATATAGATTTAGGCCTTCCACTCTTTTTATTTATTCCGGGTCGAATGGTGAAGGTCAGAAACATTGCGTCTTTTCAGCATGAACATTTCAGCCGAGGTTTGAATACAGTGGAGTATAACTTTGGATGTGCTTGGCTTGATATGTAGGACAGGAAATGTGTCACTGGGAGAGAGCGAGACGGGGGGGAGGGGGGGGAATCCAGCCAAGTCAAGGCAAGCAACCCCTCCATCCAGAGCAACAACAAACCACAGCTGTAGCCTGCTAGGCTACCACACCCTAGAGAGAGCTGCGTTTGTTTTTCTAGCTGGTATTTGTGTGGATCCGGTGTAGAAGGAAACAGCCTGGAGGAGCCGTTCCTCTCGGTCCATCTTGTTCGGCTCCTCTGTTCACAGGCCGAATCTCAGCCATGGGCCAACTGACGGGATTTCGGTTTGTTCGCAATACGGATTGGGCTTTGTGTTGGGGCAGAGACGGGGGCTGGTAGATAGTAGCTGCTGGAGGGTGGGACCTGAGGGCAAGTCAGTAAATTAGGGGCCCCGGAGAAGGGGGAAATCCCAGACTGGTGCGGAAGGGTCTGGAAGCTTTCCATTTCAGCATGACTTGCTGAGGCACAACGGTGAATCAAAGGACTTGCTATGGGAAGGAACACATGACCCGTTTGGGCCCTGAATACTAACTAAGCCCTCTCCCCCCGTAGTCCCCTTCTGATGGCTGGTCTCTCTGTAGACACTCCAGGTGCAGATCTTACCCCATGAAAGAAATGGAAACATTTCTATCACTTTATAAGTATAACTATGGTATTCTAGATCATTAAACAATAAAAATATTAATGGGCCTTTGCCGAAGCTCTGCAGGCAACCTGAAATCCACACCTGGCTTCCCATAACCACTTCAGAGAAACTCTACATGCGTTCTTTTTTTTAGTTGTTCGTAACCACACTTGTCTCTGTGAGCATGAGAGGCGGAGCTACTGGAAAGTGGACTGTTTGTTGTGTCCAGCTGCATCCAGCACAGTATGTTGAGGAAAGATTCATTCATTGGGCACTCGGTGTGGAACATTTCCAGTCAAGACTCTCAGTTTGAATCAAATCTGAGTCAAGACTGAATGTGAAGTGTTGCCTCTGTGCACTGCAGATCACTCTTGGGTGAATGAGTTGCAAATAGAAATGCTGGTTTCATTTCGGAACGACCACTGGTTCTTCATTTGCATCGATTGTTAGGAGGTGGGTCGTTCTCCTCTGATCATTCTTGTTGAGCTCTGTTGTTGAGGATGGGCTGCATCAGGCCTGTACGTGACGGTGAGGAAATGGAACTTTGGGAGGGGGATCCAGCCCGTCCCTTCCTGCTATTCTTCTGCCTCAATGACTTATAGCCAGTTCTGTGCAGGCTTGCGGCGGTCGCTCAAGAACGTGGCGAAAGCCCGAACCAGATGATCTCACACTTAGGCCACATCGGCGCAGCAACCCAAGGCTGGGGTTCTTGTCTTATCTTGTTTTGGCTGTGGAGAAAGATGGCTACTGCTGGACTGCGAAGGTGAACTCGGTCGGTTGCACGCCTTCAGAGAACAGCGACAGAGGACATAATTCAGAGCTACTTAAAAGTTGCTACATATTCAACACAAGGACGTTCTTTCAATGAGGTGACATCCATCCAGCTCATTTATTTGTAAATGAGAAACGCTAAGACTTCTCAACTTTATTGGGAAGTTCACAGTGCTCTTATTGTTTAATGCTTTTGTCTTTCCCCACAATTAGGTGAAATTAACGCAGTTTTGAAGAGGGATTTTTACCAACACCTACCTCAGTACTGTGGTATCGCCATCAAAGATTGTGTCCCTGTTCAGGAGCACATTGAATATGTATAGTTGGCTGGCAGAACTGAGGACTTGCACATTAAACGTCACAAAGCCTCCCTTTGTTGGAAGATGCTTGGAGCGACTTAAAAGGATGCCTAAATTCCCTTCACATACTGTTTTGTGAAGCTTGTGGCGTTTAAAAGTACACTTTGTGTTGAGAGACAGGGATCGAGTCCATTAACTCTCAGGCAATTTTGGGCTGTGATACGATGCCTGAGACAGTCAGGAGAGTGATGCCAGCCTTGTCTGTGTGTCAGGGGGGCTTGGGGGTAGGTGTAGCTAGAGATTAGCCTGTACCGGTGGCTTCCAGGCCACATCCAGCCCCTACTAGATGGGACTTGCCCTTCCTGGAGGAACTTGAGTTGCCCCGTGGGTGTTTACGCAGTATAGCCCGTAGCGTCACCTTCCTGTAAGGGTTTTGGCACCGTGAACAAAGACATTGTGATACCCACTGGAGAGGAAAAGGCAGGAAAGTCCACAGGAGGGAAGTTTAATCATTTGCGGCAATGCCGACACACTTGATATCGTTTGCTTAATGAGACACGCTGACTAGATGCTCGATACTTCCCACTCGTACTCTGTTGTTCCCCCTCTTGATGACTGCGCAGCGTTTTCAGGATGAGGGGGGGATTAAAGGGCTGGGTGCCAGTTGACACAGTCTCAAAGAGAGATCCACACACCTGTGCAGCCTTGCGGCTCTGCTTTGCTTGGCTTTCTTTTTACACACACACCCCTTCCCCTTTGGTTAACCACAGTGCTGCTCATTCAAAGGACCATCTACAGACCTGCCCGGTGAACATGAGTGATGTAGGGCTGTTGTCAAACCCAGGGAGCCCGGAAGGTGGTACGCCAGCTCTGACACAACCCCCCAGGGAAGGTTGAACACACATGCACGCCTCTGTGCATAAATGCAGGTGCACGCAGAGCAACATGGTAACACAAAGCACACTCCACGTGATCAGGGGTATGTGCCGACTCCTAATTCAGACAACACAATATCTTGTAAACACAAGGTCACCATTCGACATGCTAAAAGGCAAAGCAGACCTTGAAAGTGAAGCAAAATAGTTGCCATCTGTGCTGATTCAGACCCAGGGGTGGGGGTTCATGTTAGATATGTGTGTATGTGTGTGTGATGAATGGTTCAGAAACTAGTAAAGTTATTTACTTGTGATGACTAACCTGGGTCCTCCAGGGCAGATTTTAATGAGTATGTTATCATTTCCTGTTGATGACCTTGTGGGGTGTCAGTCCTTTCACCAGTGTGCATCATGGAGACAAGTGTTTTTTTGTGTGTGTGTGTGTGTGTGTGTGTGTGTGTGTTCATTCGCTCGTTCGTTCGTTCCCAGGATCAGTGTTATGTTTTTGGTCAGCTAGGCCCACTGGTAAATGCACATGTAAGTAGCATATTTAAACCCTTTTTTTGTGACTATAGTCTATGAAATGTGTTTTTCGGTTTAAGATCTTTATTCAGTAGTAATTCACAATTTTATTGATGCCAGAAGGCTCATGGCTCACGGTGTCACGTGTAATCGCCAGTCACTTTAATCATTGGGAAGACGGCCAATGAAGTGAAGAGGAATCGGTAGGGGGACAGAACGTATCTCTGCTAATTAGGCCAGACCTCGGGTCTCCAGCCTTCGCCTACAAAGCTCAGCAAGATAAGGAGCACCTCCTGGGCTCCATTTCCACCTCTAACTGCAAGATATCGCAGGGCTGAATCCTGCAGTAATTCCTGAATGAATGACTAGAGGTTACAGGCTTTGGACAGGTTTAATGATGTTCAAGCAGGAATTACCCTTCTGACTCTTTGGGCTTTCACTGGCTGCTCCATCCCTGAACCCTCTGTGAAGCCTTTCCAAGCGGTGAACCTCCTTCCCATGTGTCCCTTGGCTCCGTGTCTCATTTGTACTTTAACCGATTTTCCTTGAACTCTCCAAGCGTTGTGGGAACCTTTTTTCCTCGCTCTTTGGTCTTTTCATAAGGCTTGCTTGAGGAAGCTTCCTCTTTTTTTTGTCTCTGTCCCACTTGTCTTGTGAGAAGCATGTACTGCAGTGTGACATAGAAAAGCGTTGTCGAGGATGTTGCTTATTCGTTGGGTAAAGGGCTGACATCCCTCGTTACAGCTCTTAGCCAGTTGTGGAAGTAAGCCAACATGGGATATGATCTCTTTGGGATCATAGGCTTGATTCCAATCCTATAATATGACCAACACATCAAAGTGATTGAGGAATTTGGCCTGGTCTGTTAGAATTAAACCATCAGTACTCTGGTTGTTATGATTGTTGTTGTTCTGGTTGGTAAGAGTTGCGGCTATAGCTGTTGCTTGCTGGTGATTGAGGTAGTTAGTAGGTACTGGTGTTAGTGCAGGGTGTGGTTGATGGTAGCAGCAACAGGGAATGAAACCACCAGTCTCAGTTTTTTTATTTATTTATAACAATATATATATATATGTATATATAACTATATATATATATATATCAGTTTTACGAGAAAAGATGCATTTACTTACTATTGCTATATCATGCTTCAAACAAATTAGTAAACTTTCTCAGATGTCCTCTCCTAATCCCAAATCTGTGTTTCCTGTTAAACTCGTTTTAGTGACTAAGACTGTTACAGGCAAAAATTAGCTGGTTCAAAAATTCCAACACCACAGTAATCTTGGCTTTGGGGGAAAAATCCGCTCATGAGCATGAAGTGATCTGTATTACGCGGTTACCAAAAATCCTAAGCATCTGCAGTCTCCTCAATGAGACCGTAGTAACTGTTTGACTGTAGACAACTGGTTTCAGGTTCTATAATTCTCCTTCACTCTCTATAAAAGATCATGTGAACAGAGCTCATTTTGCAAAGAGAGTTCGAAGAGCGCTTATTTTTGGCACTGACTCAGACGTTGAGCAGAGTTGCTACTCATATCATTAATGATTGCTAAGGGGGGAATGCTGTTTGGTGCTGTTGTTTCACTGGGTTGGGCAGTATTTCTGTTTCCTTCAGTTACTCTTTCCTAGTACGGTAACTCTCGTGTGGAAGAGTAGTCTGTTCTTGGTGAGGATAAAAGGAGGTTGTTGGCCTGCCATCCACATTGCAAAATCGTGTCTATGCTGAACCGGATCTTATCAGCTCCTTGGGAAATCGTGAATGGGAAAGGGTCAGCACAGGCCACTGCCTCAGAATATCTGTCTGAGAACTTTCTTCTATGAGCCACAGTCAACAGGAAATGTTTTTTTTTTCGGTCAGAGGCTGGAAAAGTCTTTCTGAATATAAGACTGAACGAATCTGGCCATATGGAATCAGAAAAATCCCACTAAGTGCTTTAAAAGCATGTAAACAATTTCTAATTCTGCTGTCCTGGAAATACAGAAGGAAATGCTGGATCAAAATTAACAATATGATCAAAAAGGACGAAGAGCAAAATATGGCTTAGCAATGCTAACTCACAGTATATCAAGATCCCATTCAAAATGTATAATTTTTGTCATCTTAATATGAAATGAAAACCAATTTAAATAATTTGACTTTCATTAATCCATGGTAACCTTTAAGGTTATGGGGGGTACATTCCTGAAAAAGGCCTGAAAGTGGATGAACCAAAACAGTTTTGTTGGTGTCTTTTTAGTGGGGATTATACTTGGTTACTGAGGGAAGTCCCAGAAGGTTTGTTTGTTGCACGGTGAACATCTGTTGAGAGAAAACAATGAGCAATGAGGAGGTGACGAGATCTTCTTGTTGAAACTTGCAAATCTAGGGGGTTGTAAAAAGATTTCAGCGGCCATAAACATATCGCTGAAAGCTGTGAAGAAAATAGTTGACAGAAATAGTTGGAGGTTATCTGAAACCACCAAGATGTACCAGGTGTGACTGTACAGGGAGGAAGCTCCCCAGGGAGGCTACTAAGAGGTCTATGGCTACCTTAGGTGCTGCAGGATCTCACAGCACTCCATTCACGTAGCAACAATTTTGCATGCGTTGCACAATTCTCAGATGAGAAACATGATATTTAAGAAGAATCTCAGTCTTCCTATAGCTGTAAAGATGTCATGTTGGGGACAAGCTCATTTCTATATAGTAGGTTCTCTGAAGCCAGGCCTGTATCTAATGTCAAGCACCACAGTGGCAGCATCACGCTCCGGGCTGGTTCTCTTTAGAAGGGACATGTGCTCTACTCTGGATAACGGGATCATTCTGTTGCCCTCTGCAAACGCCAAAATCAGTTGCTTCATACATCCTGAAACGAAAAGCTGATATCTGACAGTGGAGAGAATGCTGATATCTGCTCTATTTTAAGCTGGAAACAAAACGGTTATATGTATTAATTCTTTATGCATTACCAGAATAGTTTAAAAGGACTGCAGGCTAAGCTGCAATTTCAATGACGATATATATAATTATAGTATGAATGTCTCTTGAAAAAGACAGCATGGTAATCTTGCCAAAAACACGGGGGGGGGGGTTGCCCTATGATGTCACACACTTTTTAGTGATGCCATTAGATATTTTATATCTATTTTATAGATATTTTAACCAGTGGTTTTTGACTTCCAGAATGGTTCTTGTATCATCATCCAAACAAATATGTTTGCATATTTAATGCAAAACTATTTACATCCATTGGTGAGATAATCTGTGAATTTTGGGGACTGTATTCTGTCTTTGCTTTGTAAGCCTTTGGTGTTCAAACTGGGCATTAAAGTTCCGTGCTGGAACCTGACCTTTTTCCTCAAAAATCAAAAGTCTAATTGCCTGTAGATGGAGGCTTCTTATACAAGTATAAAATTTTAATTCAGGCATTGGTTTGACTTATTATTTAGTCTGGACTTAGGTGGCATCTTGGTTTCCTTAAACTTCTTGGCTTTTTTTTTTTTTTTTTGGAAAATTGATCCACAGGGATATCAAACCATACAAAACGGTCAGGGGGGGGGCAGTGGGGTGAAGCACTTTAACTTTTTGTTGACGATGTTTATTTTTTGCTGGTGTGGTGATTATTTTTTTATTGAAATTTATTGAATCTATTTAAAGCCATTACATTAATTTGTCTGCATGAACAATGTATAATTAAACAGCAGAGTGCAAGCCTTATATCAGATAAGCTGGGTTGGTGCGTGTGGGTTTCTGGGTTATCGTTTGCTTTGCAGCTGGTTTGTACCTGGAGCACCAGCTGAAGTACTTGTACTTAATGGTTTTAGTTTACGGTGATTTTAGGTATGAAGTTGAGTGAACCATAGTTCACCCCATGGCAAAACACTGAATAGTTATAAATAACTACCCATTATCCCCAATGCCCAACACTCATACCGTAAGAGCAGCAAAGATGCATTATACCTCTAGGAGGCGCCAGTGCTGCCCCATGCAGGAAGTAGTGAAACACATGGATTCCGAGGGTCTATCAAAACCAGTGTTTGCTCAATGGGATTGGGGGGGTGCGCACACAATGTGGCCACTTCCTATGGAAAGGCTGTTGATCAGAGGCAGGCCGCCCACATTCAGGAAGTACGACCCCCCCCCCCTTACCACCACCCACGAATCTCAGGGATAAGAGAACAGGAACGGAATTGACTCTGACTGGGTTCCAGCAATTGTCTGTTTTCCATTTGCAGTTTGTCTGATCGTCAATGCCAATTAGCATGTGAATTGTACAGGGTGAGCTAGTGGGGGCAGAGCCTGATCTGCTGCCTAAATATTGGTCAGAACGTGTCATAGATGCACAAGGACATACCCAGCAGTCTCCGATTTATTACCCAAACCAAAGTAATGGCTGATTTGCAATTCAGTAACTGTCACACTGCTCAGCACTGGACTGACACCTCGGGATAGACAATGCTGTCAAATGGATACAGTGGCAACAATGCTTTTCTGATGAGAATATGGAGTTGTGTTTACACACTATGGATTATGGAAAATGTATGCAAACGTGCAAATCGTGTAAATAACTGCACATTATGACTGTGGCTAAAGTGTTGGGCTGCTGGATTTGAGGTTGTCATTTGATCATTATGTGTATGAATTCACACTCGCTCCTGCGCCATCCCAAACCCACATCCGAAATGTTCTGTCGGCAGCAGGGCTAACAGCTGCGCCCAGAAAGGGATTTTATGTGTGATCCTTTTACAAAATGTGCCATTCCAGTCCAGAAGCCTCTCCGGCAGAGTAGCTGGTTCTCATGGGCAAATGTACATTGTCTGTCAGGGTGAGCTTGCGATAAAATGCTTTAATGGGCATTATATACAGCTAAGAGAAATGCAGAGTTGAATGGCTGCCTGTACGAACATGCGCAAGTAACCAGGTATCAATGGCAGCACCACTGAGATAAGAGCTTGTTTCATTTTTCCAGTGTGGGGTTTTATTCAGTGTCCAAGGACCACAGGCGTTGTACAGATTGTGCTAACGACAGTGGGTTCTGTCCTCACATTCATATTTTTATGCAATGAAAAGGTTGCTTTCAGTCAAAATGATGCCGCATGCTAACAGGGAGACCTGCGTTTAAGATGTATGATTGTGCTCCTTTTCACTTTTTCTGCCTAGATCTGGGACATGAGTGATGACGAAAGTGTTTAGGGCCACGCAAGGAGCATAGAGGGAAGCAAGAGCATCCTTTACAGCTCCGACCAGCAGAAGGGAGGCGCTCGACCCAACGGCCCGGTGCTGCTCAGGAAAGGCCCACTCTCAGATCTGTACCAGGACTTTATTTGGATATTTGATGTTGGTGATAAGAATGAAGAACAAAATGCAACTTGGTCAAGGCAAGAACAGTGTGCCTACCTAAAATGTTATACTGCTTCATTAAAAACTGGACATCTCTGTTCATTTATTAAAGCCATTCCTATTTCATGTGAATTTAATTCATACAACAGAGAAATTGCCTGCTGTACATCGCATGCTGGTAGTCATGATGTACCACTTGAGCTGTATGTGGTGAAACACGACTGTAGACCTCAATGTGACAATGCTCCCTAGTTGTAGTGGTTTCCTCAAACATTTTTTACAGACCATACCTAAGACCTGACTCCCCCACACCTGCAAAAAAAAAAAAAAATGTTTATGAACTGGTCCCTTTGAGCAGACATTTTCCACAAGCTGACATACACCCACATGGCAACATTAAAATAAGCCACATTTAACTTTCATCTGTGGCTTAACCTGCCAAAAGCCTAGAAGTGATTGTTAACAGGCCAGGGATCTAGTGTTGTGTGTTATAAATACAGCGGATAGGAAAGAAACTGCACACGGCACAGTGATTTAAGAGCACTTTATTGTTCTTTAAGGCTACTTTTAAGTACAAAAAGGTGGCCTGCCAGAACCTTTTTTTGCACAAGGCCACGAAACAAGGGTATAATACAGATTTACAAACCATTTTGAGCATCTAGAAGTCCACCATTGATGCTGATTCCAAGTGAATAAATGTTTAAAAAAAAATAATCTGGAAGCACAGCAGGTCTTCCGCTGATCTATTTAAATATGGTCATGTTTTCAGCACTGTATTGGACCTGAACGGTGTGGACGCCCATCTCAGGTCCGTCATTATCAAAATGAACACTTGTTCTGACGTCTGACAAACACCAGAGCTCATTATCTGTGCTCTGTACTGCTCTGAAACCGCTCAGTAGCCTTTCAGCAATTACAAATGAGTGGCTATATTAACGCAGTGTTTAAAGAATAACTGTGTTCCTGCACTTTTTAAAACCTTAAAACAGTCAACTCTACAAACAAAAAAGATCAACTTTTTCTTGAAAAAAAATGCATGATTACAATAAACAGGGAAAATTAAATAGCTACATATCATTAACAAATTAATTGTTCCTCAAAAAATACCTACGATTTTTTTTCTCTGTACATTCGTTACGCACAGCGTAATGATGGTCTTATAGTTACCTATATAAAAAAGTATTTTTTATTAAGTGATTTTCCTACAGTGTGTAGGGTATTGTATGCCAAGCAGAAAGAATGTCCTACCTCGTGAACGGGTAGTGAAATGTATACATGACAGTGGTGGGATCATATTTAGGAGAGCCTAAAATTGACTTTAGCTTCTCTTTTTCATCTTGAAAGGGTTTCCAGAAAGTGAGAACTATTTCTGTTTAAACCTGTATCCAGATATCAAACGACCTATCTAGCAGCGAGCGCCTGCGTTCAAGGGCCGGTCAATTTCTCCATGGCTTAATGAGTCCGACAAGTGACAGGTGATGGAATGTACGAGCGCATGGCTTCTGGACGAGGCAGACGCGCTTTCACCCAAGCCGCACCAGGCTCCACTTCCATTTTACCCTCTTAGTTTTCAGTT
>JAODJW010000127.1:6404596-6420483 GCA_026777045.1 Hyperopisus bebe | reverse complement strand
TGGAAATTTGTCCGGCCAGGTCCCCTAGTCTCCCTTAAGAGCCCGAGTCCCAGCAGGTCATGAAACATTCCAGGCCAGGCTCTGCCTGACACTGCCATGAGTTATTTGACGATAAATAGCCATGTCTGCAGTCCCATGATCGAACACAAGTCACTCCGTGCAGGCCGGAATGCGTGGAACGTGAGGGCCCCAGCAGCGGCTGCCTCAGACGTGCCATGTGCTCCAATCACAGGCCTGGAATGCACGGAATTCTGGACCGTAGCTCTATGCCAACCGGCAGACTGCTCCAGACCATGATAAGCTTTTAGCAGAAGTACCCCTGGCATATACACACACACACCTAATAAATTAGGGTATTTATTTCTCACTGCATGCAAGAAGGACATCTCTTTGTAGCCCTGTAGAAACATAACTTCAGCAGTAAACGTCGTACTCTGCAAGCTATACTGGATAAATTAGCATGGTTTAAAAACAGGGGTCCAATAGACCCATGTCATTTAGCAAATATAGCCTTCTATAATCCATTTATATTCTAACCACTTATGCTGGTCAGAGTCGTGGGGGTGAGGCTTGAGCCTATCCCAGGCAGCACAGAGTACAATGTTGGGGCATATGTTATATAATAGTCAGAAGTTACATGTCGCACTTACAGCTGTGCCACAAACAGTCGGCTCATCTTTGCCACATGCTCATTGTCGCAGTCAATGTCGTTGTCCACTTGGTCCCCGCTGTGCTTCCTCTTGCTGGGGCTGATAGGAGGAGGCCCGGTCCTGTGGTTGGTGATGGCTGACGACATGGATACAGGCTGCATCCTGGGGTCACCCCTCAGAGCCGCCTCACCTGCAAGCAGAAGTCGGACAGCCACTCAGCACTCTGTTTCACATGGGAGTCCATGCACAACACCCCAGAGCTGAGGTTACTCCAAACACCTTCATGCAAACCTGGTATGTTTAGACTCGCCTACTTCTATACAGGGATTTTTGAACCTAAAGCAATTCAGGCCAACTGCCTTGCTTAGGAACACACCGACAGGGCTCCAGCCAGGCCTCTAACCAGCTACCATGAGTTTACACACTCCTGCCATCAACCACCAGGCCTTTGTCATCGAAGAGCCCCGATTAACCTCTGTAACTTGAAACTTTATTACATTCGCAGCAAGGTCTCCTTTCACAGCGTAACCATGATGCAACATGGTTTACTACAGCCTAAGATAAATGCTGTTCTCCTCATAAAAGGCCTCCCCAGACAGAGCTATAAAGTGTGATAAAAATCAGCCAATGAGATTAGACTAGGCCGCTTATCAAGACACCAAGGGACAGCTAAGCCACTACTGCCCTACAGTTACAGTATGCCAATTCCTACATTTCGCCGACAGGGAGCAGATTCACACACAAGACTGAGGAGGCCGCCTCCAGCTCCACCCAACCTGTACAAGCTGGCATTTGAGTCCAGCAGCTTTGAGTAGATGCACAATGTGTGGACTGAGTGGGAGTAACACAGGAAAACTACCACTGGCAGCTACCCTCGGTGGGGACTTTCCACTTTAGCTAAATTTTAGATTTAGCATAAAAAAAATAAAAAACAAATAAATAAAGCTGGTTTAGCAAAATGCGAATTCTGCGTCTGGTAAATATTGGTATAACAAAATGCAAACCACTATCAAAACAGTGCAAAGCATGGGGCTCATATAAAGGCCGCTTTTACGGGAGAGACCTTCCTGAATTATGGCTGCACATTCCGCGATGCACGTTTTCCTTCCCTTCCATCCAGCACTAAAATTAACTGACAACTTTAAAAGAAATAAGTTCACTCCCTTGAAAGGGCAACACAAACTAAGCAGAGAGTAGGAGAAGCAAGTGATCAAACTGAACCAAAAACAAAAAAGATGAAATTAGCCGGTGTTAAATTAACAAAAGGACGGCCCAGCCTACCCTGGGGAGAAGGCTACCAGCGCTGAGCCTCCAAAACAAGAGGCCCATTTTCCTGACTGGCGTGTCTCTGCTCGTCTGACCGCACGCCATGGCAACTGGGATGACATCATCGTTTTGGCAAGAGAGAGGACCGGTAATAAAGAGGACTGCAGACGATCCACTGCAGATCAGCCCCCCTCTCTCCCCCCCCACCATCCAGCATAAATTGATAGCCTATCTGCACTGGGATTCAAGTATGAAAACAGAGGTACTCAAATAGTGTTGCTATTGTGAGTTTCATACCGTGGACTGGCATGAAAACCCCGTAGAAGATTATTCTTGCAGAAGCTATTCAAATTGCCTAAGAGTCACACTTCTTTCTCCTTTAAGCAAACTAACATCAAAACGCATTTTGAGCTGATAATTAACTTGAGACCAGCTCCATTTCACACCTGATCCACAATTTGACGACAATCAAGGTATAAGAATCACATTTTCCACCATGAAGGAAAGCAGAAAACAAGCATCGTAGGCAAGGCACAAGGGATGACCCCAATCTCCCTAACACATGCTCTCTTGGGGTTTCAGAAAGACCATCCTCCAACCAATGCACTGCAGCAGGACATCAGCCACCATCTTGTGGGAGATTTGCCCAAAACCCAGGACCCTGATGGCCCAGTAGTTTCAGAGAAACCACAAGTTAAATGTCACATTTCTCTGCTTGTCACGTTCAGGAGTTGCTTTCCACAACAAGATGTATGATCCACAAGGGAAAATCTTCCAGAGGATCAGGAGGCAGCGCGTGTTAAACCACAGAAGGGGGGGAGGGGACTGCAGTGAGATGGGGGAGTAGTTTCTGCTGTATCAAAAAAAGTTATGGTACAGTAACCTTTGTTAAGAACTGGCCTCTAAGCCATAAAGATCACTATCTGTGTCAAGAGAGACACATTAAGATGTTTGATCTAATGAAAGGCAGTCAGTCATTAAGTGAAAATGATCAAAGGAGACTTTCTTGGGACTTCAAACATGAAGCTCAGGATGAGATCATTTTACACAGATCATGAGCACTCCGCCCCTCCCCCTCCCCCCGCAGCACTAAAAAGCAAGCAGAAGAAGCGCGCTGCACTTTGAGAATGATATTTTTGGCTGCCATTCCCTGTAATTTGAACTGACCACCAGAGGCGCCTTTATTTTGAGATGCATACACGTCTTTCAAATCAAAAGAGGGGGGAAAAAAGCAGACGTTTTCTTTGCTTGCAAAAAAAAAAAAAAATCTATTATTGACTGACTCAAATCTTGGATCCATTTTAGATATTAACAGATATACACTGGGGCATGCTGCCATACATGGAAAATACTTGGAATTCATGACCGAACACTGCCACACAGTCATGAATAAAAACTCATGACCCTTAAAATGAGAGAAAAGGGGTCGAGGGAACCAAGAAAGGGTCTGGGAGGCACACATCGAACTCCGTATGTTTTACACAATGGCTCTGGTCTCCATATTCCTAACCCCACCCATCACCATCCCGTTCTACCTGCAGTAAATTAGGTACCACCCATTGTTCTACCTCATTTATACCACCAGCTTTCTTTCTTTTGGGGGGGGGGGATAATGTGCTGGGCATTTGTTCAGTTTTCTAATGCTGTTATACAACACCACCTCCCCAAAAGGATCAATTAAGTTTCAACTTATCTAATCCACTGCAGGCAGAATTTCGCATTTGATCAGCAAGAAAAAGTGGCAGTCAGCAGTACCCACCCCCCACAGCAGCACCAAATGTCATGGCAGCAAGTGGCATGGGGGGAGGTAGGTCAGCCCCATGTGTAACTGCAATGCCATCTATACTGGACAGCTTCAGCTTCCAATTACAAGCTAAAGCAATCACAGTACGTAAAACACGGCAATGATTTTACCCCAACTCTCATCAAACTCTCTCAAAACCAACATACAGCATGTTACCAAGTGACATGGCAATGCCAAAAATTAAGTTTGCAAGGACAATTCATGCTCCGGCACAGGAGAAACACATGTGCATTGAACTTTAAGGCAGAATTTAAACACTACACAAGCCAACAGCTGTAATGCGTTAATCAAAATCAGCTCATTTGGACATCTCAAATCAGAAGAGTTCTAATCTGAAAGATTACATCAGAATATATAAACAGATTTGCACAGCCCAACAATTTAAACCTGGCCAGCTGCACTTGCAGCGATGTGTCTGTCCGTGGACACAATTTAAGAACCGACTAGAAAAGCATTCCGTAATTTATTTGGCTCCATTAAAAATAGCAGAAAGCGCGCCACGCTAAGAGTGTGCAGAAATGGCTGTGATTGTATACTTCTATCCTCTGTCACCAGGTCATGTGACCAATCGACTGGGGGGGGGGGGGCGGCATTCCAGCAGGCAGGCCTTTCAACCATGTTGTGTGAACCTGAATAATTAGGCCCACTAAGTGAACAACACTCCTTCAAAATAAAGAGCAGCAACACTGTGCAGCCTCTCGACCACATCAGCTGAACGTGCTTCACTGATATGCCAGTTCATCTTTGGTGACTTATCTGAAGCTGACCAAGTCATACAGTGCAAGACAAAAAGCTAGCGTGTTGTAATTGGGAAATTGGGAAGAAAGAACAGCTTTAAGCAAAGTAAGTCAAAGCCACTATAAAAAAGTGATAGAACACACTTAAGGCTTCTTGTTCTCCCTCTCTGTACATGATAAACGTGTGTTTTAATAAACTAAACACTGCCAACGTCCTGCTTTTACCCAAAGCTCCTAAGCAACCGATTTACTTTAGCCGCTCTTCAGCAAAAATGATTTGAACATACAAAGTGTGCTCAGCAGTATTACAATATACATTTAAATTAACCAGCAGCCAAAACAGTATCAGATGAAAGCCTTGTATCATGTCAAAGCCTTATTTATCCTCAAGACTGTCAGAGGTAATTCTTTTAACCTTTTTTGTAAACAGCAGGATAAAGGCAAACACTTGCCTGATATAAAAAAACATGAGCACCATAAAATTAGAAGCAATTCAAACTGCTACAATGAAGGTCGATAAAAGCTGGGCAGTTCAGACTGTTTGATGTTACTCAATGTTCCTGCTTGGCAGTTTATGCAAATACAAAAATCCAATATAGTAGGAGTCAGAAATAAGAGATATTTATATAATCAGTCAAAAATAAGAGCAAAAAACAAAACATACAAGATGACCTTTACTGCTCTAATAATTTGCACTCATTACAAATGTGCATATTTCTCACATAAGTTACAAACGTTGCGCATCAAATTCTTTAACTGTGGAAGAAACTTTGCCGGTGATATTTAAACAGAAAAGCGAACAAAAGAGTCAGTCAGATCCAATGAAACAAACATCTTGCACCCATAAAATTATAAAAGTTGGCGTCAGTTTATATTGTACATTCAGCACACAAAAATCTTAAACACCCTGAGAAGCCACTGCTGTAATTCAGCATAGCTGAAATGTTCTGGGTCAATACCAGCAACAGTGAGTGACCAACAGAAATAATCACAATACTGCTAGCTGTTTAAACAAGGGTGAACATGACAGAAGCCTGAATAGCATCAGGACACTGATATTTTATACAAACACATGGCCTCTGTTCAGAGGGGCACCACTGATGCCAACACTTTACGAGCCCATATCAAATGTGGCCGACAATCTGACTCCAGCCCTCTAAAACCTGAACCCACATACTACACGACGTCCAGCAGGAGCATGGCGACGAGGGGAATGTTTACACAACTGAGGAATCAAAAGGTTTCAAAGAAAGTGTCCGATCCAGAGGAATCAATGGGGCTTCATTTAGCTCTACGGCTATAATGTCACAAATGGGGGCGGGTCAGAAGCAAACAGGAAGTATCAGATATTCACACAAAAAAGTGTGGCAAATTTACAGAGATGGGGCCTCTGCATAGAAGAGGGAAATCCTGGAGGATGGATGGATGGATAGATGGATAGATAGAACTTTATTAATCCCTCGGGAAGGTTCCTCCGGGAAATTTAGTATCCCCCTAACATGACAGGATCCCCCTGTCAGTGTTGGTGTGTGCCACCCCAGGGGCCTATGCACTTTAACGTGTTCTCAGAGGCACGCAGCACAAAAGAAAACCACTCTTCTCTGCTTTTCATTTTCCACGCTAGGAGACAACGCGCGTCTGAGGCCTGAGCCACGCCATGTGTGCGTGTATCGTGTTTCTGTAGTCTGACATGTGACGGCTGACAACAGGAGGACAGTACAGCCCGGATGCTTTGGACGAGACCCTGGGGCCCCCTTAAAGTCCCTGTTATGGTGTTTTTTTGTCAGATAAGATTCTTCATGGTGCCTGTTGTACCACAGCACTCCTTGAAGAAAAACAAATAAAGAAAAATGAAAAAAACAAAAAGACCCCATTACAACGAACAACATCTGGTTTTGCATTGCAGTTCCACTATTGAACACTGGGCATCACCTCTGGACAGCTTCAGGCAGAACTAACCCCCAGATTAGCAAACTATTTTAACCAATGCTTTGTGTGGAAGGTTTTTTTTAATCCAGGGGATCTTAGTTTACTCACTGTAAAGCATCTAAATTCACAACTAGATATCATCTTTAATGAAACTCTGGCTTATGAACAGGAAATACCAAAACAGTTCCCCCCTGGGAACTGGCCCAGAAACCTGCTGATCTCCAGTCCTTAAAACTACTACACTAACTTAAAATACTCCATTGCATGCCTTCTAAAAGGACCATTTCCACAATTACTAGAATTCAAACATAAAATAACCCACAATTCAACTATAGAACCACAAAAGAAGCCTTGAATATCACTGGAAATACAGGCAGATTGCGAGCAGTCTTAATACAGAAGAACATGCCTTTACAGGTATCCCTTAGGCAGACACTTAACCAAGCACATCAAGAGCTGAATGCAACATGTTTAATACACTTAAGCTGCATTTGAATGATGCCTATTTTAAAATTATTAAGTCAGACTTATAACCACATTCAAGAGGACAACCAGCTCCATTCTGACCAGCATATTGCCATAGCTAGCTGTCCAGTGAGTCCTTTCAAATTTTAGAGAAAGTCGAGACCTTCCACTAAACAAGCTCCATTTTACCACTTGTGTTTCATGCAAGAAAATCACACAACACACATACATAGCATTCTTCGACTTCTATATAGGCTGCCGAACAAACATTTATCTGGTCCCTTCAATCGCCGCACATACTGCACGCCTCAGCCTCGAATTGCGGTTGTATCGCACTTCATCTTTTTTCCACATGAACCACATAAAGTAGGTATTCTGTCCTAAGGGGGGCACTTTTCCTCCCATCCGCCCTCAGGGAATGCTTCATTCGGTCTTTAATTCTTATTAAAAAGTACGGCCACAGGAACCTAACCCTACTTATAAGAAAAACATCGACATTGTAAGGAGAAATGGTCCAGCACGGACCTCCGAGACGGTGAAAAGGCTTTCATTAGCCATTAACTTGTGTTACACTGTTTCCAGTCGACTTTACTCTTTTTATAAATTGTTCAATCAGACAATATTCTTTTGTGTAAATCATTCGCTGCGTATCTACTGACAGAAACATAATTATCCTTAATTTAGAAAAGCGACACTACAGTAAAATAAAATGGAAAACCGTTACTTTACGAACAGCTTAGACAAGTCCGCTAATTGCTGCAACCGTACTGGGCCTTTAACCCATTAACTTTCTATGAAAACGACTTTTAAAAGGTCAGTAACAAAAAATAGTAGAGGATAAAGTAAAACGTGTTGTTTACCTTCATAGCAAAGTATGCCGATGTTGTTGTTCATTTTGTCCAGATACTGGTAGTTCAACAGGTCCATTTTCGTAAGAAGCATTTATCGAGCAAAAAAGACCAGCTAGATTGCTTTTAAAGTTTAGGCAAGAAGGAGAAATGGTGCGACCGTTAAGCTTTCTTTTTTTCCTTCAGGAATAATTCCCAGCGCCAAAGGCCCAGCCTTCAGCCAACTTCTCCGAGCAAAACAAAACTTCAACCCTTCAAGGGTTGAGCCTCCTGAATAAAGTATCTATTCAAGACAATTCCGGCGATGCTTAAGAGTCTTTTTTCGTGCTTAAAATGTTTGAGAAACTGCGTCTGTTTGGGGGAAAAGGGGGACAAAAGGGTCGCGTCAGTTCTCCTCACAGCCCGCTGCAAGTAGACTGCACGGACACGCAGGCTATGCTTGGTATGACTCGAATGCGAACGCGCTTCCTCCGCAGGCTCGACCCAGCGCGCATGCGCATTGGATTCTCCTCACCCCTCCTCCGAAAGGCCTCGAATATCAGGGATTTTTCCGGCTCCAGGTCGGTCTCCCAAATGCACCGGGAGTGTGTGTGTGAGAGAGAGAGAGTGAGAGAGAGGGGGGAGTGAGTGAGTGAAAGCACAGAGAGGGGGGTTACAAACAAGGAGGGGGGCTATGTCAAAATTCTGTGACAGGAAACAGTATTGCCTTGGAGGGGGGGGAGAAAAACCCACTCACAACATAAAGGCGTCTATTCAGGCTCATTTTTAACACTCTGTGTAATCCAATACGAAGCTTTTCTCGGTACTACTGAACGTGTTCATTTTATAAAGGGCCAGCACTGTAATACAAGTAGATTGCATCCGTATTCCCATCCTACTGTTTTAACAAAAGTTTTTCAAACTATATAGACATCACAGTTAGAATAGGTTTATGTCTCCAACACTGCTATAACCTTACAATCATCCAGCTGCTTCTCCTGGTCAGGGTCGTGGGCAGCCTGGAATCCATCCCAGGCAGCACAGGACACAAGGCTGGGGGGCACCCTGGACAGGATGCCAGCCATCCAAGGGCCCAGGGAGAACATTCAATCTCCACACACAAAGTGGGGGCATTTTCAAGGCCCCAGCCCCAGAGCTGTCACCCATCATCTGCCCCTGTCCTAAACCTGACTGAGGTATTACTCACCATTTAAAAAAAACATACTGGTATAAAATGTGACGGAAACAGATATATAATCTGAAGATTTAGCTGTCATAGACATTAAGTTACTTCCCCCCCAAAATGTCGATTTTTCCGGTTTTTAGATTTTTAAGCTTGCATCGGACATTTAAATCGTGCTGGAAATGTTTAAGGAAATGTACTTTAATTTTTTTCTGAAATTTTAAGATGTTATTGCAGATAAAAATATGGTCTTACTAAATATGTCCAGATGTAATACATTACATATTTCATGGTGATAACACAAACGATATTCATTGTAATGCATCCAAGCCGTTTCACATAGCAAAACATACATAATTCGTTTACTAGCTGCATTTTAACCATAAAATCTCATTTGCAGTTCCAAACACTTGACCGCAGATACAGAGACATTGCCACGCTGATTTTTGAGTGGTACTGTAGTGCCCCCTAGTGTTACTCTCCGCAAACATCTCCTTTATGAAACAGGACATATTTACGCATTGAAATGCGTTGCTAAAATGTCTGCTATAACAGAATGTACCCCTCTTTACATTGTATCCAGATATACTGTATATTACCATACCTTTGTGCATGTGAGTGTGTATTACATTGTGGGGACATTTGGTCCCCACAATGTGATAAAAACTGTTACTTTGACATTGTGGGGACCATTTTTCACTTTGCAGTTACTTTTGGTTAAGGTTGGGTAGGGGTTAAGATTAATCCTAATCCAAAAAATGATACTCATAGAAATGAATGGAGAGTCGCCAAAAGGATGTGAATATAAATGTATGTATGTATATTATGTATGTATATGTGTCTGTAGAAACAAGTACACAAGAACACGTTTGTGTTTGATGTGGCGTTGACATGTGTCTCATGTCTGAATCCTGTGAAACAGCTTTTCCAGCTCAGCTTTAAAAAAGGAAAGGCTCGCGCTGTTATCAGTTTCTGTCTGGCATTTCATTTTAACCTTGCAATAAAAACAAGACAAGCACCTTGCTCTGTAGAACATCAGTCAATCCAAGATGATTCAGGTGCTACACCAGCAGGATTTCTCAGTTAGCTGGAATATTTTAAGGTAGAAGTCATGACTGTCCAATAAGAGTTTAGGTAAGGAGAATTCCTATTGGACAGTCATGACTTCTAGCTTAAGGTAACCCAGCCAACTGAGAAATCCTGCTTCATGTAATACCCCCCAGGTATTCAAGGTACATAGAAGTCAATTACATCTCCAGGTTTGCCTCTAGTCAGAAGACCACATTCAGCTTGTCTCCTTCATACACCGTTTTATGATGCACCTATATGATGTCATTTGTCCAGAAAGTTCATTGTATTGTATAAGCACGGATGAAATTCAGAAACATAACTTTCTGAGGGATACCAGGTTGGTTAATGTGGTCCTGTGGTTTTAGACAGAACACAAACGTTTTAAATTTTAAAAATAGTAAATAACTGAGGGAATTTATATAAATTTCAAATGCACAGTTAAAAGGAAGATTACATATAGATCCCACATTACATAAGATATACACATAAATACCAAATACAGGTTACATTACCATGTTGATTTTATCAGCCATTATTCTATTTATCAATATTCCTGTACCAGCATAAAATATCATATTTCCATCTTTAACATTCACCTTCACAAAGGAAAAAGTCAATAACATAGGACCTCAATGGTGGAAACTCATCAAATAATTTATATTTTGTGAAAACCAATTGTGTGCTCATAAGGAAGAGAGAACAAAGGGAGGCATGCCTTGTAAAATCTCCAGTGTGCCGTTCGCCCCAGAAAGCGGCAGATGACATGGGCGCCGTCCCCAGCTAACCTCACACTCAGCCTTTCCGGGATCCGCTGGCCGCCTGGCCACCCGTCTCCCATTTCACATCCCACTCTCCCGCCTGCTCATCTTACACACTTCTTGGCTTAAAACCTCAGAGCCAGTTAGCTTAAGCCTGGAACTGCCAGAGAGGACTTAAGCACAGCAAGTCAAGTGCAGTGCAGGACAGTGCAACGTGTAACTTGAATTTTGGAGAGACAAAGAGCAATGCAAAAAAAAAAAAAAAAAGTGTAAAAACGATAAACACTCAACTAAACATAAAATTCAAATGGCAGGCAAATCAAGAAAGAGCTGAGAATAACACGCTGAATGTTAAATAGTAATGACAAAAATAAAACTTATAAAAAGCAACAAAGTGCAGTTAAAGGGTCATTACAGTAAATTTAAACAGGTAGCTGTACACTGGAGAAATACCCGATGTAGCCCTGGGCTTGCTTTCATCCTGTGTAATGTGGCAGGGATTGATATAAACACAGCGGCCCACTTGATTCACTTTGAAACCCTAGTCTTTTCCATGGAATAAGTGCCATGCCCATAGCCTCTCTGTGTGGCAGATGACTCAAAAGTAGATGTATATTTAGGAGGAGGCCCCATGCCGGTCCAAGTCCCACAGGAGGAGGAGAGGCAGCAGTCATTTTGGATTCCAGAAAACAAACCCCTAGAGCACGGCCTGATGGGAAGAGATATGGCGCAGTGACGGCGGACAAGGCGTGCCGTTACACTGGAGCTGAACACGGGAAGCAACGGGGACGCCTCGCTCCTGGGGCCTGCAGCACGAAGCAGGATTTCTAGCCGAGTCAGATAACTTGATGGATTTAAGGTACCCCAGTTTCAATGGACTTCATATTCGTTCACTTATATTTAGCCCAGACTACCTTAAATCGCATAAAGTATCTGGCTAAGTAAGAAATCTAGCTTTGTGATGTAGGCCCCTGACCCATCTTCTGTAACCCCAATCCTGTCTTGATCAAGATCTTACTCTGGCACGACATATTCTGAAACATGCGAGTGGTGTAAGACAGAAATGAAACATTTTTTTTTTTACAATAGTGCTGAAGTCTTGCTGATTAAAAAAAAACACAAATACAACTGTGATCTCAGCTCTTCATGCCAAAGGAATTATTTACGCCTCATGTTAAACAACTGGAATAATTGTACTGATCAAAAGGCTGGCGTAAACGCTCTTAAAATGTTAACTAAAACCACCCGTTTTCTTTATTATAATTGCTAAACATAATTAACAAACTTGAGTTGTACAGGAAATCCACGTGATAATTGTTGAAAATGTGCTTTGCTACCCAGCATGACATGCGGAAAAACGCTATATTTTTCATAAACGCCGATGTGTGAAAAGGCCAGCGCCCGGCACTATGGCACTCCATCAGCCCGGCCGCGGCCTGTCCGAGGACGTGCCGTGTTGTCTTGGCACCGAAGCCACGCGGTAGCTGATGGGACTCCAGGGGCGCATCTGAACCGCCCCGGACTGCGCGAACTGGGCGAGGTGCTGTAAAGCAGTAAAATCTAGTCGGATAAAACTTCTTTCCAGCTAGTTCCGACTAACTAGCCCATTCACTCTTTTGCTGATGGTATAGTTTTAAGGTAGAACGACAGCTGTTATAAATTGTTTATTTTTAAGGAAATATATGACATAATGTAATATATGAATATTATTTCACTGATAAGACTGAAAATTTTAGGGCATTTAGGGCATAACCAATCTTTTGAGGGAATTGCAAACTTTTCAGACAAATTAAAATTCAATGTTGAATAAAAACGTACTAATCCTACGTAGCTCCAAGAAAAGAAAATCCTTCTCGACTTTTTGGAGCAGTAATGACCCGCGGAAACTTTAAACACCGGTAACCTTCACTAGACTTGCATTCTAAGCCGAACGCAGCCCACAAATGAAAGTAAATTATGCGCCAAGAGGGATTTTTAAACCAGTTCTTCGCTTTTCAAGTGACCTCTCTCATCACTAAGATTACAGACTCTGCCCTAACTTTACTCTCGCTCGCAAAGAGGATTAGAAGCGTCTATTCACGCAATAGACCTCCAAGTCCACCTCCCCCCAGCCAACCACCACCAATTTCCAACCCCCCACCTCCCCCTACCTCTGTTCAATGCTAAAGAAAATGGTTCTCATTGGTTTTAAAGAGCCATTGTCTCATATTTCACACACTCTGCAGAATATCCAAGCCAAGTCAGAACAGTGTCCCTATTCAGCGAGCCCCTTAATCCATTGTCTCCGATTGTGGGTAGTTTAAGGGGACAACAAGGACCCACAAACACAGTGTAATTGGGAAAAGCTCAGTCAACAGTGTGTGACTGGCTTGGTGTCCAACGGCTGAATAGCACGGTAAGAAAAAAACAACAATCCAGCCATTCAGCATAAGCCGGGGGGGGGGGGCATAGATTACATTTTACAGACTCTTGCGTGATGGACGGCCGAACGTGGGAGCGGACAGGTGACGCTGCCGTTTTCGGACGTGTGTGTGCGGCGTGTCTGGGGCGCGTGTTCTGCCTCAGCAAGGAGCTCATTATGACAACCCTGACAGCTGGACGCTGCATCTGCGGAACAAATGCGAATGGCAGAAGAATGCGTCTCTGCTGCTGATATGCAAGCATATGGGGCACCACCCCCCAACCCCTTAAAAAGGGGGGAGGGGAGAGGAAAAATGTATGGAACTGATTGACCAGGAGGTTCAGTCGAGACAGAACCCTAACAAAAAACAATAACTTATTGTTCCTGTTTATTACCGTCTTTTTTTACCATCTTTAAATCTATTGTGCTACTGTGAATAGGCTTAATAGAGTATCTATCCTTCAATCCATCCATCCATATATCCAAGAAAATCAGGTCTAAAAGACAAAGCAAATTGTCCGACTACCTTCATTCTTAAGGTTATCTGAATGATCACTGCTTTTATCCAAGGCGATAGACAAGCGTGAGGCAAATATTACATTACAACTTATAGCTGTCATGGAGTCAAATGGTGCAGCTACACCGAGCCTCTAGTGAATGACCAGTAACAGGCATTGGTATCAGAGCAAGAGCTATTCGATGCATTTCAGACAAAGAGCAGCTAACGGAATGAATAAATGCATAAGAAAGCGTGAATGATGAAGCAAGTATCCCAAATACGAGTACGACCTTTATTATGGATCACTCAGCCTGCTTTTCATAGGACAGCTGCCTCTCGCTGGCCAGGGAACTTACCACAGATTTACCCTGCAAACCATGTGTTGGATTATTGTTCTAATAATAAATTATATCCCTGTGTGAGAACTAAAAAGTGCAGGCCCCTTGTTCACTGGGCACTGCTTCTACATTGAGCAACAAGTTAAGATGATTAATTATTACGCAGTTTGCTCATGCCTCCTCCCCCCACAGGGCCTTGAGTTCTGCAGATAAGACACAAGCAGCAGGGTTTCACTCCTTCAGGTCTCCTCCACAGGAAGTCCGCTCCCATGGCGATTACACCCCGAGAATGGGCTGCCCTGGCATGTCTCGATCTGCACGGCAAAGACACCGTGCCAAAAAGGTGCACTGTTCATCAAAGTGTCAAAAACAACTGCTCATTTTCCTCAAGGAAACACCGCTCTTCTTCGGATGCCCTGAAGGGGGCGATCGCGAGTGCTTCATATTTTAAAGGTTGTGGAGGGAAGACATGAATCCATAGATAAAGCTGAATGACTGCATGTTTTCAATCAGTGACAAGGTCCGTCACCGCACTGGGAAGTAATGTGTGATTTTTTTTTGTGTGTATGACCTAACAATGTCCCAGGCTCACATTTAAACAGAATAATCAATAACAAATGCTATATATAACTTCCAAAAGCTAGAGGTTTACAAGATCTGCAATAAAAAGTTTATTAAGAGTCTGTATCGGTGATTCTCACAGCCTTTCTCCATGGCTGGCATTGTGCTAAAATGCACCGCCAATATCTGAAGGTGCCCACGAAGAAGAAACATGGGACGGAGGGAATCTTATAGAAAGACCGAAGGTGAGGAAATGAACAGAACAAGCTTTCACTTGTCTTATATGCCTTTAACACATCTAACCCCAGTAGGCGACTACAGATGATGATGAATTGACAAACAGATTTGAGAATTTGCCGCTGCAGGATTTCCTGTGAATGACACGGTTGCGTTGAAGTCATGTTTTATGCTGGTTGGGATTTATGACACATCTTGCACACCTCTTGTCATTGGACACCGGCAGAGCGCTCGGAAAGCTGCGCTAACGGGAAGCCCGTCCGCTGAACAGACGCCAGCCGAATGGGAGTGGGACCCCGGGTGCCGATTTCCTCCAGGAGTCGCCCCCTTGTCTCCATTGTTTTTGCAGTGTAAGCAGATACTTTGCTCCTTTGGAAGAGAGTACCCCCACCCCCAGGGCCAACAGACGACCTGAGGGTGGCAGGGGGTAGAAACCAGATCGCAAGGGAGCTCCGCCCACATGCAGACACGCGATACATGACATGCACACACAAGCAGGCCAGCTCCGCTCCTTCCAGGCAGCAGTTGTAAAGGGGGGGGGGGGTTTTGACCCCTCCCTCAAAGTCTCATACCCCTCATTCCCCATGCCTATCTGGGTCTTACGGGGCCTTGATCTGCTCTCACAGAGCTCCGCCCCCTACGCCTTGTCAATCTGCTTTTTAAGATTTACACTCACCTAATACCCAGGTGAGTCACTGAGGCCCGCCCTTCTCAGCAGGCCATGGCTTTGCCAGTCCCGGCACATCCCATACTGGCAGCCAAGGTGGGGCGTAGACCTCTGCAGGTTTCCTGGCCCTATCGATTAACTCGTCCTCAAACCCCACTAACAGTGCCTGAACATGCTTTCCTCAGCACCTCAAACAGCAACAGCTGGCTCCGGTGGAGCTCTAAGCAAGTGCAGCACCGCAGCTGTGTGGCTCAGCAGGTTAGGACGCTGTGCCTGTGATTGTTAGGTTGCTGGTTCAAATCCCAAGGTCAGCAGCATGGTTTCACCGTTGGGCCCTTGAGCTAGGCCTTTAATCCCGCACTACACTTTCTCAAAAAAATTACACTTTTGGATAAAAGCATCTGCTAAATAAGTAAAATATAAACGTAGGCACCCTGTACCACCTCCGGCAAACTTCACTGTCCAATTTGTCGACCTGGGGGATCACAGTGGAC
>JAODJW010000127.1:6385920-6404541 GCA_026777045.1 Hyperopisus bebe | reverse complement strand
ATGGCTAAGCCGTTGCCCCTCAGAAGATGCCGCCCTGGGCAATTGCCCATCTTGCTCTTGCCAGGATCCTCCCCTGGCTGCCTCAATAACATCAAAATCCTTTTTATCCATGACTGCAATGAAAGCTTCTGAGGACAAAGAATCCGTGTGGCCGCAGAGCCTAGTCACATGGAAGCGAATTTCCACCATCTAATGGCAAACATGGATGGGCTTTTGGCCAATATGGCATACTGGGTAAACCCAGGTGACCCTGTGTCAGTTGGTCAACCAATCACGAATCAGCAGTGCTGAAATGTCATTGGTTAAAATACATTCCATTACTCAGCTATGGCTTCACCATAGCTTGTGTAAGGATTGCAGATTGCAAGGGGAAAAGGGCCACAACATTCAAAACCTGGACATTTATGTCAATCTTAGTATGCAGTTACAGGACCTTGTTTAAATATACTGTCACAGCTATATTATTTCATTTTTATTTTAAAAAATCAATTTAAAAAATGTTACTTTCATCACACAAATAAAAAGATACCAGACAACCATGACCTTCATGTCTTTCTTTGCCACAAATCAGTCGTTTTAATGCAAATCAACTTCATTTTCATTTTTGCAAAGGACTGTATATTTACTTTCCAGAAACAAGTGTAGGAACTGGCCTCCTGCTTTAGAAAGGTTCACAGAAGATGGTTCTTCAAAAAGATCGATTGGACATCGATTCACAGACTTCACTAATTTGATTCTTGGCAACGTACTGATGGTGCAGCTCAAACTTTACACAGGATAGCACCTAACTATTTTATCTTGACAGAGCATGTCAATCAAAAATGCTTGAACATACAAGCTGTGAATACACATACACACACAAACAACTGTCTTATCAGGACAAAGCAGCTATGCAAAATATTTACACCCCCAAAGGTATAAAATATCAATACAGATGGTCACCATATCCATAAAAGGTAACCATGGCAACAGCAATCCATTGAGTGTAACATAGCCCTAGGCTTGATGACATCATGACACAATGACACAATGAGCATCCACTCACATGTGGTCTCCTCATCCTTCCATACATTGTGAAAGATCTCATTCCTCTGTCATCCAAATGGGACCGGCTGCAGAACAGCACTTTTCAGAGCTCTGTTAGTCCGCGTCCACACACACGAGCCTGCCCCAGTACGGATATAGGGAAATGCTTCCCTAGGGGAGGTGTGGCAGATACTCATTGCAGTGTGTTTAGTCATGCTGTTGTGGGGGGGGTGGTCGTACAATTCCAAACACAACCCCATAAGCTTGCTGTGGTAATCTCTCCAACTCGGGCAACTCCACGGCATTGCCAAACAAGAAATACTAGATGCAGCTACTTATGCATCTACGATATCTACCTTCCTACTCAGAAACGTACAGCGCTAATATGCTTTGCTAACTGCATCTCCAATACGCAACACACGTAAACAAAACACAACAGGGATAAGCTTAACTGATGTTTATGAGGTGGTTGATGATGGCGGTTTGGCTAACGGCCTGCAGCGCTGCCAACTTCCTGTCCAAAGGTCACCCTCCTCATTCTCTGCAACTAGCTCAGAACAACGTTTCCTTGTCCCATAATGGCTTTATGAGTGGATAAGCATTCAAATATCACCACTCGCATAAAGGGAGACTGAACGATCCAGAGGGAAAATGCCCAGAGAGGCACTGCGACTTTGCAAACCCACGTTTTCTCCAGTCTATTGTCAAGCAACTGGCACTTTCATTTAAAAGCTGGCCAATCAGATAGGAAGTCCATGGGAGATGGCTGGTCCCTGGATTCCTCCATGACCCCCACCCATCCCCTCCCCCAAAACGCACTTGATCAATTCATGGGTGTCACTGCACATAACATACAAGCGGCTATGTGAGGTCATCTACCTTACCCTCCCCACCTGGAAACGGGTCTCCCGCCGCCGGTGACATTTACCCAGGACAACACCAGTGTGGGAGACAGAAGGCATCCATGACGACATCTTCCGAAAAGAGCGGCCGGCCCGCGGTAAGGCCTCACGGAAAGCAGAAACTGTACCCACGGCGAGGGAAGATCAGAAAGATCCGGTTTCTCAAACATCACCCTAGCAGTTCTCTTTTTAAAGAGAACCTACTCCATTTCATTTCAGCTACACTCCCACAAATTTACCCACAAATCATGAACTTTCTTGAAACTGTTACCTCTACCTACCAATAGTTACATGTAAAGGCTACCTTTTATAATCTACAATAACCAGTAAAAAAAAAAAGTAGTAAAAAATCTTCCTGAAAAATCATATTTTCAAGGTATAGTTCTGTATTTAACTTTAACATTAAAACAAGTCGTAGATATTTTTAAGAATTCTAATATGCAGCAGGTCAAACAAACGCTACAAACCAACAGTACCACTGAGAGTACCACTCGGACAGCTGGACACCACATGGCATTCAGGAAACTCCCGCGCGCAGTCAAACATCACCAAACGTACCGTGTATCACTGCGCCGCCCAACTTCAAGAAAGAAAAAAAAGATACAAAAAAGGAGAGAAACCCTGTGTTTTAATGAATCCAGTGAGACATCAGTGCTGATAATAAGACATCACTGATAATGAGTGATTTCACTCCCTCAGCATAAACCCTGAACTCTGCACTTTTGGCACATTAAGCAGAAGTGTCTCAGCTCAAGGGAGGACCCCACCAGCCCTACCACCCCCCCCCATGGGCGTGCATGTGTGCGTGCATGTAGTGTACTACTATTATTGGCACAAACGTCATTAGGGACATATTTATTACAATAACATTGAAAAAAAGTGTTACTACCACGGATTACAACAACAACAACAACAACATCAACAACAACAGCCCTCTCTGCAGTCCAAACATTGTGCACCAATGACATCACCGTGGCTGTTCATTTTTTCATCCCTGACAAGGGCAGGGAACTTGAGTCACTGATAAGCCAGCACAATAAGGACAGACGCACATGCTCACACATACAATGAAGAGAGGTTTGTGCCCAGTGTCCCCCCCCCGCCCACCCTGACACAAACACACACAGAACTGAATAGACCCACTGAAGACAATGGGGGGGGCTTTCCATTGAATCTCACAGCCCTTAATGAAGACCATACTACATGTAGGCCAAGAAAGACCAGCCTATTATAAAGCCAAGGGCCACTATTCCCCCAAGCTTTACTAAAGGACTCACATTTAATATTTTTTAATTGGCAGACAATTTTTTGATAATGATTTTGAAGTGGTTCACAATGTTGACAAGTCTTTTTACTGGGGAGAGCACAAAAATCCATTATTGTAATTATTTAATAAAACTGCCCCTCCCCCCAAGACATGTTCTCCTACCACCCAACTCACTGAGCTTCCTGATTGGCTGGGCCGAGTGGCCAGGCACCCTTTATGAATTTGTTAAGCAAATTCCTTTCAAGGCACAGATTTGCAACCAACAGGAGAGCAGCCTCGCTCACAGCCAAAGCAGCCGCTGGGGTCCGTTAGAACGGCCAATGCGAAAGCCATTTGCGGGGTGGGGGTGCGGGTACAGGGTGTCAGCGAGCCAGCCTCGGAATGGACCCACACCTGACATAAAACGCCTCACAGGCTACCAGGGGCCCAACACCAGATGAGGCGGACAAAGCCAGCCAAAATAACAAATAAATAAAAATCCAGAAGGCCACTTCAAACATACGGAACTTCTACTGAGCAGGACGCATTCCACTCGCTTGAGACAGCCGAGCTGTAATATTCCTATCACTGGAAATCAAAAAGGGCCTACAGCTGTTAAAGGGAAACATCTTAAACACGGACCGTCGGTGTCAATAAGATATTTTAAGTCACATGAAGAAACTATAATTTTGTGATATCAAAAATCAAGCCATGTTTATCAGCACATCAGGTTTACTGCCAAGTAAATATATTTTACTTGCACATAAACACACACACACACACACACACACACACACAGTACACATATCTAGCTGCTATCTTCCCTTCACATTAGGGCAGGATTTAATTCCCAGTTTCCCGTTTAACCACAGCATATCCTACTCATTATCAAACAGTTTACATCCAAGCAACCAATCCTTAGTGTGGGGAACTTGTAGCTTTTCAGTTCCAGGAAAGTACACCCCTTTATTAATGTAAGCAAGAGACGAATATTTTTAGGTCTCGAGGTCACTTTGCGTCCTCTGTGATCCCAGGATGTTTAAGCGGTGCCCGTCAGCTCGTGTAGGGTCATCTCTCCCTCCCCCTGGTCCCAGCAGGGCCAGCATCCGTTTGCGTGTTCCCAGAGGCCTGTCACGAGCAAAAAACACCCACACGGAGAATCTGGGCTGGTCCTGCACTGGCATTATTGTGGAAACAGGTAAGGTGTATTGTGTTTGGACAAAGGAGAGCGCATCACCAAAACAAAATGACATCGGGACACAGCCGGAGATACACGAGATGAAGAAACATAAAAGAAAAAAGGAAATAATTATAATAAAACAAAACGGCTCAAAAACAAAGCCTAAATACTTCAAATGTTACCAGCCACTATGAGGATTCCTGTGACTTTGTGGTCAAAACTCCAAAACATTTTGAGTCACGCACGAAGAACATTTATTCTAATAGTTCACTGCTTTAATCTGTGATACGGTTTTTGTGAATGACATGCCCTTACCTTGTCTTGGTCTTTTAACTACACACAAATTTCAGGTGTTGAAGCTTATCAGTTACACGACCGACTTTTAAAATATCTTAATCACACACCAATTCGATAAAAACGCATGACGCCTTGACACTATATGGATTACGAGGCCACGCCATCGACAGCAAACGTGATGCAGGTCAGCGCCATCAGAGCGGCGTTTGAACGCAGGAGGAGGCGGCGCCTCGAAAAATTAAAAATGTAATAATCGCTCGCATTTCAATAAAGCGGCAGCGGGATTTGCGGCCCATAATCTAGGAAGGAATTCCGCCAGGCCCTCGGTACCCGCCATAGGTACCGGGATAACCGCCACCGGAGGGGATCCTTAAGCTGCCTGCAGCAAACGGAGGCCAAGCGGAAGAGATACGGGTTCACTTAATATCTCACCAAGTTAAGCAACACCAGATGTGTTGTGAAACCCAAATAAATATTCTCTAATCCCTACAGCATAATGAAGTGACGAAAGAATATTAATTAGCCAAATACATCAAAGACGTGGTGTGTAAATGCCATGACATGTGATCATGTTTTTTTTTTTCTTTAAACCAGCACTTCACACTCGACAATGACTAATCACACACAAACTTGTCACCACTCCCAAGTGAAAATATTAGGACAAACTGAAAAAAATAGAGGGCAGGCCAGCAGGTTTAGCGAGTAGTCTTTGTTCAAAACAGTATAGAGAAATCAAACTTGTTCATGGTGCCCCGTACTCTAAAGGTATAACCAACCAAACCAACCAGTTGTTTACTACATTTTCCAGCAACGTGTTGGAATAGAGATGGCAGTTATAACTGAAGATGTGGTTTCTAAAAACATGTCAGCAATCTGCAGAGAAAGGAGGAAGATAGCTGTCTTTCACTCCTGGACGGGATCTTGCTGGGGGGGTGGGGGGGGGAGGTTAAAATGTAACATTTAAACTTACGTTTCTCATCATCATGTACTAAAGATGCCGCTCTTGACAGAACATCCAAAGGTGTTTCCATTCTTGGCAAGAACCTATGGATAAGGAAAAGGGAAGCATTACTGTCAGCCGCAAAAGGCTCTGCCGGTCTAAATCCGGTTATGTTTGATATCACACAAAAAGGCAGCCTAAGTATCCCTCTTTCCCCGACGGGAACACGCCGCTCCAGAGGCGAAAATAATTAGCCAGTTTCCAATGATAAGCAAGTTCACCCTCCTGATTAAGGAACACGACTTTCTACATGAAATAACACAACACTACACCCTTCAAAAATCACAAGGCTTACATGTCAGCAACGACTCTCCGGTAATGATTAGTGAATGAAGTTGTAAAGCCTTTTTTAGTACAAGAGTGCAGTTCTGGCTCTTTCTCTTCCTACACTCGACATTCCAGAAATGCCATTTAACGTTTTTCCGCAGGCGAGCCTACTTTTTCTCATCTAACACCAAAAAGGCTTGGATTACGCGCATCGGATTTCTAAAATAATGTATAACATTACACAGGGCTCCACACCTCAAGCAATTTCGTCTCACGGTAACTTGAAAACGAGACCCGTCCACCCTTTATCCTAAACTCCGTCCACAGTAACTCGGCAAAACGTCTATGTTTAAAGCTCTTATCAAAACATAAGCAATCTGCAAGGCGACTGAAGTATACTTATAGTAACTTGCGCCTTATTATATGGCGACGCATAGACAGAAAGTTTACCGAGACCTGCAAACAAAAGGGATGCATTCCTCTTACATTGCCTGTTTGCTCAAATTTTATTATCGAGTGCACTCTCAGTACAAAGCAGGTTCCGCATACAAGCAAGTGTTTGGAAAAGTTTGGGGAAAAACATGCTGTAGTCGCGATCCTGACATTCTGATTTGTTAAACCTTTAAAATGAACGTTTAAATCTCTGGATTGGATTCTTCGTACGGTTATGATACGAGCTAAGCGAATGAGCACGACATTTAATATCCAGTTGCATTTATGTTTTGCTGTAACGTCTTACTGCGCACGTTTGTTTCTATTATAATAGCCAACAAACTTCAGCTTATTACATACCACCTTGAAGCGCCACTTTGGAGTCTTTGATTATATAGCTGACAGAAGACTGAAGAATAGAAGGATGAAGGTAGAGGAAAAATTGCGGATCCTGAATAAATTCAAGTCGCAGGCTATATCCCAGAGCAGAAACAATGAGCCAGCGCATGTAGTAACTGGAAAACTGGCCCGTAAACTAGAAGGATACGAAGAATGTCAGGAATGATGGAATTCTCTTCCTAGCAGGTGGTGAGAGCCGAGGCCACTCATTGGTCCGCCATTAGAAATGAGCTCATCATAAATTATGCTAATGAGTCGGGTTACATCACATCCTCGGCAGGTACAAGGCGATGAGGAAGTGAGGGAGCAGGAATGGGACAGGCGAGGGAAAGTAGTGGCAGTAGTAGTAATAATAATAATACTAATAATAAATAACAATAATTAATTGTATCAATTCAGCATCGCTGACTGTGTTTAGAATGATTTATTTGCTTAACAAACGCCGCTATATGCTAGTTTCAGTATGGCATAACATTCAACTGCCAAATGCTTGTCTAGGGTTACAACAGATGTGAGCATGCAATTTTAATTTCGTTATTTCATTCTTTGACCAGTATATACCGTGTCCTTATTTCTCAAATAACAGGGATGAGCTTTATTTAGGAATAGTAGAGCAACAGATTCATAAACTAATTTTATACCCGATAAGAGTCGGTTTAAGATCGATCTCATTATTTGAACGTCTGCAGAAAGCCTTGTAAATATATAAGGATAAGGGACTTAAAGCAAACAGCTGTAAGACAATTCTAGCATCCGCACTACAGCCTTCCATAACATTACTGCATCGTGTTTTATTTAGACTTGTTTAATTAATGGGGAGATTAAAGGTTCGGAATGACTAATCTGACAAGGTTGTGCCCGTTTAAAATTGTGCATATTTGGGTCAAATTCACCTGAGTCATTAGCTTTGTAACCGTCACATACAACTGAAAAGAAAGTTACATAGAAAATGTGTAACGACAGTCTAGACACTAATGAATACTTTCGTGACCTAAATATGCAGCATGGGTTGGATTAATATACACACTGGAATTTGTGAATTGTTTTGTCTTTATAAATTCTGGTTTGGGGAGCTTCAGAACCCATTAATATGCAGGTAGCACTTTCAGACCTGTATGTGTGTATGTATGTGTGTTTACATAAACACAGCTATTTGTCTTCTTTAAAATGAGCCAGCCCAGTCATGTGACTGGATTATCATTAAGTAATCTGTCTGCACTCATCCACTAACTTGCAATTAATGAATTACAGCCTCAGAGGTTATTTCCCTAGACTGAAATGTAAGAAAAAGATTATTTCTGTCGTTTTTTCCAGTATTTAAATATAACATGCTGATACATCAATGAATGTGATCCACTGGTCAGATCAGGCTAGCACTCAATCTGTCTAGGAAAAGAAAAACTGCAAGACAAGTTGTTGGATCGATGTATTAAAAATTGGAGTTTTTGTTTTTTACTTCCAAATAAAATTAATTTGTATAGCATCCTAAGGTACACAGTTCTTGGAATAGCTGCCCAAAATCCATCCCCACCCTTCTCTTCTTCTCTTCCTGACTGGAACCTGTATCTTTTACACTTTTTTAACCAAAAATCTGGAGAATAACTTAAAAATTCAACTGATGTGTCTGCTCAGGGACTGTGGGAACGTCTGTTGGTACGACAGATTTCATGATGGTGGACTAGGTTGGCTCCAGTATCACGTCCTCCTTCTCCACCCTTTCCACATCTTCTGGACCTTCTTTGCACTGTATGAGACTGTTTTCATCAGTCCTGGGGAATGGGAGTGGAGATCAATGAATTATAATCCATTTTTGGTCTTTTGAAATCTTTACACTCAACGCTAAAAGGGTTGCACCATGAACTACTCAAAGGGCAGCTACCATAATCTGTTTTTTCCCTGTCTGTGCACTAATATGAAAATCTGCATGCCAGAAGTGTAATGTGAGGATGCAGCGCAGGTGTTTTTCCCACAGTGCTGCCTGTTACCTTCTCACCTGCGGTGGTGATGCCCTTCAGACTCTGCGTGATGCTGGATGATTTGACTATCGATGAGATTCCTTAAAAAGGTAAACAGGAACACACCTTTAGAACAATGCACAGTTCAGATATCCCCACCAGTCTGTCGTCATGCTTTTACACCACGTAGGTAAGCAAGGACCAAAATTTCTTGTTCTGGTAAAGGTTGTGACTGTGAGATGTCAACATCTTCTGTGTAAACCATGAAAACACAGCACTTCTGCAGTCTCTGCACATTATCCTAACACCACAGAAATGTAATTATTTCCACAACATATCATGGGTGCGGTCACTGGTATAACTGGATTTGACTTTTTGCCTGACATTTCAGGTCCAACAGGTTAAGCGAGTACAGTAAGTTCAAGTACTGGACTTCAACTGACAAATTATGTTAAGATATATTTCAGATATTTGACATGGTTATGGTAACGTATTTTTCCACTTTGTCCTCAAACTGTGTGGTAATTGCCACATGAAATGTCAGTCATTCTACTAACATTGCAGAGCAAGAATTACAGAAGATTAATGTGAAATTCAGAATTCGTGTGGTTAGATACATTTACAATTATTTATCTACCAGACATTTTTGTCCATAGTGGCACACAAGTCTGGCAGATAGATGGCAAGTACACTGTCACGAAGCTGATTAGGCATAAGTACAGTTAGGCTGAGCTTCCAATGAATGACTGTGCATGTGTTATTTATTTTTTATTAACCAAAAAAGGCATTTTTGGGTTCTAATAGTAAGAGAACCCAAATTTGGGTTCTATTAGTAACAGTGCATTGTTTCCTAACATGAAGTCTGCATGAGACAGCAGACCACATGAGCATTGACTCAGCACAGAAAAACTGGAACAGAAATGTTACCGTGTGATCTCATAGAGTGAAACTTTAGGAATACAAAGAGGCAGTTATGCGTTTCTGTCATGAAATCTTCTTCAGATACATAGCGTCTGTCTGGCGACAAACAGCAATGAATGTAGTACAATGCTGGGAGGCTGGAAATATGAGTCTAATGTATAAATATTTAGATATAATGACACTTTCATTGTGTAATAATAAGATCATGGGCCAGTCTAAAGGAAATCAGTTTCCTGGCGTTGTCATCCTGTTTGACCTCAGTGAAAATGTCCTTTCACTTCTGTCTGAGGTTAGCCTGTGGTTTCTGGACCTGAGGAAGCAGCCAGATAGGTGACGGCAGTGCCAGACCAGCTAGGTCTACATCCCAGGACTAGCCGACCTGGCACCCTGTCCATGTCACATAAATGCAGCCCTGAGTGCAAACAGCTCTGACTGAGTGTGTAGCTGCAATTGCTGGACCCACCTTGCTGTACCACAGTTCCACAGTCTGGGTCCTGGGCTACCTGCAGTAGGATCTCCTCCACATCATGGTTCTTCCCAGGTGGGTCCATCAGGTGGGTGATCCTCTGCTGCAGAGTCCTGGGCAGAGCCATCAGCTGGGTAAACTGGCCTTCGGGACTCTTGTCAACCTGAAGACAAGGACGAAACTCCAAGTTACCCAACACAAAATCAAATATCTAAGGCATTATAAATTGCAGCGCTGGTCCAAACTGCCTAACGAAACACCACAAGGAGCAAGACAAAAGCTCAAAGAGCTAAAACGATATGACCAAGTTCAGAAGACATGATACAGCTTGTAAGAAGGTAGCCCAGTGCAAAAGATTCTAGTAACCACTAGAAGAGTTAAGTGGAAGCTAAGTTCCTCAGGTTAGGAAAGGGGTGGGCACATGAGTAGATATGAGGGTGGTGTGATGGTCAGGGGGTTATGCATCCATGCCCATACCCAGAAGGTCATAGGTTTGAATCCCGGGTAATCATATTACTGTTGGGCTCAACCATTAAGGCAGATTTATACTTCTGTGTCAAGCCTACGCTGCTGTGAACATTTACATGTGTGCGCTGGTGAGTCTGTGTCGCTCTGCAGTTACACCCGTAAAATGCTCATTCTCTGAGCACAGTATCGGCAACATATTTTTATTGTAACTTAGCAAGCTCTGCAATTTTAATGATGGTTCCTTTTCAAGATTATCTAGTATACATTTAAAAATCAGTTTAAAGTTTACCGCCATTGCTTTTGCATGAGCTCTCCATTCACTTTCCAAGCCACGCATAATAATTTTCTTGCTGTTTAGATCATTCACAGACAGGTTTGATAGAAATTGATTTATTTTGATCTCCATTTTTGCTTTATAAATATCAGTATTTAGCACAAAACATCACATTGTATTATCTGAAATTTTCAAATATCACGCAGCCCTGGCATGAACGGCCAGAACTGTTTTTTTTAATGGCTGTAATCAGGGCAAAAACAGCAGGCTAGCAACAAGCTAAACACAACTTGTCCCACACTAAAATCCCCCCAGCTGGAAACAAACAACAAAACATTTGCATAGGAGGAGGTGCAATGCTACCAAGCAGACCAATCAGTTGTTGTGGCCTGTGGCGCCATGATTTCTGGGGAAGTGTCAGAAATCAGACATGCATGTGTCAGAATGCAGTGTTATGTCTACACCATACCTATGCCGTAAATTATACACCAAAGTATTAGTCAGCCTTTAGGGGTACAGGATGCTTGTTGACCCTGCTCTCTGATGCCAAGCCTAGCTCACTCATGTATTGCTTTGGAGAAAAGCATCTGGCAAATAATTAATTTATCATTGAAATTAATTAATTGTATCTGGGACACTGGGCAGAAACATACCCTTTTACCCATTTATACAGTGAGATCCTCCAATAAGGAAATTCAGGTCAAGCACCTTTGCCTGGGGACAAGAACAGTAGGAACTATCCTGGAATATGAACCAGAAACATTTTTGATAGCAGCTCCATGTGACTAAACTATTTAATTTGTTGGTCTCTGCTGCATGTAAATATATGAGGGTGAGCACTCCTCTACCCCGCGGGCCAGAACGTTACACCAAAGTAAAAACTAAGCCAACCAGACTATAATGCACAATACTTCCCCTCCAGTCCAGGTGAGCTGGTCCGCCCTAGTTTAAAAAAAAAAAAGTGGGGTTCTTCTGATTGGTCGAGCTGAACTGTAAATCCTGCCCCAAATGGTTCCGCCCATACCATGTGATAGACTCAGAGGGCCCTTTTCCTACCTCAAGCTTCCCCTGCTGTGGCTTGTAGACCACCTGTGGGCATTCCTGGAGAATGCTGTTGTAGAGAAGTTGGAAGTTCTGCATGTTCTCCCTAACAATGTTGAAAACTTTGGATTTGTCCTCACCAAGCACCATCCTGAAATCCCCTGCAATTAGAAAAGAAAAAAAAAAAACACTCACGACTCCGAACCCATAATCCTGAACCGGTCTGGCAGTTAGAAAGGGACAAAGGTAATTTGGGGAATAACAACTTTAGCTTATACCAGTCACCGCTGGAGCGAGATAAATGACACGGTGTATTTCACACTCGAATGGCAAAGTAGATTAGCTTAGTGAATCGCGAAACTTTTCCTGAGAGCTATCGTCACCATGTTGCATCAGTGAGAACTTTGCCAAAGCCCTGAAGTGCTTCCTGGGCACTCACTGTCATTTCCAGCCCTGGGCTGAGCCAGACTCCGTCCACGTTTAAACCCTTAGCTGGCCGTGCCAAAAGCCCTGATTCTGTCTGGCTAAGATACGCACAAGGTTAATAGCTGGGATTAGCCTGAAAAAAGTCACCCAAATGTAAACGGGATGGCAGTGCATCAGGGAGAAGTTTTTTTTAAAAAGCAGGCAAGTAGGAAAACACGCTGAGTCGACTGAGAAGGATGTTTGGGCCTCTGAAAAGTGGAGCCATCATCAACAATGGCAGACCCGTCTCACTACCACCAACGGAGAGCTATTTAGTTTGGCAAATGTCAATGCTGTTACTACAGCCTGCCAGCATGGGAAGGGTCTGGCCGCAACCTCAGAGGCCTTATTGAAGTCCCCACGGCAAGGAGTCTGAGCTTTTACACGCAGAGCCGTGAAATTAAACCTTGTGTCAGTGCAGAGTGGCAACGGAGCAAATCGAGGCCGGGCTGAACGTCCGGGCTGCTTGCTGTGACTTGTACGCCACCCACAGGCACTCCCAGGGAGCGCAGTCACCCGGAACACGTAAACATGAGCGCATTCACACCGCACCACGATTTACTGTGGCAGCAGCTTAACAGTCAAATCACTGAAGACACCAGACACACTTTGACGTAGATAATGCAAACTATCCTTGCTGTTCTTTACAATAAATGATGACGAATCAGAAGGCAACTTGCACACTGCTTAGATAAATACTGTCTGCAAATGGAGACGTTTCCCACTTTATCTTTTGGTGCTGGTAAAGGCCAAAATATCTTTTAAAAAATGCATTTTTAACATCCTTTGAAATTTTATGGTATTTGTCCATAAAGATCTGTTTAACGATATGACCATCAGTGGCATTGTAATGTTTGTATCACATCACAATAACCTGGTCAACGTAGGGACCCATTTCATTAGCACAAAGGGGAAGAGGGTGATTAGCAATAAGATGAATGGACATAATCACCACAATAATGAACATGCCACTGGGACACTAGATATAATGACTGAAGACAGAATGGTTTGGAAGAATGCTATCTTCCCTGTTGTCACGTATGACTCGATGACACCTAATAATAATAATCATGCTTCATAATATCATCATTTAAAGTCCAATCCTGCACACCTTGTTTCCTGGGATAAGTTCTCAGCTCATGTACTGAACAAACAGATGGAAGCTGGATGGATTGATTTATACAGATCTATGGAAAAGTATCACTTTGCTATATTTACATCACAACATCTAAATTTATATTTCAAATAACTGAACTGAAAAAAACAGTATAAACATTATTTACAAAAGACGAATGAAAAAAAATATCAAGGTGTGATATGAATATGGATACCAAAATTTGTCAGGTGACTGAAGCTGCCTGCCAGTTAAGCTCACACGCAGAGCTTCACTGCGTCACCTACGGCAATGTCTTCCTCCATATTTGCATTCTGAATGGACCCACTGGCGTGTCGAAGCCATGACGATAACGAGGTAGATTGCAGCTTATGGCAGCATGAGATTCTCCACATAGTGGCACACCACCCCAGGTGCTAGCTGGTCCCAAATTTAGCTCCATCTGGCCCGGCAGCAGAAAGCCAGCAAATGCTATGTTGCATGTAAGAGTCACTGGGATTGGCCGGTGTGAGACTCTTTGGGATTGGCCTATGTAAGATTCACTAGAATTGGCCTATGTAACATTCACTGGGATTGGCCTAGAGCTGTGCAATCAATCGAATTTGAATCACGATTACAATTATGGCTTCCGACGATTATGAAAAAATGATAATCTAAAAAAACTATATTTGTGTGTCATACTGAAACGATGCCTTACTTTATCTTGCACAATAAATCCAGATTGGAGCACCAATTTTTCAGTGATGCGCTTTGCCCCTCCCTAAACGCTATTAGCAAATTCCCTACAGCACAGCAATAAAAACACATTCACAGTCAAAATGGCAGGACAGGTACCTTCGGTCAAAAAAAGAGGTAAACACACACCAGTTATTTGGAATCAGAGATTTCAACAAATCAGACCAAGAACAACAACAAATAATGTGCAGAATATGTTTCAAAGCTGTTTCTGCACCACAAGGCAACTCAATTTATTTAACCACTTAAAGTTTAATCATAAAGTTGGCTATGGCCAAGCAGTACGTGAACAAAAGACTCAGAAATGTGAGGCAAGCTGATCAACTCGTACTGCAATGCAGTTATCCGTTAAGGATACCCTCTATAATGCAACCACATATCTGTCAAGTTCCCAAAAACACCGAGATGTTACAGATGCCATCACATATTATTTAGCAAAAGAGAGGGTCTTCAGTACAGCTGGAAATATTGTCTCCTGCCATCATGCATCACTGAAGCCAGATCATGTAAGTAGACTAGTTTTTCTTGCTAAAAATCTTTAATTGCACTTTTTATATCAGTCGACTAAGAAGTGGACTTTAGTACATATAGCTGGAAAAAAGTCACGTGTTTTTGAACCTCAGAGAACAGTTGAACTAATTTATTTAGGCATTTCAAAAATATATAAGTTCAACGTATGTTATCTGATTGTCAAATTGTATTTTTCTTTCAATTCAATTGCAATGTAAGTGCGTAAGTTACATTATTATGATTCAATAAATGCAATGTTTCTGAGTCAAGAGTAATTGTTGGAAATAATCGTGGGAAATAATCATGATCTACATATTCATAAAAATAGTCGTGATTATGATTTTTGTCACAATCGAGAAGTTCTAGATTGGCCTATGTAAGATTCATTGGGATTGGCCTATGTAAGATTCACTGGGATTGTTTCCACAAGCAAAACTTTGGTTTATAAGTACGTTTTAGTCACTCAGCTCTGGGTTTCCAAGCCGTGGTACAGGATTCACACACCATGTGCTGTTTCAGGTGCTGTTTCTCTATAGGAACCTGCCTGCATGTATGCATTAACAGGTGTACATATAACCACTTAATTGAGTGTAATTAAAGGACTGAGAAACACTGCCTTTCCAGAGTGTTATTAATGAATAATGTCATTTTACAGAAATGTGAAAACACGTGGCAGCTGAAGCAGCACCCCAAAGGCTTACCCGAGTACGACAGCCCCGCTATCTGCATGAAGAGGTCCTCCTCGGAGAAGCTTTCTGGCAGCATGAGGAAGGAGGCAGTGACTGCACTTTTCAGATTGGCCACCAGGGCGGCCCGGAGCTTCCCATTATCATTCTGGAGAAGTATTTTGACCTACGGAAACACACAAATGGTGTTGGGGACAAAAAAAACTGATCGTTGCAACATTTATGTTGGTCACACCTTGCTTGCATCTTTGATACAGACAAATGTACATTTTTACTTAAATAAAAACTGCTTCAATTATATAGGCTAATACAATTCAGGTTCATACGAGCCAAACATTATTAAATATTAAGTTTGGTCTGTAATTATGGCATTAAAAATGTGAAAGTATGACAACTGAATAGAGACAATAAGTAATTTTAAAGTTAGACTTAAACAACAGTCAAGCCACAGTTACTTCTTTGCATATTGTAGAAATAGATGGAATAGTGTAACTCTTACTAATTACATACATATTTTTTAGATCTCACATATTGTTGTTACAACTGCAATATATAAATAACACTGTCATATCCACCTCCTGAAAATCTGAAATTGCTCAGAACTGAGATATTTAGTAGGTATGCAGGTAATGTTCCTGTGGGTGGTGTTGATTGGCCACCAGGTGGCACCCTTCCCTGTTTTTAACTTGCGGTAATGGGAACATTATATAACAGAGGGTGCCATCCTTGTCATGTGGAATTAAACTCACGTCTTAATTAGCAATGGCTATCCCTGACCCCATCGCACCTAGTGTAAAAAAATGGTGTGCCAGTGAGAATTTTACTCATTCTTTGCCTGGTCAAATAATTTCACTCCTGATAACAGCAAAAAAAAAAAAAAAAAAAAAAAAAGATGATAGGATTCAAAATGGCCGCTGTGATACATGCGGGGGTGGTGGCAAAGGAGACAAACGTAAAGCCCTCTGGGGTCCCCAAAAAAGCAACATAATTTACTATCATAAAGCAAAAGCTTAAGTTGTGCATTAAAAATATCATTTTGAGAGGCTGGCTTTTAACAACACGAGAGAGAATGCTTTATGGGGTGGGGTATGGCTCTCACGGTTAGGACTCTGTGATCTGAAGGTTGCTGGTTCAAGAGATGTGGTTGGCAGAGTGATGTGAACATTGGGTCATTAAGCAAGGCCTATTTTCTCAACTGCACATCACTTTGTTTGATAAACAAGTGCAATGTAAATGATTTAAATTTAAAGCCCATTATATCTCGTGTGATATTTACAGTACTGTGAAAAAGTCATAGCCAGTCAAAGAAAATGTTTAAATCTGTTTATATGGGTATTTATATGGGTCTATATTTGCTCAGAAAAAATACACAATTTAATATGTGAACATATGCAAATTAAGAGTAATACAATACAATACAAATAAACAAGAATTTCTTCTGTTCTCCAAAACGTTACTGATATGGTTAGATAAGCGCCACTTCGATTCCCAAACCTCTCCTCAGGGGTACCTCAGCTATTCCATGCTTCTGTTAGATTAATTACATTATTTTTGAGAAGTCAATGAAGTATTGATTTGCCATAGCAGGTGCACTAGTGGTAGAATCAAAAAAGCTTGGGTGTTTTGGATGGTTGTTACAAATACAGGGGCGTTGTTCGGGGAGGTTTTGAAATGGTTAACCTAAACATTTTCTTTTGACTGCCTAAGACTTTTGCACAGTACTGTAAGTATTTTGACTTTGGGGAGCTTAGGTGCGGAAAATTAGAAACATATTGAGAAAACCATTGTAAGTTTTCATGTGGTACATTTTATGGAACCACATTTACATACTATATGAGAGCCATTAAGTAAAGTCTTTTAGGTTCTTGATCAGGAAAATTTGTCCTTGCTGCTTTTGACAGCTATTTTGTCGCTCTTGCTGCAGTACCACATATTTTGCACCTGGGCATTCACCAGAAGCTCAGTCTAGCTGCACTTATGCATAGTCAACTCCTTGACAACTGCTTGTTTGTAATGTGCTATTTGCATCACTAGTACATCTCTTTGGACCAAAGCATCTGCTAAATGAAAAAAATGTAAATGTAAAACACACTCACGGGTTTCTGCAGTCTGCCAGCAATGTACAAGGTCTTCCAGTGGAGCAGGTCTTCAATCAGGGTATCAGTGCTGATGATACCATACTTTATTATCTGGGGCACAACAGAACATTGTCATGTCTGGCAATGTAAGTGAGATTCAACATGCCCTCAGTTTCAGAAACTCTTACCCTTCCATCAGCTGGAACTAGAGTGTTGTAATAAACCCCAGCACCGTGATCATTCTGAATACTGCTGATTTTCTTGGGTCCAAGGTACTTCAGGATAGAGTAATGCTTTCGGTTCTGCATTAGATTCATCGTGTGCCAGGTGACTGGATCATCCACAGAAAATATGAAGTCCAACATGTTCTTCTGATGGAAAACATTTACAGTATTCATAAGGTGTATTTTATTTAAACTATGTAAATTAGTTCCATTTACATACATATACAGTGGAAACCGTTTATAGTGATCACGTCTGTCCAGGTGAAATTGATCAGCATAAGAGGATGATCATTATAACCAATTTTTTCCCTCTGTCTTTATCTCTCAGGCAGATTACCATCTGACTGACACTTGTATATTTATATCATGAATATAAAGTAATGAGGCTGACAGTGTCACTATTTACTGAACTTTATTGACTCTTTCAAAATACAGTACAGCTGTTCCCAGTACTTTTCAAATTAAAGTACTGTACAAATTAAACTACTGAACTGTATATAATTTAAACACATTAAGACAGTAGAGTACTGTATACAAAATATACCCTAATGCATCATTATTAGGCTATAGCCTAAAACATAAAAGTATTGTGAGGTTATAAAAAACAGCACTGTACATCAGTATTGCAAACAGACCACAGCTTTCAGCGCATTTCTCAATTATTAACAGAACTGAAAATAAGCTGTAGGCTGTCAATACAGAAAAGGTAGCAGAATGTGAAATCAAACCAATTCATAACGTCTTCTGCAATAACAAAAAAAATCAGGCTACCTCTGTTTTATGTATCGGCTCTGTGCCATGTGCATAAGTCATTTCACAAATTCGGATTGTGGTTTTGTCCAAAACCAAGTTTACTTCTTTTGCAAAGTGATGCAACAGGTCAAAATTGTTGAAACCCACATGGGGCAGACCAGTCTTTAAAATGCGGATTGCAT
>JAODJW010000127.1:6362900-6379961 GCA_026777045.1 Hyperopisus bebe | reverse complement strand
TCATCCATGCAGGAGCATTGGCCGCGTAGCTCACAGGAAGTGTGTGCACATAATTGAAACAGCGGGGGTTATGACTTCTGCCAATAATAAATAGTTCCTTCTTTTCCCCGGTAGCAGAACAGGCAAAGAGAGCGGTGATCCTTTCCTTAAGTTTCTTCCCACCTCGTTTATTGTCATATCTACACGTAAAAGTACTGTGAGGTAGTGCTCGAAAATAAATTCCACTCTCAGCTGCATTCCAAATGTTTTCCTCCGTGTATTCTTGTCTTATCTGTCGCCACTGGTTTTCAAGCCATTCACCAGGTGACACCATGTCAGCTTCAGCAGTCTCCCCATGCAATTTCTTAAAAACAATGTTCTCTCTCTTTTTAAATCGCTCAAACCAGCCAATGGAAACTTTGAAATTGTCCTCTCCCAGTTTTGCTGCAAATTCTTCTGCTTTTTCCTTCACCGAGGAGGCGGTCAAGCGAACTTTACATGACTGAGCATTATCAATCCACTTAACAAGTGCGGCTTCAACCACGGGTGCTTTCCCCGAGCGGATTCGTTTTCTGTCTCCATTATTAGCAGCCAGGACTGTTTGTCGCCGTTTGAGTAGACTACACAAAGTAGCCTGAGGAATACCAAGTTTCGTTGCTGCAACTCTTTGACTCATTTTTGGCAGTTTGTCATAAGCTTCGATGAGTCTACGTTTGTCATTCAGAGAAAACGACTTTCTTTTTCCTGTCATGATTTCTGTGCATGCGGCGTTTCCCTCAGGCACTTAACTGGAAACTCGCGGGTTATCGCGAGGCAAAGTAGCCCAATCAAAGTCAAGTAAAAGAAAAGGAAAGGATTACTCTATCGTTATTTTAGACTTTTTCCCGTTTGGACCAAAACAAATGAACACTGTATGCGGATTTCTCGATTACTATACGCGAATTATTTAAACAGTATTAGTACATGATTGATACTGTCCAAATCTTTTTGACCCGTATAAGCGGTTGATCACGATCAACGTGATTACTATTAGCGGTTTCTACTGTATATATGTACACTGTTAGAAAAGAAGGTGCCCAACGCTAAATTACATGCAAAAATCCCTTGCACAATGAGTATAAAGTTAGCTTGATCACTTCAATCAGTTTGGTGTCTTATTTCTTACCCCCATTTCACCTTGGGTGGTGCCAGCCACTAGATCTGGCGGGAACTCCTTTAGGCACCAGCAGCGGTACTTCGGCGTTTCGCATCTTTTGTTTGTATTATTGGGCCATTGCATTAGCGTACCGCTCATCCATCAAAAAGCAATGGGACAGTTAGTGATCCTCGCAGCAGCAGAGTTACTGTCACCCTAAAAATTCCGTAAAACCCCTAACCTATGTCATATATTTTAGTGGTCATTGATTGTATTGATTTCGATAATTACACACCGGTAATAAAATAAAAGTCTCTTTTTAATATAATTACCAAAAGACTTTAATCGCTATTAAAGGTATGGACGGTCTTATTATTTCGAAAAGATATAAGACGTGACGTAATGTTTTTATATTTATATTTGTAGGAGGTATATTTGTAACAATACAAACGGAATGACAAGCCGCGTCAGCCAAACACAGTGCATCTTACTTTTCATTTAAAATAAAACGCGGGGTTGCTATCTTTGAGCAGCTGGTTCGAGACCTTTGCAAACTGCCCCAATGCCTTTGACATAACTAATGTTAGGTTTATAATGTAATAATACAATTTGCCTTAAGATTTCTTGTGTGAGCGTGAGAGTCTGAAAGCGTGTTTGGCAGATCCCGAAAACGTAACATCACTTCATACAGTTGTTAAACAGCGGAAAGTTCGACGAACATGAAATCACCATTCATGTTTTTCACCATATTTCGTTTTGGTTGAGAGAACTGGATTTGCTGCTGTTATTAATACCAACAGTACATTAGCGCAAACAAAAGAGCCCTCTTCTAGTATATCGTCACCTGGTGATATAGCTAATAACTGCACCTCATATTTGTGACTTTTTTTCCGTAAATCAGCTGCAGTACTAGTTGGACAAATAAATAGGAGTGAAGCCGCAAATAGAGGGAAGTGATCCACAAATGTGCAAAACCTGTTTCAGGAGAAAGTTGCTCCCTATTCTTGTGGATATGATTTGAGTTGAGGAGACTACACTTTTCCAAAGAAGAGGCCCACTGAGTGGCGACATAGTGGAATACAAGAAGACCAAGCATGCTCTCAATAAGGCAGTCAAACCTGTGAGACACAAATACAGGGACAAACTAGTGGAGTATTTTTCTTCTAATAACTATTCTTCCACATGGAAGGGAATTCACACTGTCACCGACTTCAAACCATGACCGCACAGTCATCTTGCAACACCTTGTCCGCTTCCCCCTCCCCCACTACCAGCTCTCTCTTCAAAGGTTCCCATGAGCCCATCCATTCAACATGGGAGATGCGTGCTCCAGAAACAAAAGATCAGGAAAGCAGCTGGCTCTGATCACATCTCACTCGCCATACTCAAGCACTGTGCCAATCCACTGGCCTCCGTTTTTGTTGACCTCGTTAATTGGAGTCTGAACCAGTGCACAGTACCCGCCTGCTTTAAATCTTCAGTCATCATTCCAGTTCCAAAAAAAAAACAAAATCTCCTGCCTGAATGACTACAGTCTGGCAGTCATAACCTCTGTAGTTATGAAGTGCTTTAAGAAAATCATCCAGCAATCAACAAAAAACGCTACTGAAACTCTCCAGGACCCTCTAGAGTAGATAGTAGGCACTATCAACATGGCCCTGCACTACACTCTGAAACACCTGGACAGCCCTCAAACATAGGCTAGGATTCTGTTTGTGGACTTCAGCTCTGTTTTCAATACAATCAACACAAATCTATTTTTTGAGAAACTCAGGACTCTCAATGTTCTGCTTTCTCTCTGCTACTGGATCCATGATTTCTTAAATGGCAGGAAACAGGTCGTAAAGACAGGCAACCACATTTCAGATCCCATCCTACTCAGCACTGGTACCCCGCAAGGATTTGTTCTCTCTTTTCTGCTTTACTCCTTGTACACCATGAGGACTGCATCTCACAAAATCACTCTGTAAAACTCCTCAAGTTTGCAGACAATTCCATCCTGATTGAACTCATCAAAAATGGGGATGAGTCCAACTATAGAGAAGAAGTAATTAAGTTGATTGGTGTCATGGTGTGATGAAAACGAATTAGACTTGAACACAGAAAAAATGGTGGAAATGATCACTGCCTTCAGGAAAAAAAAAAACCAACACCACCTCCTTTGTACGAAACACTACCGTTAGCAGAACTGGAACCGTCAAATTTCTGGGCACCAGCATCAAAGAAGACCTCAATTGGGTCAAAAACATCATCTCCATCACTAAGAAGGCATCTATACTTCTTGCATCAGCTAAAGAAATTTAAGCTATTGCAGAAGTTCATGGCCGAGTTCTACTTAGCTGCAGTATGATCAATTATTACATCCTCCATCTGTATCTGGTTTTGCTCTGCTGCATCACATTCTGACCCCCTGCATCCTGGCCACTGCCTTTTCTGGCATCTTCCATCCCAATGAAAGCAGAGAATAAGAGTCCTGAGCACAAGTACAAACCATCACTGTAACAGCATGTTCCCCCAGGCCATCGCCCTTCTAGATAAGGACCCATGAGAAACTGTCTCATAATCTAACCACCTAATCATAACCACCTATAGACTGTCATGACACCACCTGGGTCAAAAGACATTCCTTATACTTCTCTGTATTAGGCAAATAAAAGATTCTGATACAACATGAATAAAAATACATATTTGTGGATAGTGATGTATTTGTGATTTTTTTTTCTGTTTATCAGCTGTGGTATGAATTGGACAAAAATCCACAGTTAAACAGAAGGGAAGTGTTACACAAATATGCAAAACCCTTTTCACGTGTACAAATCGCCCTGTATTTTTGTGGATAACCAAAATTAAAAAGCACATATTTGTGGATAGTAAAATATTTGTGTATCATACTGCATATTTGTGGAAAGTCCAATAAAATGTCCATATTCTGTAAGGTTCATTCATTAGCAGTCCAAAAGTATGCGGAGGTTAATTGGAGTTACTCTGTGAAGGGGTGCCTGTGTGGTTGAATGGTGTGTGAATGTGCCCTGTGATTGGTTGGCACCCCATCCTGGGTTGTTCTCTGCCTTGCTCCGGTAGCCTGCAGGATAGGCTCTGCATCCCCATGACTCCGAATAGGCCAATGGTTTTAGAGGATGGATGGATGTTATTTTAACCCCTTGACCCTGACCAAGATAACTGGTTTGAATGTGGATGGATTTTAATTTTAAATATCATTTTAAGCCATTTTTATTATGAAACCAGCATGTACAGTGATCAAGATTGTGGGCAGAAGGAACCTCTGTTGGCCTTGAATCTTTGTCATTCAGGTAATTTGCCTCCCCACGTTTTGGGGAAGTCTGACCTTTTCTCTGAATGTGGTGATTAAATTACTTTAATTAATGCATGGTTAAGAGCTCAGGTGGGTCCGGCACCTTGGTTGTTCCTGTGCAAGTCATTCTAAAAGGCACAATATAAAATATTTTTTGTCGCTTTTGTATTTTTAGTTCATATACTTCATTGGCTTTGTACAGGCACATATAAAGCCTGCCTCCAGCTCTTCGTGTGGAGTTTGCATGTTCTCCCTGGGTTCAGCTAGGATTCCTCCCAGTACTGTCACAGTATAAAAGAACTGATGTCTCTAAATAGCCAGTGGTGTGTGTGAGTATGTGTGTTGTATCTGTGTGTACTGTATGTGCCCTGTGATGATGGGGAATCACATCCAGTGTGTGCCCTGCCATCTACTTCCTGGGAGAGACTCCAGGCTCACTGCAACTCTGTAGTGAGTAAGCAGTCAAGGGAGATGAATGGATGGATGGATGGATGACTATCATGTCACACCCTAGCATCATGACCCAGGATTTACTCTTCTGCAGTTCCAAAGTATCTAGACCACCATTGTATGCGGCTCACAGACTACATCCCAGAATGTCATAGTTTTGGCCATGGCCAAAGTTCTGGAAAACCAAAAGATACATCAGCGGCACAGTGGGACTGGGGACAGCATGGAGCAGCAGACATTCAATCCCTTAGCATTTTATGTTTATTGTTGATGTCTTGTGGGCTATTAGAAGGCTTTTAACAGCTTGTTGTCAATGTTGTCATTATCCTCTTTTCAGTTAACATCCTAATCGTACCCCTCCACCCCCACGCAAACACTAGCCTCGTTTTTTTAATGGCAGTGCAGAACTGAAGAAGCCTTGTGTAAGTTTAGCTTAATTTTACTATGGTTCAAATACAAAAACACAGGCATATGCATTAAATCCTTACAAATTACAAGCAAATACTACAATATATTACATATTAAAACATATACAAAAATATGATAGTATAAAGATCAACAAGGATATGATGAGTTTCTAGTTCCTAGTTATATTTACTCTGTGGATTAAAATTAAAATAGCCAAATTTCCAGGGAACAGATGCAGAAAAGATTATGCGCTGAGAACATACGATGCTGCAAATGATGTGGTCATATGATTGATGTAGTCACATGGAATAATTGGTGTTCTCATCTTTGCACTGAATGAATCATATTACTGCGTGCCAGTAAGCATTCAAATGAACCCACCCATCCATCCATTTATCTTCATAACACATCTCCTGGTGAGAGTAACAGTGTGAGATAAAACAATTATTCATCACTTTATATAGGAGAAAAAGCAAAATCAAAAAATTGAGAAAAGTCAGTGATGTGTCAGTAATGAAAGATTGTCAACTACACCCTGTTCTCTGCTTTTGGTTACAGAATTCCATCAACACCTTGGTTGATATTTTCTTTTCCCTGTCATCGCTCAGCTGCGATGTCATCGTAAGTGGCAATCATTGGCTCGAGGTGCGTGACTTGCTGATACCTGTTGTCATCATGGACTCTCCTATTTGCTGGAGAGAGCATGTCAGTGGTGCCAAGGACTGGACAGGGATGACATCTGTAATAAATGATTAAATGACGGCTTCTCCTGGGCAAACCCAATATGGCCAGAAAATTGCCACCTCACAAAACAAATAATTGGAATCAAATTCAGTTTTATTTACGAATTTCCATACTGTGATCAAAGGAACTTGCCTTTATATGTCAGATCCTGCTAAATGTACAAGTTAGAATTTATATTGAGGACAAAGCAGTGGCAGCTTACTGTAAATTAGTGCTAATGAGTGCAGAAACATAAATACCAGTTACACAGGCAACAAGGACGGTTCAGGTTGGCATCTGATTGGCTGGAGAGACTGGGATGTAATTTTCTGGGTAACTGGAGGACTCTGGAACAGAAATTACTCAGATGGACAGTTGATTTTAATTAATCCAAAGTGTTCTTCAGAAGTGAGGTGCGAACACTGGGTGGGAGGAGTCTTATCTGGACCCCACCTTAATCTGGAATTATGCAGGTCTTTGGTGGAGAGTCCTGGTAGGTCAGATTTCTTTGTATGAATGTTTGTAATTGTATAAATGTGCTGCCAATGTGTAGTACACAATATCCTAGCAGAACAGGGGCCCAGTTAGCACATATGGCGCTTTTCCACTGGCATACAGGAACCATGCGGTACTCGACCTGTACCATGAAGAGACATTATAGTTAAAGTGCGGTTCCAGATCTCTTCGATTTTCTGCTGCAGAAGGGTCGACTTGGTAAAGGCGTTGGAGAGCAACTGTGACATAAAACCGAAGAGACACTTATTTACAGTTCACACGGTGTACATAATGATTTACTATGTGCTATCTTCCACTAGCGTGTCTAGAATTGTCGTTTTATGTTAGCATCTAATGCAAGTGGAATTAGCATTAGCTTGCGTAAATTTGCATTATAAATCCATTCTGTTGAGCTGTTTTATAGTATTTATTTAAATAGAAGGTTGGAAATTTTCAAGTTGCATCAATACATTGCGATGTGTGATACTACTAACAATGAATAATATAAAAAATATGCCTTTTTTTCCTTCAGTTAATCTATGCATATTGAGTCAGATCACTGGTATCTCCATGCATTTTGAGCAATCAGACAGTGGTGATGAAACCAGCTCAGTTTAGTCAAGCTTAGCATGGGTACTGCGTGGGTACAGCTCAGATAATTTACAATGGAAAACCATCTTTTCACAGTACAGCTCAGGGGTGGCTCAGTTCTTGGTGGCAGTGGAAAAGCACCAGTGTTAGGGGGTATAATTCCATTTCTGGGAGAGTCCTCTTTTACCTGAACATTAGGTCAACATCATTATTTCATTATTAATTTGTTTTAATATGTTGGTAATGTGATTGTCAGGGTCAGCACCCGTCTGATCCCGCCCTTCATGTCTCCTCCCTGGTCGGCCAGCAGGTGTCGCTGGCCATCCCTTCCTCCTCCCTGGTTGTTGCCCTTCAGCCTCAGTGTGCCTAGAGTCAGAGTCTCTACTGCATTTCCTCGTTCCCTGGACCGCTGCCTAGCTCAGGGGGTTGAGTGTGCAGCTCCGACTGTCATCCCCTTTGGTCATGAGTTGCAAAGGGCAGCCACCTGTTGCGGTGCCCAGGGAGCTGGAGGTTAAGGGCCTTGCTCAAGGTCCCACAGATGTTCCAAGGCTGGGTTTGAACTGGCAACCTTCTGATCACAGTTACAGAGGCTTAGTCCAAATGGTTCCTGTTGCTGTGACCTGCAGCATGCACTGGGGCGGTTTGCAGCTGAGTGTGAAGCAGCGGAGATGCAAATCAGCACCTCCCTCACTACACTCTCCTGCTGGGGGATTAGCTTTGTGTAATGACTAGTGTTTTAGTACTCAAGACCTGTCTCAGGATTGACTTTATCTTGACTCGGTCTTGTCCCGGTCTAGAGGACATTTTAGAGGTTTTATTTCAAGAACAGTCAAGACCACTCATCAAAATACCTCAGAATTTATCACAACGGCTTAATATTCATCTGTTTGTTAACCCTGACAAAAATGCGTTGATTTTCGTACCCATTAATCTCAGGCTTGTAACTCTGGATAGGTATAATGCACAAATATGAATCTCATATCTTTGCAGTCGAGAAAGTTGTCGAAGTTGCAGCATTGTGCACTACAATATTGCAGAACAATCCTGTGTGCATTGAGGACATCCATTTTATGGAACTGTTTATCCCATTTAGGGTCATCCCAGAGGCTACGGGTGCAAGGAGGGAACAAGGGATGGGGCGCAAACCTATCGCAGGGCACACTCACATGCCATTCACTCACACATGCACACCTGTGGGCAATTTTGGAAGTCCAATTTGCCTGAAGCATGTTTTTGGACTGTGAGGGGAAACTGGAGCACCCGGAGGAAACCACATGATGACACAGGGAGAACATGCAAATACCATACACATGGAACCCTGCCAGAAACTCAAACCCAGGTTCCAGAGGTGTGAGGTGACAGTGTTAACCATTGCACCATCATTTAATAAACGATCAGCATTAGATTCTAAAGCCGTCTTGTCACGACAGGTACAGGCAAGCAGGCGAAGGGAGCCGTGGATCCCAATAAACGGGGTTTATTGCGGGGTAACACACTCCAAAGCACAGCAACATTAATGATAGGACTGGGGAAAAGTACTCGAACGCGGACTTAAATACACAGGACAAATCAAAGTAACAGGAGACAGCTGATAACAATCAGGAATTCACACGAGGTTAATGAGGGGGCAGGGGGCGTGGCACACAGGAGGATCGAACGAGCAGGTCATGACACATCTGTTATATCTGTGTTTATGCAGTGGATCATAAACTAAACAATGCTTTTCTATTTCAATTTCTTTCAGATGTTAAAAAGTAATAAATGAAACGTGTATATATAAATATACAATCATGCATTGCTGCCTATCAGTTAACTTCAACAAGTTACCAAATGGATGCAAAATCAAAGATATTTCCGCCTGGCACTAACCATGTATTCCTTCACAATACTAAGCCATAGAAAGGTCCCCAATGACACCCTTGCATTCCCACATCATAGAGACTCTAATCTCAACATTTATAAGATTATATTTGTATATATTTTGTAGTACCTGCAAATTTTTATATTAGATGAAACTAAAAATTGAGAAATCTCAATAGGCGCAAGTAGTTTTCACTCATAAGAAGGATTATATCAAGACTGTTTCAGTATTTAAACATCAACTTATGACATATCTGAGTAGCCCAGATTGTCCTGAAAAAAACCCATAAAGCACATGTGGCTACCTCATGTACATACAATGTAATAACCCTAAAATCAAAGGAATAGAAAAACACTCACAAATGCATAGGCTTCAAAGGTTTAACACAGTACTGTGAGTAGGTGTAAAACAACCTGCTTCAAAGTTCAAATGCAACCAATAGAGGTGCCTCTTATTTGACAATAATGTACGGAAGCATTTACACTGAAATTTAAGAAAATGGATCCATGGTTCAAATCATACTGTGACACATTTTAGGTCATACTGCCCCAAGATGGTGCCTGTTCTCCACATTTTATAGTGTGTTGTGTTGTGTAGACTCAAGCATATTAGTCGGTTTCTGATCTTTACTTGGTCTAGCCCTGCCTTGGTCTTGTCTCGGTCTTGCCCTGTCTTGATCTTGTTTTGGTCTTGAATCACTCTGGTCTTGGTAATGATTTGGGCTTGGTTTAGGTGGTCTTGACCACATCTCTAGTAGTGACTGAAAGAATGAGATGGCAGATACAAGCAGCAGAAATGAGTTTCCTTCACATAGTGTCTGGGTTCAGCTTTAAAGATAGAGTGAGGAGCTCAGACATTAGTGAGGGGCTCAAAGTAGACTTGCTGTTCCTCTGCATCAAAAGGACCCAGTTGAGGTGATTCAGGCATCTATCAAGGATGCCTCTTGGATGGCTCCCTGGGGAGGTGTTTTGGGCATGTCCAACTGGGAGGAGGCCCCAGGGCAGACCCAGGACACGCTGAAGAGATTATATCTCTGGGCTGGCCTGGGAACACCTTGGTATCTCCCATTGGAGCTGGAGGAGGTGGCTGGTGAGAGGGAGGTCTGGGCATCCCTGCTTAGACTGCTGCCCCCCCCCGACCCGACCAGGAATAAGTGGCTGAAGATGGATGGATGGATGGATGAATGATAATAAGTTATTGGCCAATTGTTACATTATTGACTTTTATTGCATTAAGAACAAAGAAATTTAAGGCATTGGCATGTTATTAAATAATCGGTAGTTATTACATTGCTACAGGTGTATGTGACTTAATAAAATAAAACTAAAAATTTGCAGGCCTCTATCTTAAACATACATTTTGCTTAAAGAAAAAAATAGCACAGCAAGCAAAAAAAAACTTTGCACTGTATTACAGATTCTTCCTCACTTTTCCATAAACATAAGAACAAGCTGGTGATTCTTCCCTTCACAGACACTAAACAGAGTTTGCTTTTGCATGCAACACCTTACAAGCACAAACAGGTACACGATAAAAGACATGTCCTCCTGTGGTCTGGAAGCATAATGACATTAATAACAGCAGCTGCTCCCTAAATAAATTATATAAAAATATTTAAATCACTATTTTGCATTAATAAATTGGATTTTAACAATGCAAATAAACAATGCATCCCGTGTTTAATCCTAAATTGTTTCAGCCTCATTTTACCACTTTGCTGTGTAACTACACTTCAAACATTTGACGTGTTCTCAGGAAAGACAGCAGTTATTTAATGGCCTAATCAATCTTATATGACATCCAGAGAGGTAAAGGTAACTGCCTAGATGCCGTTAGATGTTATTTCATTGACATGTAAATGGGTATTTTCTGCAGCCTGAAGGATGCGGTAAAGGGAAATCCGAGGACTGAGTTGAGAAACATTGCTCTAGATTATCTACATCCAATTAAAAAATAGTTGAATGAGGAAGTAACTTCATTGATGCCAGAAAGTAACAAGCTGGCAGGCATTTCTAGCAAAGCACGGATCAATTTCAATTTCTTTACTTAGCTTAATTTCTTAACAGGATTTTTCTCCTCAAAAGCAATTATAGAATATATTATCTAACATTTTTAATTTCAGTATGTATTATACGACAACTTATCACTGCTAAGTATTTTTCTTCATCTTTTTTTTAACTCTGGTGTTTGAAACCTTATCACTAACCCAAAATTACTATACTTTGTACTCAAAAGCCAATCATTGCTCTCATCCAAATACCACTATTTTCCCCCAGAAATATTTGTGAGTGGCTCAGTGGGTTAGGATGCAGTGCTTGTAATTGGATGGGTGCTCTTTAAAATCCCAGAGTCAGCAGAGCGATTCCACTGCTGTACCCCTGTCCAAGCCCCTTAATCCACACTTGTCCCAGGGACTGACTGACCCTGCTTTCTCAAAAAATGTATCTTGTTTTGGATAAATGCAAGAGAAAAACAAAAAACATGCTCAGGCTTTATTTATCAGTGTGACTGTTTTGTGTCTCAGGATTGCAATTTCAAAATCCTCTCTGTCACTGGCACTGCTTTCTACATGAGGGATGAAGGCTGCACTGGAGTAACAGGAGATGCGTGTGTTTGTGTGGGGCAGCTTCGAACCATTAAATGCGTCAAGCCCCCTACCTGGGGAGCCGGACACGCGCTACCTCTCCCCTCTCCCCTGAAGCCCATAATGGCCACATAAACAGCACGGGGCTTTAGCGGTGGTTGCCATGGAGACCATACTCGCGCGCCACATGCAGAGGGTGAAAATTTTAACAGCAGACTTAGCTGATAAAATCTGCATCTGAACGGGACTGCTCAGTTGCCGAACGCCTGATTAGATTATAGGCCACATGCAAAACAATAAATCTGTGCAAAGGACATCAGAGAATATAACGATTGTGCTTCGTAAGAATGCAGGATTCCTTTTCATATTTTGTATCTTAATAACACCCACATCAAAAGTGTAATACCCATGAAGCACTGTGGTAACAGGGCATTGCTTTCTTAGCGGTGGTTCTGTGCAGGTCTGTGTTGTCCTCCTTGTGTCAGAATTCCCTCACGCATGGAGACTTGTAGATTCAGGACTGATATCACTGAAGTAACGCTGCAACAGGACCAGCTGGCGTATTAAAAATATACTCTGGAAAATGCTTTCCCATCTGTGCTACCTCTTTCGCACGACACTTGTTATAATTGGGCATGGACATGTCTGCGAGTGAGTGTTCACATGAAAACCACTACACTGAGGGCAGCACTACCGCAACCATAATGCACTATAAATGCTCTCTGCCCTTCAGCTAAAGATATGTGGGTGTAATTTAGACTCATGCAGCTCCTACAGCAGACTTGCCCTTTTCCCAAGGAACCAAGTGAGAAGGAGCAGTGGCTCATGGGTAATCTTGAGGCGACATCACAGCTTCAGTGAACAGAGGAGATGAATGCACCACATCAGTTAAACTTCAGTGCTGTCAGGCTGCCTGGAGCTCTGATCTGACAAGCCATCTTTTGTTTAAAATGTCTGTATACTTACCAACACTGGGATGGTGAAAATGTTTTTTTTTTTTTTAAAGTAAGAAATATTTGTAAATGGTGAGTTTTTTATTTTATCAGACTGGAGTTGACAAAAAGAATATTTAGGATTAATTATTTCCTATTTTTGCAAAGGCTTACAGAGAATGGAAGACATTACAATATTACCAGCAGAAAATAATGAAGCAACAATGACATGATTTAAGTTGCTTGTAAGGCCACTGTTTACTGGCCCTGCTTTTATATGCTGTAAACAGTTTCCTCCTTTAACTAATAGAAGCAAATCGACATGTAATCTAGTGATTTTTCTAGTCGTGTAGGTTATCGTGTTTTTTTTCCTGTCAAAGTCTGTATTCCTATGATGTCACAATCAGCATCACAATTAGCTTTTGATGTCATAATCAGCTGACATTACGCCTTCATTGTCACCATGCAATTCTGTCCATAGGTATGAATAATATGAACCATCCATCCATTTTCTGTGACCGCTTGTACTATTCAGGGTCACAGGGGGTCCAGAACGTATCCAGATGTATGGAGTTTGCATGTTCTCCCCATGTCATCACGGGGTTTCCTTCAGGTACTTTGGTGTCCCCCCGCAGTCCAAAAACAGGCTGAGGTTAACTGGACTTGCCAAATTGTCCATAGTTGTGCATATATGAGTGAATGGTGTGTGAGCGTGCTCTGCCATGGGTTGGCGCCCCATCCTGGGCTGTTCCCTGCCTGGCGCTCGTAGTTTCCAGGAATATGAACCACGTTCACAATTACATCTGCATTGTCTTTTTCTATGTCTCATACTTTTAAATTACAGGGATATAAGAAATGTGTTTACTCCACAAGGGCTTTTAAGTGAATATTAACATTGAAATTTAACATTATTAAATATGTTTACTTCAGAAAATACAGCTTTGTGTTTTCTTCCCACTATTTTAGAGCACAGTAGGGAAAGATCTGGACTGGAGACCAAAATGTATAAATTTCATAAACAACAGGGGATACATTCATTACAAAATCTATCTATATTATTTAGGGGAAGAATAAAAAATCTGCTAAATAAGGATAAAATTGGATGAAAAATCAAGACTAATGTCATTATATTTATTTGTTTGTTTATCGTTCTACTGTCATGGGGAGGTTGCATTATAGTATTTGCCTGGTTCTGAAAATAGCAAATGCACGTTACAACAAATTCTGATCCCAGTGGAATCCAAGATTTGATGCCGTTTCAGGTCAGGCTATTTATACTCTAGGAGGAAACTCAGTTCTGCCAACAGAAATGATTCAACAATATCAACATTTATTACAAGGCAGAGGGAGAAACTGTCCAAGCATCCATCAATCTCACAAACACTTATTTTGGACAAGATCACAGAAGGGCCTGGAGTTGGTCCCAGGCCCACCCCAGACACGATGCCATTGCATCACAGAGTACAAGCACACAAGTAACACACAGGGTAGTTCAGAAACAGTGATTCACATAACCATGCTTGTGGAGGAGGAAACCCAAACTAACAAGAGAGAGAAACTCCATACAGACACAGAACCCGGCCCAGGGATCGAACCCACAGTGAGATCACAGTGCTAGTCACCCCAGCAACATCAATGCCTACCTCAGCCTCCCATTTGGTTGTTTACTTTTTTATATTCACTGTGGAGATATCAAAGTAAATGCACGAATGCTTTTAATGAAAGGGTTCTGCACCCATTATGATGCAGTATCTGCAACACACATCCCTGCTTTGGATTATGCACAGTTATTCTCTTTCAATTTCGTGTTGCCATGTTTCTGCCAAAGATTTTTTTCTTTTTTTTTTTTTTTTACAAATTGCTTTCCTGTCCCTTCATCAGAGCACAGAAGCACTCTGGTACGTGAGCAGCAAGTGCTGAGCGGTGGGTTTTAAGCCGTCACTTTCTGATGAGGAATGTAGGACGCGATGAGCTTATTGTGTCAGCATGAGCGCAGCTGTGACTCACACCACATGGGGGCGCCGCACGACGGTGATGCGCTGGCAACGCCTCCTCGCCTCACACTGGAGCACCACTAAACTCAAACAGCACCCTACAGTTTTCACCATGACCTTGAGTCCAGATCTCGGACTGGCCATATCTATCTACAGTTATAAACCAGTAGCTTAGTATGTATTTGTTCATTATTTTTGTATCTTATCAAGTTCAATGTGGAGTAGAAAATTAAGCTTTATTTGAGATTTGTATGAGTACAGGTACTTTGGAATGCTATTGCTCTCATATCCCATCTTGTTCACCTGAGACACACACATATAAAAATGAGAATCAAGCTTTGAGGTCTGAACACAATGTCAGCCATCCATCCGGCGCCCCTACAGCATTTTTCAGGGGGTGGAAGGCCTTGCTCAGGGGCTCAACAGAGATATGGCAACTTGTGTGAAGCCAGAAATTTTGGGCGGGGAGGGTTCAAACTCATTATTTTACTACCTGACTGTGTCTGATTGAGAGCATACAAATTTTACTATGTGGCTACAAACCTGGGCTAGTCTGCTGAGTAGTTTGGGATTCAAACTAGCAATCCACTGAGCAACATACATCACCACTGATGTGAGACTTTAAACAAACACTCTTGTAATTTCCCTGTGGAACCTTTGGTTCTGTCAGGATAAACACAGTGGGGTTAGCGTATCGCTTTGGTGAGACCCATGGTGTGTTTTAAGAAGCTGGCATTACGATTTCGCTCTGCTGCCATACCTCGAGGGACACTGGTAGCTGTACAGAACTATTTTTATCTCTTTCTGATTGCTCTTCTCCTTCGGAGACCCCTAAGACAAACGCTTTGTCATGCAGCAGAAGGTGTTTTAGCATAAAGGCAGCTGCCAGAAGCACAACAGCTTATCAAGTTTTGCATTTTGGGTCGAAAGAGACATGCGCAACTTCAGACGCTCCCTGGTATGCACCCCCCATACATTCTGAAAAAAGCCCAGGGGCGCTGGAGGAAAGGCTGACCCTGCACTCAGTTTCAGTTTCACCACTGAATGCGTGCATGTATTAAAAACAGAGAGCATTATGGGATATAAAAAAATCACATTCTAATGTACCTGGACTCATGCTCAGGTGCATAAATGGCAAATAAGTTTAATTTCATTTCATTTTTTTATTTCAGTTCAACCTGCAAGAAACACAAATGGGAGTAAACATTTATAATAACCATCCTACAGAACATGTGCGAACCTTGTTCTTGATGAGATTCACCATGTCACAGAAGTCCTGCCTTTTACATTGGTCTCAGATCAATGCAGAGGTACCTCAGCAGAGAGTCAGGCTGCCTCTACACATCTCTAAACGGGAAGCCTTAAAGGACAGAGCCAGGCTAGCACCAGGTACGTTATTCAAGCCTGTTCTCCTCCTCCTGTCTTTTAGTCTGCATGAATTATGGAGAGAAGCTGCCAGGAAAATGCAAAATGCAGGAGATAAATAAAAGCAGTGTAATTAAAAAAACAATACCTGTGCTTTGAATAACAATTTACGGGGAGATTCACTTTTCAGGTGTAAAAGCAGAACAGGCTTGGTGACCAGATTTTTCTGCTACAGAGAAATTAGTGATTGAACATAAAGGTTTGCTGTTTATTTTGAGCATGGCCATTCCCTGATGTCAGGTTTGGCCACCCAGCAAGGGGGAAGCATCGCTTATAATCTGATTGACGTATCTGCGAGTTCTTGGTGAGCTCCTAGGACAGCAGGGTGTTTCTGCACTGGATACATAGGTTACTTTAGTGTGAAAATCTTGCTTTTCCATTGTCGGATTATCGATTTTCTTTTTTGCAGGAATGATTAATATTGTTTTTTTCCTGAAGTGTAACGTGCAGCTCTGGTGAGGGAGGGGTCTTCAGGGAACACCTCCTGTAATGGAGGAGTGTTGATGTCTGCCCTGTGCCGCCCCACCCCCAATCCTCTCCATTCACAGCCCCCCCCCACCTGGATTTGTGTTCTCTCTCCTGCAGCCTACTGGGGAGATTGAAGCCTTGACTGAGAAGGTCACCATAGGGTGACTGTGGGGGTGGGATGGGGGGGGTGCAGCAGAGTCATGGGGGGGTGTCCCTCTGCATGCGGCACCTCATGCATTCTCCTTGGAAACCCCTGGTAACCCCCGGATACGGCATGACAGGGGCATGTCGGTTATGAGGTAGCAGGACACGTTCGGGGGAGGGGGGGTGGTGGGGGGAACTGCTGAGACCGAGCGAGCGAGGAAGAGGGAGAGAGAGACGGAGAGGGAGAGGTAGGGAGAGAGAGAGGTGAGAGGGAGAGAGAGAGGAAGAGAACGAGGGAGAGAAGGAGAGAGAGAGGGAGAGGCAGGGAGAGAAGGAGAGAGTGAGGGAAAGGCAGGGAGAGAGAGAAGGAGAGAGAGAGGGAGAGATAGGGAGAGAGCATCCCTTGGCCGCAGATTGGCTGAGCAGCAAAAAAGCCCAGCATCGAGGAGGGAGGGAGGAGCAGCCACAGAGGGGGACACGGCCGACAGAGACGCGAGCTCAGCTCAGCCCCGCGCGCGCATCGCCTGCCCGAGCCGCCGCCGCGTGAAGCAGAGACCGC
>JAODJW010000127.1:6348396-6362612 GCA_026777045.1 Hyperopisus bebe | reverse complement strand
GAGACCGCAGCTGGCCCAGACCTCCTCCGGTGGTGGGTTCTTCAGCTCCATCACCAATGTGGTCAAGCAGACGGCTGCCTCCGCCGGCCTGGTGGACCAGGCGCCTGCCGCCTCACCCAAGAAGTTCAAAATTCTGCTGGTGGTCGATGAGCCGCAGCATGACTGGTGAGTGATGCGCCTGTGACCTGCGTGCCTGTCCGTGACCCGCGTGCCTGTCCGTGACCCGCGTGCCTGTCCGTGACCCGCGTGCCTGGCTGTCTGCTCAGCTTCCATTATTGAGGCCGTCCCCCAAAATACCAGTGATGAGACAAAACAACAAACCAAGCATTGTTTTACTATTATCATTTATTTAGTTTTAGAAAATAACAACGTAACTAAATCCAACCTAAAGGCCAGGCTGTCTGGGATCTGATTCCTTTACTAAAACACGGTGAAGCGAGGCTTGTTTTCCTTCGGTTATGGTGTTCTTCCTGCACCACACGTCTGTGTTGCACTGATTACTGGTTCATTCATTTATTCATTTATTCACGTTCCCTTCTCTGGTCCCGCAGATGGTTGACAGCTCCAGCGTTTGAGTCTCCCGCGATGATCGTTAGCCTGTAAAGCGCACGGTGCGGTCTGTCTCTGAAGCGTGTTCTCCCGTGTTTATCTCCGCCCCGTCACCTGTAAGGAGATGCCAGCCCTATGGTGAGAAGCGTGCGGGAATGAGCGCCTCCTGTGTCGGACGCACGCTTCCTCTATCCCAGAGCGACGTGTGCGTTAGCCAGGGCTAAAGGGCGCCCTCTAGCACCTCCCGTGATTAAACGTCGGTCCAGCTAAGGGCTGGTATCGGTGTTGCGGGGGTCATCCCACTTGTGGTCAATCAGCTGACCTCACACAGCCATCGACCAGATGTGTGACATCCTGGTGACCCTACCAGTGCATTTTTTTTACATGGGGGGGGGGGGGTCGTTAATACTAAGAGAGTAAGCACTAGGGCATAGGAGAGAGAGTTTGATATGAGGGAAAATAACATAATAATTCAAATGTAAAGAGCTATGTTTTGGGAGGGACAAATGAAGCCAAATTAAATATTCGGGGGGTACATGTCCCTCCATTTCCTATACCTATGAATAAGCAGTCCCTTACCTTTAAGTAAATTACCTTTTGATGAGGCCTTGAACATTAATTTAATACTGGCTGCTTTATTGTATTATTGCTGGTTTCCTTTCGCGGTGCACAATGTCATCACATCAATCTAACACAGGTGGACCGTGGACAAACTCCCATGAGGCATTTAGAGGAGCATAAAAGATGTGCTGCCTTCTCCCATGAGCCCTGAATGAACCCGCCCATTTCAAAACACGTGTCCTGGTCACGGGTAACATTTTATTCAGCACCCCTGGCTCTGAGAGAACTGATGACCCTCATAAGTAACCATGGGTAGGTACTGAGCATTCCAGGATAACATAATAGCTGTGAGTGTGGGGGTGGCGGGGGCTGGGGTGGGAGGAGTACTGTGTCAAGTAAAAAAAGCTAAAATCACCACTTTCTGCTTTATCCGGTTGCTTGGAGATTTCTTCATATCTCTGGTCTCAAGGTCAGGTTCTAGCATCTTCTCACTGTTACCAGACAGCTACTTACATAACTGCCATCGCTGCGTCTTTCACAAGCAGCCTGCCAAGATCGAACCCATTCTGGGCCTTTTTCCCTGATATTTAACAGCGGGTTGTGGCGTCTGGGGCACCAGTGGGCTCCACCTGGCTCCGCTCAGACCAGGAGAACCACCTACTGACTTGTTTATCTGAGAAACACAACTACCGCGCTTGTATAACAGTCTGGTACGAGTCTTCCCAACACGCCTGGTATTCAACCGGAGGCCAGTTCAAAGTGGAGAGTGAAATCCCCCAAGAAACTCACAAGAGTGTGAACAGTACATGGGAGGAGTGTTTGATAGACCCCCTATTGTTTGACCACCCTTGAGTTTTCCAAACATGTCTGAAGGAACAAGGGAAGCAGAGAGCCGACTCTGTCATTAAATAATAAAAAGGAACTTGGTGATTCAGGGCCCTAGGTCGTGCGCGTGTGTGTGTGTGTGTGTGTGTGTGTGCATGTGGGTGTGCGTGCCAGCCTGCGCTCGTGTGGCCTGAGCGCACGTGCGTGGGAGGGAGTCACGGCGTCAAGAGGGAGAGGTCGTGGTGTAGCTGGGAGAATCGTTTGTACACCTGCGGCCGCCTGGCTGTTTGTTTTGTTTCGTGTATATCTCCCTGAAACCAGTAAAGAGCCAGAAGCGGCAGGTCCAAGCCGGCAGGAGGCGGAGCATCAGGAGCATTCGGCCGTCGCTGCCTGAGTCACACCCCCGGTTCTCTACATCGCTATCACGGTTCTATATTTTTATCCTCTTCACAGAGATTTAGTAATCCTCAAAATAGGGCAAAGTCTGAAAAAAACTGGAAGTCAGCTATAGAAAAAGAGTTTTTTTTTAGTAAAATGTGCTCCTACAAAAACAAGATCGTATTTCACAAAACCTGTAGTACACCGGAGCTCCCAGGAGCGAGTTCTTTTTTGGGATCCCTTTCATCGGAACCCTTCCCAGCAGCCCAGTTTTTTCTGAAACCGTCAGCGGGAGCGTCACTGAGGCACCGGCGGTGGCGGCAGGTGACGGGAATGCAGGCGCTGTTTTCAGCACAGCCAAAGACGACAAACTGCCACTGGGTGCAGTAATCCGCAATTTTTGGAAGAGAGGCGAGCGTTTGGAAGAAAACCTGGAGCAGGGGGAAGCGGGGGAGCAGACAGCTGAGGGCCCCCTTCGCCAGGGCGTCCCCACTGGAGCTTAGTGCCATGGCATGTGGTTATTTACATGGATCTTTTATACAAACCGACTCTTGTTGCACTCGTTCACCCTGCAGAAATGCCCCAGTTTAGGGTAATGCTGAGATACCTCCCCTGTGACTGACACATGGCACGCCACACCGTAGTCAGGTAGCGGTGGCGCTCTCGCGGTATATCACGGGACTTCCTCTGCAGGGCTGTCACATGACGCCTGACTCTTCATCTGCCGCGATACCGCGCAGGCAAACCCACAGACCGTGCACAATCAGCAGCGAGTGACAGAGAGAGAGAACCCCTCTGAGTTCCACCCCAGGTGATCCAGCCTTTTAGAATTGACCCCCCTACTTTCTATGTCAAGCAGGATTCCTCACCCCGTTGCTATAGCAACAGCTCCGAAGGCCCCGCCCCACTCGGCCGTGACGGATCCAGCCGATCACCAGCCTCTTAAAGCTCCGCGGTGTGTATGTACGTGGTTTGTTTGTGTGGCTGCGAGGTGCAGTCCCTCCCCGCGGGGCTTCGATTGCACTCAGGCGCTTACGTTAGGTTGGGCCACCGTGCTCTGTTTGCTGGCGGCTCCTTCGAAAGCATCCAGGCGCTGAATGTGACACTGGGACCTCCTTACCGAGCTGTGCGTTCCTGCTAAGGATGCTGTGTGAGGATCCTGCTGGTCTACGCCTCATTAATTCTTACCTCTGTAGCCCTGGTTTGGGTTTCATTTCATTATCCTAGCAACTGAGGGTCAGGAAAACAAGAACGAAACCACTCTGTATAATGAATGGCCCTTAAAAGTAGGTTTATTAATATCTCCTTTGAAGCATTAATGCACAGAACGCAAACCATCCATGATACTGTAAACTGTAAATTGCAATCATAAATTATATAATTTTGCATTATATAATTTCTTTCATTAATTCTTCCTTCCTTCCTTCCATCCATCCATCCATTTCCAACTGTCATCCTGGCCTGAACAATCACCCTCCCCCTTAACAATACTCTGCAGCTTGTGGTGTAAAACGTGGGTGATGTCATTAGGGTGGGCGGACCGTCCTCCCTCCAAGGAAAATCTGATTCGGGATCGACAGCGTCGCCCATTGCCGCTTCCCTTCATGCTTTCCCGCACCCGCTCACTCCCCCCCACCAAAAAGGCCCCCATATCCACCATCCACAGCGTTCCTTTTCCATCCATGCTTGAGAAGCAATTTCCACAAAGAGCAGAAAATTCTACTGAACACAGCAGAAATACCTTTTTAATGTGTTGGTATTTTCCCATATAATTTGTCTAGCTGTCATTTATTACCTGCACAATGTTTAAGAACTTTAATAGATGTTAGAAATCTGTACATCCTGTGTGTGTATGTTTGTGTGTGTGTGTGTGTGTATATATATAGGACAGTTCATATCAGGTACCTAAAAGCAGGACTGAAGTCCCATAAAGCAAGGAAGAGGCCCTTCATTAATGAGGAACTGAGAAGAACCAGGCTGCAGTTTGCCAAGAAAATATATTATTCCCAGACGTACACCCATAAATTGAAAAATAAGTGAAAGAATTTTAAAATTGTGCTGTGGTCTCTTAATTTTTTCCGCTGTTGCAGACATACACACAGTTTTAACAGCTTTTAAAATATTATTAATTATTGCTATACTGGGAGTATATACATTAAAGGAAAATCTTAAAGTCTCCATAAAAAGAGCAACAGTAATGCCAATCACAATTTGGCTGTTTAGTTATCACTCTCTTACTTCTATATAAAAATCTCTGTAGGCATCTCCCCTTGTTTTCATTGTTGTCATGGGGATAATTACTGTAGTGTGCATTTCTGATTGCTCTGCTCACGTTGTGACATGCAAAACAATTAGTCTGGTATTCCAGAAAGCAAATGGAGGAAATGTAGTCAAATCTATAAGATGAAGGTAAAATCTGGAGTATGGAGTTAAGCTCAATAATTCAGTCATTTTTTTGCAGTAATTTTTAAAATCTTTAAACTATGACATAATGAATCTCTTTTTGCCCTTTGTATATATAACATCTGGTCTTCAATGTTTTAATTAAATAACTTCATATTTTTAAATCTTTCTTGAATTTTAGATATTACTGAAAATATTTAAAGATAGATGCTGTTTAGATGCTAGATTAAAGGCACTGCAGGCATATTGGTGCAAAATTAGATACATTTTTTTATTTCTAAAATTATACACAATACTGAGAATTTCTGGTTAAATCCAAATGTTTTATCCTTGGTTTTGCAGCTCTAGTAAACAGATTTTCTTTGGATTTTTGTTTCAAGTCACCCCTTAATTAATTAGGCTTGATTGAATTACGATACTGATTGAATTCTGGCTGTGAGCTGACATTTAAAATGGCGGTGAGAGATTTTTTAATGAGGTACTTTATTCCTCCTGGGGATTCTTTGGATTTTGTAAACCCCATTGTGGATTTTGCCGTCAAAGCAGGGGGCCGACCAGCAATTACTCCAAACCCACGACTGTCCGGATAAGGGTGTCAATTCCTGCAATGTTGATCTATACACTTCACATACTGTAGATGGATTTAATAATTAGAAGATTAAAATAATGCACCAACAGCCAACAATAAAATTATACAGTACATCACCTCATATTATCAGTTACTTAACTACTGCAATGTAATTGAATAGCTATATAAACTTTATTAAGCTAAATATTAATTAGCTCTTACTAGATCTTTATTTGAATTAATGTAGACAATAATACATACCACTGGCCTCCCATCCAGGGTATACCCCAGCCTTGTGCCCTCTGCTGCCTGGGATTGGCCCCAAACCCTCCTGCATTCCTCATCAGGATAAGTGTTTAGAAAATGAATGAATGAATGGATAGATGGATGGATGGATGGATGGATGGATGTTGGCAAGTAATGCTGCCCCTTCTTGCACGGTTCGCAGACCTACGCGGTGCTCCAGAGACCCACTCACCAGCATCAGATTCCTCCCCCAGCTTTACTCTCACACTCCTCACGTAGGATGAGCTTCGAGGAAGGTGTGGTGCCATAGCCTGGCCATGAGAGTGCTCCCCATTGGCTCCTAAGGGACCCAAGAGCCGAAGAAACATTTACATTACATTTATTATTTAGCAGATGCTTTTATACAAAGCGATACACAGATGAGGAGACAGGGTCAGCCAGTCCCTGGAGTAATCAGGGTTATGTCCCTTGCTCAAGGCCCAACACTGAAATCACTCTGCCAACCAATGATTTGAACCTATGACCTTCTGATCAGAGGCACACCATTATAACTCACAGAGCCCTACACCGTCCCCAGGAAGTGATGCAACAGAACCCTCCTACCCAGAAACAATGCCCAGGGTGTGGGGACCTTGCTGTAAAAGGCAGCTCAGACCCACCTCTACAGCTACCAGCTTGGAGCTTTTTTAGGACACAGCCCCAGTGGGTAGATGGGAAAACAAGCGCATGCAGCTGCCTGGACAGCAGGGACTCGCCAGGGTCTCAAACAGGCTATGATTCCCAATAGTAAAGCAGGAACAGGACCAGCCCAGCATCAGACATTACTGTGTAAAGGCACCAGGAATGACGTCAAATCAAAGAAAGCAAAGAACACATTTTTAAAGCTATTTATCTGGGTAGTAAGTGTATATATGCTAAAAAAAAAACACAATTTAACATTAGAACATATGCAAATTAAGAGTAACACAACAAACTAACTAAAACATCCCAATCCTCTCCTCAGGGGCACCTCATCCATTCCATGTATTCCTTTATATATTCACCACCAACTGACTTAGTTAAATTGCTTAAAAAGTCAATGAGGTATTGATTAGCCAAATGAGGTGAGCTAGTGGTCAAAAAATATATATGGGTATATCGGATGGATGCTGCAAATACTGAGGTGAATTGAGCAGAGGTTTAGAAATGGCTAAGCAGGCACACTTTGACAGACATAATATTATAGTTTCACACCAACATCAAGATCATTTAAAAATCATGTTCTTTGATTGCCTAAGACACTTTGCACAGGATTGTACTGAGTGCAATGTGCATGTAAACAATAATAAATTATATAGCAGCAACATAATGCAGTGAAATAAACATAAGGATTAATAATAAATAGATACATTTCCCCATAACATCCAAATAAAGCTGCCCCCCCCCCCAGCCTTTAGGGCAAACTGCATTTTCAGACTAAACAAGCTATGCATCACACGCCATTGCTGGCAGGTCTCCGCTTCCTGCATGGCCCCCACTCGCCCTCTCGGCCCTTTTGGGGGAGAGGGGAGACGGCTCGGGAGAGTCTGCTGGCGCTCTGGTGAACGCTCGCCGAGACAGCGACTGAAAATAAACACCTGTCACCGAGGAATTCTGGAGGTGATACTTAAAGCAGATGGGAGCTGATGCGTTTCCGTCACCATCACCTCAACGCCGAGCCGCAGAAGATGTGAAGCGGGCTGAAGGCGAGACTCCATGATGGAAGCCTCGCTCGAGCTGGGGTGTGTGTCTTTGACACATTTCAAAACATGCCCAGATCCCAAAACCCCAAGATTCTTTTTTGTTTAGTAAACTGCAGTAGATTTTGGTGTAGTACACTACAAAAGTGAGTATAGTGCAGTGTTTGAATTGATGGGGATCTAGACCAACTCATAACAAAGAAAATCATGCATCTGGGGAGGGTCCTCCTTAAAAGGATCATTATAAAAGATTCAGTGACCCCCAAATTTCATGTCATGTTCAGACTGCCCACCAGGGGGCCCGTGGTACAGTGTTTTTTGGCCCTAATGTGTCTCCTTACTGACATTATTATGAGTACAAGGCGAGCTTGGCAATAATTGGAGACCACAGGGTATAATAATGCAGAAAGTGACAGGGATATGCTAGGGCTTAATGGCGTCCCATTCAGACAAAAAGTTGTTCCATTAAACACTCCCTGGAATTCACACAATAGCTGGATGGCATTAGTATTCACCTCCATGTACGGAAATGTCATGGTGGCCCTAATCTGTGCAGAATGTGTGCTGTTAATTTGTCACATTTTGCGAAAAAAAGAAAAGGGAAGAAAGTCATCACATCCTGACACCTCTCAGCAACTTGAAATGTGAAATACATTTGTAGCTCTGTGAAGTAACACTTATGTCACAGACCACTAGGTATGTTATATCTGTACCTGTTTATCCTTTTTTCACCACCGCTTGTCCAGTGCAGTGTCATGGTATCACTTGTGCATATCGAAGCCTGTAATGCAAACTCTGCGGTCTTTTCAATCTAAACAAGCCATGCACCATACACTATCACACACCAGATTATATTAATTCATATAATCTCCTCATTTAAAAGTGTGTTTGTGTGTGTGTGTATTTTAGAGATACAACTAATATGCTACTACTACTATAGCGCTTTTACTCAAGACACCCAAAGTGCTTTACAGAAGCAATGGGGAGCCACTTCAGCCTCCACCACTGTGTAGCCCCCACCTGGATGATGGGAAGGCAGCCATTCTGCACCAGTATGATCACCACACAGTAATTAAGGTGGTGAAGGGGCAGGAGAGAATAAATAATATCTGGTATAAAAACGGATAAAGTTGTTTATGTGGGTCAGATTAACAATTCCAGTACTGGTTTGTATTAATTTCTTACAATACTGTGAAAATCTAATTGCCATCTTTTATTGAGTACAGCCTCAACCATCAGCCATTTAAAACATTGTCAATAATGTGATGTTTAAGCATCAAAGTGCATTTAATACAAATGATGGTAGATACTAAAGTCGCTATTCATAAATATTTGCATTTTTGCTTTAATTTGATGTGAATTTTTACACTAGAAGTATTTTCATTTATCCATGTTCCTTCTCTTTGATTTTTTCTAATCCAGTATTTAACAAGCCTAAAATCCACTTTCAGATCCTTAATTAACTTCTGGTATCTGAAGGGTTGACCTGAAACAGCCGAGTTATGTCAATAAGGTGCTCCCTAAGCAGCGGGTCATGTGACCTGGCCCCTCTGGGGCTGGGTTGAGATTCACAGCATACAGTGTGGCGTCATACACCAAGGTTGAAACCAGACTCCAACATGGCCTGCATGCTGATTTGTCAGAAACACAGGAAATTGTTCTGATTCACCAAGTAGATGCACACCACAATAATGGACCAAAATTACTCGGGATGAGAAAACGTCTAGTTTTATCGAGCACAACAGCTGAAATTTTAATCGGCATTAATTGCCTGAAAATGGAAACTGTAGCCTCTCATTAAATTATAGCCCACTGACAAAACCGCATTCCAGCTTGATGGAACATAAAATGGCACCATCTATAAACACAGCAAATCAAACCCTGGCTCAAAATGACGAAATATGAGAATCTGATAATAAGACATTAGGGCAAAGCAGTGCATTATATAGAAGCTGACTGCTGTAGTAATAAGTGTACGATTTTCATATGAGTAAATATATATGCCTACGCAGTCATACACAGTAAATTGCATGTTGTTTTTAAGCATTATTTTAACAATAAATATCATTAAGTAACCGATATACAAATTACCATATAGAAACCCTTCATAAAGAATGTATAAATACACCAGTCTTAAACAGGGAAATTTTTAGACTAATAGACATATACACTTAAAATAACTATCCAGGAATTTAATTTACAGAAGAATTCCTGAATTCCTTTGAACACAAAACAAAGTGCATCTTAGCAACAATTGTTAGACATTTCGATTCAAACTGTACATATAAGAGAAATTTGGAATCACGTTGTGATAAGATTTTTCAAATAAATTTAAATCACAGTGGACTAGTGGAAGCTGTCAGTATGGGAATGAGAGAAGCTTTTTAGTCTGTTCTGGTCCTCTGCCACTGCTGCTCTTAGCCGATGAATCGGTGTGGGAGTGTTTATGGCACTCGGCAAATGGGACGGCCATGTGGATGCAATCCATCAGTCTCCCAGCACCCACACACCGCATCACCATCATCACCTCCGGGCCATACACACCAGCCAGCCCCCGGCAGGGCTTTCAGAGACAAGGGATTCTGTACCACACGGCCTTGGTGGTGATTCGGGGGGGGGCGGGGTGGGTTAGTTATTGAGTCCTACCATTTCATTCATGTTAGTGGTGATTATTTGGTGAGAAAAGCCTGCATCCATCCATCCATCCATCCATCCATCCATCTGGGGTTGCAGGAGCAGCAGTCAGAGCAGAGATGCCCAGACCTCCACCCCCCAGACACCTCCTCTAGCTCCACTGGGGGAACACCAAAGCACTCCCAGGCCAGCCGAGAGATATCTCTCCTGGGTCTGCCCCGGGTCTCCTCCTGCTTGGTGACCTCCCAAGCACCTTCAGAGGGGCGTCCAGGAGGCATCCTAGATAAATGCTCAAACCACCTCAACTGGCTTCTTATGAAAGGGCCTTTAGCTTGATATAAATAATTACTCAGGAAATTGCTTAATAATGGCCAGATCTTTGCTGTTGTCCCCTTGAACATAAACCCCAAATTTCAGTAAAACCTCTAGTTGCAGAAATGAGGAAAACTGTAAGATATAGCTAGTTTCTAATCAAGCAAAATAAATAAGCAAATAACAGATATCTGGCCACGTGGACCCAGCCCTAGCGGAATGCAAATTTATAAGGTAATATATGAAGATGAACACTGATTCTATCTGCCTCGAGCTCTACACTAACACAACAAAAATGTAAGATTTTAAAATGTGTTTATCTCAGATTTTTATTAAAGTCTTCATGGCATCTAAAGAGACAGACAGTTCAGTTTTTTCTTGTTTAGCTTAAATTTTTGCCAAGCTTAGCATAGTTAATATAGTACATTTCCCAGCATAAATCATTAAAGGATTTAAGGCACCTGTCATCTATGCAAAAACTCTCGAACTAAAATAGAAAAGTGGATTTGTCATTGCATTAACTGACGTGAAAAAACATAATTCATAATAATGATGGCTTGCATCTTCATAATAGATCTTTGGCTGTACCAAAGAGGCAAATAGAATTAGGACATTGGTTTTGGAGTCTGGTCAGGAATAATTACATTTTCTGTCTGTCTTCTCCAGGAAGGTTCTGCCTTTCTGTCTCTAATGTCATTTACTCCCAGTGCACAAAGATCAGTTCAGGTCCTAACGTTATCTGATAGGGGCGCTGATGTGGAGATCAATGCTGATTGGTTGTTCCCAAGCCGAGGTCCATACAAACACTGGCAAGGCCAGAAGCCAGGGGCCTCTGCACGAGCAGATTAACTTTGAAACCCTCAGGAGCTGATAGGTCTGTGGAGCGTGTGAAATGGTTTGAGTATCGGGTTAGCAGTCCCCAGCATTTCATGCTCTCTGAGAGTGCTGCCCACAGTGTCTGTGGTACTGAGAGCATGTTCTTTTCTATTATTAAATCGGATACACGACCAAGTTTGGTTAACCAGCTGGAAAAGGACATGCTATTGTTTCTGGTACACCCAAAGAAACACTAGTGTTCAGTGCCTGTAGTTTTCCAGAAGTAATACGGGCGTTAATATAACCCTAAATCAGTAATTACTGGGAACAGCAGAGGACATAATTAAGACATTTGGCTCATATATTGACTTGGCTCATATATTTCCTATGGTATTATTTTAATATTCACACTACATTTTATAACATGTTTTGAAGGAAAGCATGATTGTATTCTAAACTACTGAAACAGCATTAATAATCACCCCTCTGCAGGTATGAATGCAGACAGTATCACTATGTGCCTAAATAAAACAGCTGGCTGCCATGTTTTTAAAATGTGGCCAGATAACATGAGAGTTCAGGGGCTTCATTAATTACTGCAAGCTGGAATGATGAGGGATGAACACAGCCGGGTTCAGGTGGGTTTGGCCAGATGTCAATGAGCAGGTCGTTTCACACATATTTTCAGGTTTCTGCAGTGCTTTGCACAAAAAGACTCACTACGCATCATAATGACCAGGTACTGACTGAATGAGGTTCTGGACTGCTTTATAAATGTAATGTTCATCTTACATGCATCCTGTAGATAGGCTAATCAGCATCTTTAAATTGCCCGTTGTGTGTTTGCATTTGCGTGGGTGCATGTGTGTGTGCCCTGCGATGTCCTGGCATCCTGTTCAGGGTGTCCCTCTGCCTTGCGCCCTCTGCTGTCTGGGACTGGCTCCAGGTACCCTGGGTACTGGATAAGCAGTTTGAATATTTAACAGAAACATACATGGTTTTGTTTTGTGTGTCATTTTCAGACCAGTACCCATTAGTCAACAAATAATTTCCAATAAACCTGTTGCCATTAGCCATAAAAGCAAAAGCACAAGACACCTTTATTTTCTGGACTGTGCTGTAGACATATGACATTTAGGCAGAGGAATTTAAAGAATTAAAACTGAAAAATCTAGAGGTTCCAAAATTAGACAGACAGACAGACAGAGAAATAGATAATGACAGACAGACAGATAGATAGATAGATAGATAGATAGATAGATAGATAGATAGATAGATAGATAGATAGATAGATAGATAGATAAAATCAACATATTTCTGAATCTAAGTAGGAAATTTTGGCACAACACACAGAATAGGCATAATACAGACAGAACGGTCACTGATGCATAAATAGGTAAACAGATGGATAGATGTATAACTGTACTGCTGATTATTCTATGTATTTCATGTAATGATATTATAATGCATTTTATAATGATAGGGAGAGCGAAAAGTTAGATAACATGCTTCAGATCGCTCCGCAGTTTGTCTGTTTTATTGTTTTTCTTTAACACTGCCTTCTCGCCAAGATGAGTCACCCAGGACAATAACACAACAGAAGTTACTAGCAATCGTTTCCAGCATGGCACATCTATTCCAAGTCCTTAGAATAACAATCCTGTTCAACTGCTAAACTAGACATTTAAAGAAATACTAGAAAACAATGTTTTTTTTCCGAATAATAACATAATGAGAATAATGAGGGTGATAAAGCAAATTGGGATAATTCTCTAGAAATCAGTGTGTTGGCTTTGGGTTGAAGTATTTAGATAACTGTTCACTTGTGCGAAAGCTCTTTGCAAAAGGTCAGAATAAAGATTTCCGTGTTGCATTATTAATATCTCTCCAAACGGCTGGGAGTTTGGTCCTCCTCCTACAACTGTAGACATGGATGCAGGGAGTTTCAGGGACCGGAGGGAGCCTGAGGGAATGGGAGGGGCGGGAAGCATCGATGAGCATCTAGTCCGGGTCACAGACTCAGCTGTGCATCGGTTTGGCAGCTCTCAGTGCCAAAGGAAGCGCATCTCCTCTTCTGTGGCATTCTTAGACGAAGACCCGCTAGTTTTTAAACACAGCTGCATAACTAAATTGGGATTGGTGCCATTTTCTGAGTCACACGCATCTCTTGTCCTTTTTTGCTCCAGGACAAAAATTGAAAAAACTACCTACAGTGTAGTTAGCAACTCCAAATTCTTGTTTTGAGAAGCAGCTGAAATGGGAGTGAATGGACGTGAAATAAAATAACCCGGGATTATTAGAGCACGAAAAAGATTAGGCCAACAGTTTTGATCTTAAACAGCTTTTCTTATCTTACTCTGTGAACAAAACCCGGCTCTGTTACACTCACACCGGGCATGTATAGCCTCAGAAATATTCCCCATGTCAATTTTATTTATTATTTTACTTCCAACGATCTCATGGTACATTTATTCACCATTTCCCCAGCGGCATCCTTTTGCAAAAGCACCGGCTTCGAGGTGCTTTGAAAGTCTTCTTCAAATGCTTGGCCTCTCTCTCACACGCAGTGGGCGTATGTAGCCTACACTATATTTGCACATTTTAAATAAGCAAAATGAAACTTAAAAATCATGGGAAAATTTTTTTTGCGATATCAATATTATGCCAGATCGGCTCCAAAAAGGTGGATCACAGCGGAAAATCACACCTGGTAATAAACAATCGTGTTTATCTGTAACTTTCCAGAGAGGCGTCTGTGAAAGACTATTTATACAAGCCAAGGAAGAACTGAATTAGTAAAACAGAAATCTTCTTGAGTGTATCCTGTTCTGTGTAATTTCAGTCTGTATTGAGTAAACTCTGCAGAAAGGTAATGATGAATTACTTTTGAAGGGAAATACTTTTATCTTCGCAAAGGCACACTGGAGCAGAGAACAGTTGCCAAAAACGTTAGAAATAAACCTTCTTTTCTCTCCATCTCTTCGTATAATGACTGTCCATTCCAGATGGCCAGCTTAATTGTCTATGACACTTCTCCGTATCTTTCACACCTAAATTCTGTCAATTCCATGTAGCAGAATTAAAAACAATAATCACAATTCTCTCAATCCCTTGTCTGCGATGTCATTATATAAGAGAGATTTTTTTGGTCTTATCCATCACGACTCGTTTTTCTTTCCCCTCCAAATGAATCTTACAGAGCCATT
>JAODJW010000127.1:6333728-6348296 GCA_026777045.1 Hyperopisus bebe | reverse complement strand
ACTTGGCTGGGACTTGGCTGGGATTCGGCTGGCAGCCGGCTGGGATGGGAAAATTCAAGTGGCTCCTACTGTATAAGAGAGATTTTTTTGGTCTTATCCATCACGACTCGTTTTTCTTTCCCCTCCAAATGAATCTTACAGAGCCATTGCAGTGTAGGATGCTGAGGCAGTAATGAAGTGTAACCTCACACCTCCAGGGCTGTGGGTCTGATTCTGATGCTAGTTTGTCTATTTCTCCCTTATTCATTTGGGTTTTTTTCCAGGTAATCTCTTTTGCTTCTAAACAGTCAAAAAACATGCCTGCTTTGTGCCCTACACTGCTTGGGTAGGCTCCACGCTGCCCCCGACCCTGTGTTGCATATGCATTTGGACAGTAGATGGATGGTGTCTCCAAATTGCTGTGACAGACTGGCAGGGTGAGCCCTGTGCTTCCTGGCATGGGCTCCAGTCATGGGAAATGGATCAATCTAATAGTGTAATACTTTTCTCTTTTCTATTGCAGTTGTTCTCAAACTTGTTATCTAAAGACCTCCCTCAAAAAACACTGGTCTGGTCTCACCACCCCTTTCAATATGATACAAATCGTCAAGCAGATCCTGGCCAGCTCCACCATATGGGCAACCTGGTCAGGTGCCCTGGGGCCGTGTGTGTCAAGGGGTCTTTGAATATGGCTGATTTAAAAGTCTCATTGGAGGAGGAGTCCAGGAATCAGCCTATCAAATACTGACAGACGTTCATGGTCAGTCGCTTACAGTAAAATAACGTTGTGAGCGGTCGACTGGATTTGCAGAATCGAGATGGATCTTCTTAGAACCCAAGAGCCTAGTGTAGAGTAGCCTAGTGTGGCTACCAAAAGAGCAAGAGGTGCTGAATTGCTTAAAATGTACCACAAATAAGCACATCCTACCAAAAATCAAATCAAGACAATATAAACAAAGATGGTGCTAGCATGAATATCACACATGCAGATGTTAACAGTGTGTTAACAGGAATTAGCAAACAATGTAGCTGCTGGAACAAGGCTAATGGGGGGAGTGGGGGGGGGGGGGGTCTTATCGTTCAGAGGCCCAGGGGCCCGTAGGGCTCTTAATCCGGCCAAGAGTTGGGTCCCCCATGATAAAATTCGTTGCATTCATTGGCTGACAGCTTTTAAAGGTTAAAAGCTTTGTTTTTTTAGCATTTTCAGAAAATCATTTTTCAACCCCTCCCAGTTCTCACAGTTTGAGAACCACTGTCCTATAGGATACACGCAGCTTTTGCTAGTTAGCCTTGTCAATCTCTGTACATGCTGCCAAAGAACAAAAAAATACAGCAGTCTATATGTAATTCGTGTATTTATAGTCAAAGAATAAATCTCTCAAAAGGCAAACTCATGAGAAACGCATATAATTCGAGCTCAAAGAGAGTCAGAAGCCCATGGTTTCACTGAAGCATCAAATCCTGGCCGTTCATTCAGGCCGTGTCACTGATTTATGTCCTGGACTGTGCAGTTGAGTCCTTTTACTGGCAAAAACATACATAAACATTTCCAGCAAAAAAAGAACTGGCATTGGTATTTATACCCAAATGTCTGCTGCTACATTTTGGGAAATACAAGTAAAGCTCATTTGTGAATGCTCACATTTTTATTCCTGCACTTGATGCAAGTCCAAGACGTCACATGGGTTATGGATCATAACCATCTGCCCATCTTCTGACCACTTATCCCAGTCAGAGTTGTCAAGAGCCGTAATAGGGCACAGGACTGGGGTACAGCCCAAATGGGCTTCCAGCCCATCACAGGAAACACACAGGCAATTTGGGAGACACCACAAAGCCTAACTGCATGTCTTTGGACACACACACACACACACACACACAGAGCAGAGATTTAAACCCTTTACACCCATTGGGCCACCATGCCAGCCCCCTTAAAACTCATATCTTCCTTTTTAAAAAGATTCTTCACGGAAACAGACCTATATATTTCACCATCAAATAAGGACACTCTTCCGCTTCCTGCTAGATTTGCATGGAAATTACAATCTGAGTGCTATGCAAATTTTCAGAATTTCTCTGATCTCACTGTTGACACAATTTGCATTTTCCTGAGGGAAACAAACTCCATTTGCAACAAGCAGTAATTGGGAAGATTAAAAGGATTTAGGAAACAGCACAACTGTGCTGTAATGACTACAGACCAGGAAGGCACTAGTTCAAATCTATAGAGTAATTTCCTACATTCGTCCTGTAAACAATCGACTCAATCTGAAATCCCTGCCTGCATAAGTGTGAGCTGGTAAAGCTCAACAGGGATTTTGGTGTAAGTATGTCACAGAGATTGTACTTTTACACTCGCTCAGAGCTCACAGCTTGGTGCCTTGGAAACAGCAGATAAGCAGGCACCTCTCTGGGGGGGGGAGGGGGCTCTTAACCCAGTCTTCAGGGCGTCTCTGCCAGTCCATGCTTTTGTTCTGACCCCTCAGCCAACCACCTGATTTTAGTTGCCAAAGCCCTTGATTACCTGGATCAGGTACGCAGATGGTGAAATGAAATTATGCTTTATTTGCTACTTGTACGTATGAGAACAGGTTCATTGCAATGTGCTTTCCCACATATTCTATCTTGATCACCTTAAGATACACATATCACACATATAGAAGCTTGGGGTCTGAGCACAGGGTCAGTCATCCATCCAGCACGCCTGGAGCAATTTTCAAGGGTTTAAGGATGGACCTCGGTTGGTATGTGGCTACTCTGCTGAGCACAGGATTCAAACTGACAACCTTCTTATCACAGGCACAGAGGTCTGACCCGCTGGGCCACAGTGTGGGAATGTGGGCAGGATGGGGAACCAGAGGATAGAGCTAAGGACCACTACTCTATATTCATACCACACACATAGTGCAGTCAGTACTCTGATGAAGGTTTTCGCAATCGGGGACTGAAGGTGGTGCAGAAACCAAGCACTCATTTCACGTTTCCAGCTGGGGAAGTGAGAATCACAGACTGATGGAGCACTGGAGAAGCCTGTGCTCCTTTGCACGTTTACTGAAGGCCCCGTTTCATAATTATACCCACACGTGACTGACAGGCCCTGATCTATCCAGTAATTACAACAGACCTGAAACTGCCGGCTGGCCAAAATATACGCCTGACGCCTAATACACTCCGCGCGCCTGCAGGTTCTATTCATTCCCAGGAAAATACATGATTAGTTTTTAATTAAATTATGGGGGAAACAAATGGCCTTGGGGGGTCATTCACTGGAAATGCTAACTGGTATTTTATGTCATTATTGAAAGTATGATAAGACATGTCAGTAGAAAGGCTTTCATTTAAGATAACGCCAATAAAAGCTGTTCCCTCCCTCTTGCAGCCTCTCACAGAGAAACGCTTCTTCACAGCACAAGATCTAACAAGACAAATAATTTGCCCTCTCTGTTTTTTCTTCCAGTAATGTGTACTTGTGCCTGTTTTTTGTACATCAGGACTAACTGAATAACATTATCCTTACGCAGCTTTTAAATCCTGTTATACACCAGAAGGCTGGAGTTGAAGCAATTTCACTGTACACTTAATGGCTAATACATATTATATACAAGATGAGAAATGGTGAAGATGTTGTGTCTTTGAACCCTAAACCATGAAACAGCCCGTCTTCTGTAATTGGAAGTAATTATCGCTCCAGTTTTTAAGCAGCAGGATGTCAAGATACAGTGCAGTGATATTTGCCTTTCAATAACGTCGTAAAGGGCAATTAACCATAATGGTGCAATAGGGCTGAAGTGAGTCACAAGTGCAGGGGAACACGCTGAGAAATGATGGAAGATTATTGAAAATAACAATGCGGCTCACACCGGTTTGCATTCTTTCCTGAAGTCTGTCATTAACGGCAAAGCCTCACTTCAGCATTATCTGCTAGCTGGGAAACTTGGTAATAAGATGGAAGATTTCCTTTGGTGTTTTGAGACTAATAGGAGCAGAGGGAGCAGACAGCAACTTCCATCAAGCTCAGGAGTGTAATGTTGCCACAAATCAGGAGATGGACATTACGGTTTATTAATCATCCAACTCAGGTTGCATATTCACATGCGTCAGCTGACATGGTGGCTAATGGGGGCACCATTACCTCACACCTCTAGGGGGGTATGTTTGTATCCCCCCCACTCTGTGAGTATGGAGTTTGCATGTTCTCCCATGTTTCCTCCTACATTCCAAAGACAAGCTAACTGGCATCTCTGAATCGCACATACTGTGTGTGCCCTGCGATGGACTGACATCCTGTCCAGGAGAGGGGCCAGGAACCCCTTGTTCTGGATAAGTGATTTGGACGATGGAGGGATGCAGCTGAGTCATAGTCTATATGGGGTGTGACAGGTTGTGGAGGGTAGGATCAAGATGGAGGCATTTAACCAAATGAAAGGACATTATTACTCTAAATATTTGCTCTTAAAAAACCAAGCAAAGTACTGTAGAAATCTCCTTCCCGTTTTCCGGTTTCTCCAGTCACACGGCACTCCACGATCTGCCCAGCTGACACACTTTAAGGCTTTATTGAGTTAATTAGTCCAATCAGGGGCAACTGGGATTTGTTAACAAAGTTTTCATTGGGCATGAGAGCTGGTGATTAGTTGCCACAGCAACACCAATGATTACCCAAACACAGATCCAGGGCACTTTTCTCAAAGGCTTCATTCAGTTGCATGGTTCCAATGTGCCCTCATATTGGTAGCTGGTATACTAATTTGGTGGTGATCACTGTCCCCTCACATCTCTGGGATAGGTGTTCATGTCTCTATCCAGAGTTTGCATGTTCTCCCCATGTCATCATGGGGATTCCTGTGGGTATTCCAGTTTCCCTCCAAGGTCCAAAAACATGCCGAGCTTAACTGGAGTTACCAAACTGCCCGTAGCTGTGGGGTGCCTATGTGAGTGTGCCCTGCGATGGGTTGGCACCCCATCATGGGTACTTCCCTGCCTTGCACCCGTAGTCTCTGGGTTAAGCTCCAGACCCCCCGTGACTCAGAATAGGACAAGCGGTTACATAAAATGGATGGATGGCTGAATGGGTATTTTCATTGCTTTACAGTCTTTATTGACATTACCTTTAATGAGTCAGGTATAGTGCATTGCAGATTTAAGAAAAATGTCAATGTCTGTTTCATACTTTTTATAAATTACCCTTATGAACTGGGGTGATATTCTGCTCTGTGAGTTAAGGCTCTGATGTTCAAATCCTGTAGCCACCCAAGTTATCATATCACTGTTGAGCCTTTAAGCAAAGCTCTGAACCACAACTGCTCCAGTGCTACAATGGCTGCAATTGATACCTTCGACCGAACAATTTAAATTTATCGAGCATGGAATCCTTACTTACTGTAACCCTGAAATATATGCAACATTAAAGAAAATGAGGGTTGTAAACCAGCACAGCTTATCTTTTTAGGTAACAGAGAATTCTGCATTTATTGAAAAAAAAAAAACACTTCAGTTAAATATGTCAACGCAGAGAAGGGAACATTTTTCCCCAGGGGGATGAGTGGTGTATGAATAGGCAGTGTGCTCATTCACCCTGCCAGCCACTCACCCAGTTTCTCCGGGGAGAGAAATGACCTGCATTCAGCAGCAATGGAGTGTCCCTGCTGTCTAAGAGGCGATATCTGTGCTCTCTGAGGGTGAAACAAGCCAAGCCCTGGGTATCACAAACCGGCATGACTGTTCCAATCTGCATTGCATGGCCACATAGACTGATTTGTTACATTTTTAACTTTTTTCTTTTGCAAGTATACCAGACACTTGGCAATCGATGTTCACAACGTTGTAAATATATTTTATGTATTTTTTTGATGATATTCCCTTCGTCCCAGTCTTTGCATTTCTGACACGCAGTTTCGTCTGAATGAATGGACATTATGATAATGGAATCCCTGCTCCGAGTCCTCCAGGGAAAGGCATGGAGCTACCAGCAGAAGATTGTGATCTGCAGCGGGGACTGAAACACCGAAATCTTAATCCCATCAATTATGAAAACGAACCTGTGGAGAATTGTATTAAAGTAAATGAAATGAAAAACATATGAAATTATTCATTGCCCTCCAAAATAGGCCTACTGTAAAAATGGAAAATCCATGTTTGAATCCCTAGCTTTTTGATGGGTAGGCTGCATACAGCATCCAGTCTTCCTCACTTTTGCTCTGTTTTGATACTTAAAATCGATGTTTGAGGGGGGGCAGGGGTGCGGCTGATGGACTGTGCTTCGCTACAGATGCCACTCAAAGGATTTGTTTTGTTTTTGCCGCAGTGCTACTGGCAGCATAAGCAATCACGGGGCTCAGTAATCTGTCAAAGGAATTAAGCAACGAATGTGTCAAAATTGACGAATGTGAAAAAGAATATCGGGAAGTGGCAGCAGGACAAGCCATCAAGCTTGAAACAATATTCACACTTTGCTTCGTTAAGCGAACCCAACTAAATGATTAAATGCACCCGGACACATCAGATGTTCCCATAAAGATTAATGCTAATTGTTGCTTTGTATCCTACAATATGAACTGTAGCCGACTGGAAAGCAAATGTTGATTCCTTACAAGATACAAATATTGATGTAAGTGTTGTGTATATTATGATAAAATGGCTATTGTGCCAGGATGACTCTATGCATTAAAGCTGTGCTATGCTTCTATTTGCAAAGCAATAAGCAGCACAAGTGAGACATTGTATTCACTGTCGATTTTGCTTAATATGCATTCCTTCAAAATAATTGTATGTCTTGTTAAAAATGTATCACATGATAAAAATATATCATTATTGGATTTTAGCTGTTTGCAGCAATCATTAAGCTGTGCCAAAGCCAAATTAAGTCCTTTGCTCTTAAGAAGCACTGGAAAACAGCACAGATTTATCATTATATATAATTTAGCCAATGTTGTAAGTTGTTGAGTAAACAACTTGGTTTTCGTGGCTACTCAGCTTTGTGATACTGTTTTAATATAATCTGCGTGGCTGCACTACATCTGATGCAGAAGGAATCTTAAATTGAACATTTAACTTAATATTTAAAAGAAGCGTGGGGGTGTTAATTGCCAGGAGGAAGAGCAAACCAGCTCTAATTACTGCCAACCAGTAGCTGTAAGGTCTGACAGACTCGATTCTGCAAGCCTACAAATAACTCCCAGCTGTGTCCCCCCCCCTTCCCAAAGAGTCAAAGGTACCAAATAAAACAAAGTGGATGTCTGTTAATCTGCGACTGGTGTCAGTAACCCACACATCACATAAAGTCAGCACCCCCAATAATGAATCAACCTCAATCAACTATTGTTGCTGTATTACAAGCAACTATAGGCCTAAACTCTTACCCCCCGCCCCCCACATTTGTAACCCCCTTTTATAGGCCTATTCTGGGTAACGCCCCAGCCACCACCGATAAAACTCGGTAACTGGAGGACCATAAAAGCTGATGGGTTTTCCTCCCCCTCCGAAATTAAGCTGACATGGCATGATTGACTCAGACCAGCTGCAGTGGTTTTACAGGTTTCTAGTCATAATCAGAAAGTGTCACAATGCAGTCCTGAGTGGCGGTTTGGGATGCAAGGCACCACAGGCAGAGAAAGTTTCCCAGCACATTGGGCTCGACAGGAGCCAAGCTTAGGTAATTAGACTTCATTCACAGTCACCTCAGGAGCGCTATCTGCTAGACGAGCTTAAATGGCTGCGCATGAAATGACATCAGAGCTGACAAGCAAAAAGCACGTAGAAAGAGAGTGGATTTATCATCCGCTTTAAATCGCCCATAAACTAGGAAGCCCACTTTTCCAGTCTGTTAAAAAAGCAAGTACACATGAAATCTAACAAATATCTGACCAATGTGAATTAAACGCAGATTTTAAATTAAAATGTCCCACTTGCACCTTAACTGTCTGCTTTTTAACCAGCTAAAATTGCTACATAAATCACACTTTGCAATAAGCTGACATGATGAATAAACCGACTGTGGTTTAAGGATGCCTGTTTAATGTATCTAACTAAACCAGGGTCTTGCTGAATGCTGCGAGTGATTTATGGCTGTAAAAAGCCAACTCAAACACAGTTGGTAAGATCACCATGGGAACTGGGAGTAATAAATAAATAAGTACAACTGGCATGGACCTCGAAGCATCTGCGAGCTCCCAGCAAGAGAAATGTCCTGTTGATCTGGGTGGATTGTCTTGCAATGGGATTGAGTAATGGGAGCCAGGATTACTTGAGCTTTCGGTGCTGGTTTAAATGGGATACGTCTGTCCAGGCTACTTCGATGTGGGTGAAAATTAAACCTTGTGTTTAATTTGTAAAATCCAAAGCACCTAAATGGTATGACCTTTAAATACTTTCATTGCTACCAAGGTTAAAACATAGATCCTTTCTGCAGGCAATCAAATGTGAACAGCTACCGTACTTAAATTTTAAATTGAACTGCACATAAAGATGTCATGAATAGTAATAAGTGTTTACGTCAGCTGTCATACAGGAAAAGGGCGTTAGTTTATGAGGGGTGCATTTTAAGGTGAATCATACCAAATGAGGGAATCAGCCAACAGTGAAGTTACATTCGTACAAGCTAATTTCTCACACAAAAACCTTGGATATGTGACTGTCTTAGTGGTGACTCCCTAAGTACAAGACATTCCAGAGAATTAGGCTTAACGTTGGTCCTTTAGGAAGGGAAAGTCTTGATAAGCAGTTTCCAAGTAATCCATTGGAGTGATGAGCTCAAGTTGAGTTGAAATGTTTCCTGTGGCACGTGCTTTAAATAAGTAACAGTGAGCACTGAATAGAACCAGCTTTTGAAAAAATATCAGGGGTTAAGTCAAGTTTACCTGGGGCTTGACTGTATTGTTTTTGAAGGAAGATTGGCATTGGGGCTAAAATAGTCGGTGCTCGGCTTAAAATATGCGCCCCAAATGATCAGACATAACAGTGCCCATGACCAGGACCCTAGGCTCCCCCCTCGATATCCATGAAATCCATCCATACCCGCTCCTCTGATGTTAAATTCAGCATTGCAGCACGTACACTCATCGTACTCTGCCCTTTAGACGCTGACTCACTGAATCTCTGGCTTTAATGTGACCCTTTTTTCAAATATCTACAGCTCTCAAGCAGAATTCTAAGTTCTATGCATTTTCATATGTCAGTTTCACCTAAGTAAGAACTGTTTAGATGTTAAATTGTCCATTTAGCAGTCATCTAACAGAATCACTATGCCAGTGATAAACTACTACTGACTAAATAACATTTAAACAACAGTAAATGACAAATTTTTTCAACTTTTACTTCCTGACATTGTAGATATATATAATCTAAAAGAAACACTTTTCAGACATACATGCGCAATGTATCGATTTAAATGTCGTCGCGTTGATTAGCTATAGCCAAGAGCCCTATAAATCGTTCTAGCTTTCTTTTCCTTTCGATTGACTTAGAGGGGAAGTTATGTTGGCGAGAACAGCCATAAAGACTGGGGGGAATCAATAAAAATGCGTTGTTGGCAAGGCGTTGTTGGTATCCCCAGTCATTCTGCGTGACAGAACGAAAGAATTGAGATGCTCATAAAGGATGCTAAGACGAAGCCATCTGCGAAATCCCCAACAGACAGCTGCTCTCATATATTGAAATCTGGCATTAGGGGACGTTTTGATAAAGTCTCTGAGAATGGATGAGTCAGGTGACCATTATTCTCGGTGCTGATTCGTCCCACCTGTTCCTCTTTCCCTGCAGCCCTTTGCGTCGGACACCACTTCCCGTGCCGCGAGGTACTCATGGGTCCGGTGTGCATTGTTTCACTTCTTTCCTGATGGAGCTGTGATTTTTATTTAGATGGTGTTTTGTTATCCATCCTGTTATCTCACAGAGTCAAAACAACCTGACTGGATATCCTAACATGCATTATTCAGTATCTTAAAAACCACAGTGAAACACTTTAAGTGGAGACAATGTTTGTGGTGGATGTTATCAATCACTCATTGTATTATTGGTGTAGTAAATGCAACTTGAAATGAAATACTGCATATCCACTGAATTTGGAGATTCAGTTCTCATCATAATTGCAGGATAAATGTATTTATACCATGAAAAAAATACCAACAGGGCTTTTGGGGATTTGCAGCTTTTTCATCAGTCCCTTGCCTGGAAATGCGGGATAAGGAGTTCTCAAATTAGCTCCACACTAAGGTTATTTTATGCTTCTCGGTGACCTAAGCAGTTTCAAGCAGAGACTCTGGATCTCCGAGGAGGGTTTCAGTCTTGGTCCACCTTGACCTTTCAGAGCCCCGGCCTGGTTCATCCCTCATTTATAAGTGTTACTGTCCGGAGCGCAATGACTGAATTTAGAATCCATCCTATCCATCCTATCCATCCATCTTACTTATCGAGAGTCACGGGGGCATGAACCAAATCCCAAGATGTGATGCCAGGACACAGTCATGCAGAATCACAATCACACACTATGGGCAAATTACAGCTTTCAGTTCACTTACATGCACATATGTCTGTATGTATACTAAGTGTGTAAATAATAATGTATGTAGTGTATTGGACTGTGTCCTGACCAGCACTCTGGGGATAGCTAATAGGCAGATACACACTTGACAGACAGACAGACAGATAGTGTTTCGATTGTAGATGGACAGTAGACTTTGGGGTTCTGGGTCAGGTACTTGCCTCTGAAGACATCAGAGCCCCAGGGCCGCGGACGACACGCACTGGAATGCCAGTTAATGGACTGAAGGCGTGTCGGTCTATGCAAAGGCTGTGCTTTTTAACCCGTGATAAAGCTGTTGGCTTCAGCCGCGAGACGGTGTCACATTGCAGGGCTGTTGGAGCGCGCCGAACGCTCCGGCTCTCTTTCGATCCATCCTCTCCCCCCCTTCTGCACTTACACGCTTAATGGACGTGCTTCCAGAGTGGGTTATACAATGTTCAAACGGCGCTGCGAGTAAGCTTTCGGGACCTTTCGTTCCCGCCAGCTGTTTGGTACTCGAGAGACTCGGTCCGAGTTAAATGTCAGTCAGTTCGCTTACATGCACACTAAGAAAACGTGTCAGTCCGACTAAAACCAGACTTTTAAATTACATGTTTTTAACATTTTCTGTGTAATGCGGGCAGCACTTTTTCTGTCAATGACCTCCATAACATTAATTTTTAATCTTTAAAAATGTAAACACGTATTACTCAGGATAGCTAAATTTACTGTCGTTCTCAGTGACCGCCTTGCCATAAATATACCATTACATAAATACAAAAATGCTACGTAATAATAATTACAGTAATAACTATAATAAATATATGCAGAGCTAGCATATGCCCTTGTGGGGAAATGGCATTTCGTGCAGTGCGCCCTGCGCTTCCTGGGACAGGGTCCAGCATCACCACACTCCTGTACTGGATAAGCAGTTGGAAGTTGGATGGATTATTTATCACCTTAACCTATGTTGCCCCTTATTAATTTCTAAGCTTGCAGCACCATTATTACAGGTATCCCCCGCTTTACAAACGTTCGCTTTATGCCACATACATTAGCACCTACTTTCGCGAGCCGAGAGAAATCCGAAGAGGATTTTCGCTTTTACGAAAAAAAAAGCGAAAATAGGGTTTAGCGTTTGGTTATCGGCGAGCCAATTATAGACAGGCAGTCACGCGCCGCATCATGACGTTACGGTCAACAACAGATCGCATATATGACAGCGGCCCAATCGGATTATAAAGGAGCTGAAAAAATCCTATCGCCATGTGACGTCGTAGCCATCGTAACATCATATGGCAACGCGTTACTTGGATGTTTGTGGTGATGCTAGTGTAAACAAACCTACTGCACTGCCAGTCATATATAGGCCTACATGCAGTACATATTACTTGATAAACAACCATGTTACTGGAGTATGTATCTAGTGTACTGTGCTTTTTAAACGTTATTTAGGCTATTACCGTATAGCCTACAGTAGATGTGCAGTAGTCTGTACGATCCAGGTTTGTGTGGGTACACTCTATGATGTTCTTACAACGGCTAACGATGCATTTCTCGGAATGTATCCCTTTCCTCAAGCGATGCATTATTGTATTGATTCTGGTAATTGAAACTACATCGATAAAATATTTCTACTGTATAGGCTGTGTATCATAACATATCGTTTTACTATGTGTTACTGTGAATTTAGGCGTTATGTGTTATTTGGTATGATTCAGTAGGTTATTTTTTAGGTCTGGGAATGTTTCATAATGTTCCCCATATAAATGAATGGTAATTTCGTCTTTGTCTTATTCCATTTCGCCTAACAAAAGGTTTCATATAAGCCCAGTGCTTTTGTAAAGTGGGGGTACCTGTACCATATTTTATTCAACATTGATGGTCAGTTAGCAGAGTTATACAATCAAGTCAATTCTTTTCACTATAATGTAGCAGTAGAAGTTGTTTTCAAGTCTCGTGCCTCATATAATCCTGTTTTTAAAAAGCATTTTACGCTATATTACACTACAGTTGGGGGCTTTTATTGTCTAATTGTTCCCTTTTATGTGGAATAATTGATAGTCTTACTGAAAGACTGGCACGACTTCAAATTGAATGCACATAATCGGTAGGCCTACAGGTAGCTTCCCTTTGCAAGTAAATTCTGTAACAATAAACATATTTATTCAGTCTACAGGTAGTACGTGATTTTGCACATTCATCGAGCTTGATATGAGAAGCTTGGATACCACTATTGTCTGAAGCAGAATGCTCTGCTGCTCATGCGCTTATGGCACGTGGCCTTAATGGGTGGGCGTCTCGCTGTGCATTTGGCAGTCTACAAGCCTCATGACCTTTCATTGTGGTTTAACCTGGAGGGACGGGAAGCTCCTAATCTCAGGATGAGGGAACGCGAATCTAGACAGGGGTCCCAGTAGTGCTCGTTTGTGGAAAACGTGCTAACGAGGGCGAGAACTCCGGGGCAACAGGGTGTGCTCGTTAAAGCAGTGGCGGTGAAGGAGGCTGCCTTCTGGCTGAGCTGCTGAGCTACACCACGACTGCGTCACCCATCTCCACGGCTGGCCAGAAGCGTAATGAGTCCGCTCGGTTTGCTGCGTAACAGCACTCCTCTCTGCGTGCAGCGCTGTCCAGATGTTAACAAGATCATTGCGTGTAACGTAATCTGAGCGGTTTATTAGCGGTCCTGCATTCCTAAACTGCTTTTCCTGGCCAGGGTCGTGTGGCGCTTAGAGTCTATCATAGGCAGCTTAAGGCAGTGTTTCCCAAACCAGTCCTCGGGGCACACTGGACAGATACGTATTTTTGTTTTATCATAGTTCCCAGAACACATGACCCAAGCAATCAGGAGCTCTAAATACTATACAGGTGTACTGGGAACTGGGATAAAACGAAAATGTGGATCTGTGCAGTGTGCCCTGTGGACTGGTATGGGAAACACTTGCTTAGGGCACAAGGCTGGGGGCACAAGGCTGGAGGATACCCAGGGCAGGATTCCAGTCCATCGCATGGCACACATACATACACACCCTGGGTGATTTTGAGACACCATTTAGTGTAACTGCCTGTCTTTGGACTGAAGGGAAAAGCTGGAGTACCTGGAGGAAACCTACATAACACAGGGGAAGCCCCCCCACCCTGGATGTATGAGGCATCAATTTTACCCACTGAGCCGCCATACTGCCCCTTAAATTATGTAGCACATAATTCCATCGATCTCCTGTAACAGCTTATCTAGCACTGGGTCACCGCGGAATTTATATGACCTTTCAACCAAACAAAAACAATTTGGAACACAGTGGAAGATTATTTTAAGAACATGCTTTCCGGTAACCCTCTATTTAACAGCAACAAATTATCGAGCATGTGATACCTTTTAACACAATTCCACATACTCGTAAAAGGGTTGTAGATCTCAGGGTCAGACGTACAGCTTCTAGGAGCTGGTGCAAGTATTTTTTTCCCAATAGAAATGTTTCAAGGAATAAGAATTCATATAAGAATATACATTTTCATCCATCGATCTTCCATCTGATTATGTTGTATAGGGTCGAGGGGGGAATCTGGAGTGTACCCCCAGCAGAATATGGTACAAAGCAGGAATACCTTTGAATGTGTAATTATAATATGAAATATAATGTTAGAATCCTGTACTGTAATGTATGGTAATACAATACTTTTCAGCGCAACTGTGTCCACTAGATGGCAGCAGAACACCGTGAGCAAGTTATCGATGCTGATTATACTGCGCGTCTGTGCCCGGCACTTGAACACAAGTAATGAGCAAGATATGCACTTTGGTTCTGCAGCTGACAGTCCTGCCGTCTCTCCTTCCCACACATTTGTGGTGCCGGGTCTCAGCTGCCCGTCACCCCATTTTAGACCTTTCGTATCGTGCTTTGGCGCTGCGCGGTCCGCCTTCACAGGGCGCGTACCGCCATGACTCCGTGCTGGTCCTTCCGCGACGTGCAGCTGCTGTTTCGGTATTCATAAGGGCAGGCAGGAGCGTCAGAGGCCCTACTCCGTGAGAGAAATGGCAGATCGTGGTACCCCCCCCCCCCCCCCCCCCCCCCCCCCCCCCCCCCCCCCTC
>JAODJW010000127.1:6305871-6330787 GCA_026777045.1 Hyperopisus bebe | reverse complement strand
GTGTGTGTGTGTGTGTGTGTGTGTGTGTGTGTATATATATATATATATATATATGCGTGTGTGTGTGTGTACACACGTGCACACATCACTCATCATTATGTGTGTGTGTGGCCCTCAACGAAAAAAACATGAGGAGGAGGCGTTCGGCTAAGACAGAGTGCCAATATTAAGGCTTCTGCTGGCTAGGGAGACGTTTCATTTGATGCAGCCTTTTCTGTTTCTTTTTCAAAACTGCTCACAACAAACGGCATGTGATCTTAATGAGCATAGACATGAATCTTTATTGCCTAGTACATACGGCATGTTTGATATGTAGGGTATTTTTCATAAAAATTGTTTGATCAGAAGTACTGTACTACTTTGTGAAAGATACACACTAACATCCAGATTTTAAAATACAATTGTTCGACATTTCGACGTAAGCATTGATTTGGCAACTAGAACCGGATGCATTAAAAGAACAAAGTAATTTCAACGCTGCTGTTCAAAATGCATCCATTAATGAGGATCTCTCTGAATCAGGGCCTTGGTTGTTGAGAAATGGCACCTCATTGTAAGAGTTATTTTAGCTTGCATTTCCAAATATAACAGCTGATGACTCATGGAGCTCTACCATGACGTAATTATTCATACCATAAAAGCTGATCTTCCTCAGTATATTCAGTGAATGACGTGAAGCTACTACTTGATATTGCAGAGGAAATAATGAAGCGACTCTTTAGCGATTATATCGGTAACTTGTCAATTAATATCGTATCACGGAAAAGACACTTTGGTAACACTTTTGGGGATACAAATCCTTAGTAGGAACTCAGCTACTACTGAAGTACAAATCATGATCAAATATACAGTCGACCCTTCCTCAGCGGTTAGGGGTGCAGCAGGTCACCTGTGATCTGGAAAAACCGCATAAATGCTTTGGAGTAAAGCGGGAAGATACCGGAAGGGTGAGATGCAAAGATCACTATAATATCAGTGCCAGATATGATGCGAGAGGCTGCTGTAAACATGCGTGGCGTCTTCCGAACCAGCACTGTGCATATATTTTTATGAGTTACTTAACTTTTGTGTGTCATCTGCGAGCTTCGCAAAACTCCCCCAAAAATTCCAATTAAATTTTTTGTGCTGACCCTGCAATATATCGAAGCCGCGATGGGGAAAGTAAGGATGAACAAACATGAGAACAGTATTTCATTTAGTATTCGCTACTTATTCCTTTGAGTCGTTCACAAAAGTTTGCAGTATTAATAGATATAGTAACAAATATAGTAACTGCTTGACATAAAATATGTTGATTCATTAATGTCGAACGAATATGTGATCAGTATGTAACTAAGACTTAATTTATGGTTAATTAATAAAAATAATAGCATAGTAATAGGATATCGTTGAAATGCACGGAAACGCTGTCGCCGATGTGGAACCGCACACACCAAAAATCTCATTACGTGTAATATTTCACTTATTCACAGGCGATCTCAGGTGTCTCCACATTGTTAAATTGATTTCCGCTGTTGCCAAAATGCCACTCTCATGTAGAGTAACGAGAGATGCGGTGAAACCCTAAAATCTATCTCTACAACCACAGGCAGAGATGACCGTCTTCTTTTAGGACATAGTAGTCTTTATTCCAGGAATATCCTATATTTCATGTGTTTTTAACAGTGACCTGTGGAGGGGTTGCAGGTGCAATTTTACGAGTTTCTCATTCAGCATCTGAAAAAAAGCCAATGTATTTCTGCATCAACAGCTATTTTACAGCAATCAAATATTGCATCTACTGAAGAGATACGTCCAAGACCAAAAAAACGATGTCACATGGGATTACTTCTATATTCTTGAAAACTAATTTAACAAAAAATGAGACTTAGCTGAGGAATACTACCACAAATTGGTCCAATAATGAAACAGGCCTTAATCACAGTTGGTCTGATGATGGTATGCGTCGCGGTATAGCAAGTGTTCATTTGAAATAGCTAAACTTTTCCAGGCATTGCTGCCCCTTCACTTGAAAAGACATGTTAATGAAAAATGAGTCACTGCTTTACAGGCAAGCATATTTTACAACATTAATTAAAATGTCTAATTGGTCACCTTATTCGATGTGTAATTTTACCCAAGAGGAAATGAACTTGTGGTGCAATTGTACATGACAATGACAGCGTGGGCAGATAATTGGAATTTCAACGGTCACGCAGCCAAAACAATATCCGCAGACAGCAATTATAACTAACAAGAAGTGGCCAGGTCCCCACGATATAACGTGGGATTTATGACACAGAGGACCGAAGAGGCATCCATCAGCATTCTAGGTTCTTCTGCATGTAAACACCAGATTGCTAAATATAGAGCAATTAATGTTTAAGGCTGGCCTCTCCCTCCGTGCTACTCTCTCTAGGCTGAATTCTCGGAGATTAACCTTGTGGCGCACGCCAATGGCACCTGCAACATCGACATGCAAGTGTTTCGCAATGGAACAAAAGTGGTCAGGTAAGAAATTGTGAATTTAACATGTAAGAACATTTACAGTTTTCGGGGTGAAATCTGACTCCTTAATTAAGCATCCCCCCAGCGCAACTCTCGGCCTTATTTCCGGAATCTAAATTCACTTGCTTATATCTAATCTTTCTCTATTATCAGCCACCATTTTGTGATCATCCCCACACGGCCCTTTCCTAAAAAGACACCATTTTATTGCAGAATTAAAAAAAATATATATGTATGCAGCATTTTTGTTAATGCTGGCTTACAAAAAAATCCTCCTTACATTTTAAAAGTTGCAGGATTTCCTTGTACATCTAAGTGTCCCTTTATGATGTCTTCGGGAAGCAAAAGGAATTATTCATCAGAGACTGACTGCGTGTAATAGCTATTTGATGGGGTATCTGTCAGTTGTGTTTACTTGTGCCGCGAGCCAAATGCACACTGTGCAGCCAGCTATTGGCACGTGTGTGGCATTAGCGCGGCCCGTTCTGTGACACAGTCTCACAGTCTCACCACCTTTCGATGCTGCACGTTTGCATGAAAAGTAAAATGAGTCAATACAGCCAGCTCATGGCTCAAGCACAAAGGCCGAGCAATGTTGGTGGTCTAGAAGAGCCTCCCACCACCACCCAAATGTAAAATAATAAACACAGAGGAGATTAGATCAACAAGGAACATCTGAAAGTGAGGGAATTCAGACAGTCAGACATCTTGGGAACTACCGTTTATCGAAACTCCAGCCACATTATACAGACAATGATGTGAAAGATTATATATGTTTACCTGATGAACGTTTGTTTCTTTCATAGTAATTATGCCAATACAGGTCCACTAGCATGTAACTATTTCCTAAACAGTAACTGGGATAGATTTCCATCATATCAGAATTCATATTTTGGTAAGACTTTGTACCCTGGCATTCTGATGCAAAAAAATCTTTTAAATTATTTTATGGTAATGGTTAATCCTAGAGCAGCGGTGGGCAAGCTTTTCCGCAAAGGGCTGGAGTGTATGTGGGTTTTCGCTGAAACTCCCTAATTAGATTACTAATTTACTGATTGGCTGAAGAGTCCGCACACCTGGGTTTTATCCCAAAAACCTGCATACACACCAGCCCTTTTTGGATTAGATTGCCCACCCCTGTCCTAGAGGCTGACAGCGTGTTTAGCAGATGTTAATGGTTTTTTTTTTATTATTTGAGCTTATTATTATTATGATATATGCAATAATGTAATATTTGAAATCAGTACAATATTTCTCATGTGACATCTGATGTACTAGATAGACCATCCATTCATTCACAGATATTCAGTTGTACATACAATATCTATACATGTTCAAAAAGTAACAAAAGTAATACATCTTGCATTCCATAGATGGACATTGAGATGGGTCAGCATGCTGGCTGCTGTAATGCTAGCAAAGTCTTGATAGTCTTCTTTCATTTTAGGAGTTGAACAGTTTCTATTGGAGAAATATTTAGCTTCAGTTGTATCATCCTGTATTATTTTTTTTATCTGTCCTTTGACAAAATGAAATCTTTTATTAGATCAAACACAATAACCCTTTGATCCCATAGGGAAACGGTAGACCTAATATTTGTTTCCTGGGTAAGACAGCACCTCAAAGGCATCTATCACGAGGTGAGATGGAGACTCTGTCCCTCACAGGTCCTTTAAGCCAGATTTCGTCCTCATCCGACAACATGCCTTCAGTATGGCAGAAAATGAGGACTTCCGCAACCTGATCATCGGCCTGCAGTACGGTGGTATACCTAGCATCAACTCCCTGGACTCCATCTACAACCTCTGTGACAAACCTTGGGCTGTAAGTCCTCTGTCATGCTACGTTAGCGGAACTGCTACTGCAGCTAATCCCGAATGAACGTGGTGTGTCTTCCCTGTATGTTTGCTACAGATGGCAAACAATAACCCTGAAAATGTGATTTTTTTTTCGTCTTGCACAGACCATGACAGAATCAGCTAACTGGATATCACCTCTGATTGGTAGCTGTAGTTGGCATCATAAGCTGTTCTTCCGTTACAGCTTTGAGCAGATTATAAAATGATTATCTATAATTCAACAAAGTTTCTAATAATGGATGTCGAGTGAAAAATACATGCATTTATCATCCCAGGAAATTAAGATCCATATTTCCTATTTCAATGTGGACCCGGCTTTCTACAAGTTATTAGCTGTAGAATTAATTATCATCTATCTACGTATTTACGAATTCTGTTTGTATTGCAGTTTCCAAATCACTTCTTTTCAAACTCACCACAAAAAACTTTTCAGGCAAATGCAAAGTTTTTTAGCAACATTTGAGTGGTTTTGTTTTTTTTTTTATTTGAGTTTTTCTATAGTTTTTCTCTTGGCAATTATCCATTCGCTTGAAGATATAGCGCTAATTACCTTTTTTACTGGCCCTTGCCGTTTGCCAACAATAGGTGGTATATTGCTGTTTGCTCTGCATTACATCAGAGCAAACAGTTACAGTTACAGTTGTTTTTCTTACATCATTATATTTCAGCAATCTGGCAAATCTGGTATAAAATAAAATAGCTGTAGAGTCAGCATTAGTGTATTATTTGCCCTAATGCAACATGGCTACAGCCCAACACTGCAAACTGTCACCCTAGCAGGTAGCAAATATACTGGCTGACGTTAACTTAACCGGTGTGTTGTGTTTCAGTTTGCCCAGCTGGTAAGCACTTACAAGAGGCTGGGCCCAGACAGATTTCCTCTGATTGAGCAGACCTTTTACCCAAACTACAAAGACATGGTAAGGCTGTATGTGTTTCTATCTATCTATCTATCTATATCTATCTATCTATCTATCTATCTATCTATCTATCTATCTATCTATCTATCTATCTATCTATCTAATCTTTCAGCCAGTTATCTAGTACAGAGTCATGGGATGGAGGGGGTGGAGCCTGTCACAGGCAGCATAGGTCACAGGACTGGGGACCAGCAGCTCCAGGGTGTGACATGTCATGGCATCTATCATTATTCATATAGTTACCTGAAGTCTCTCCTTGCAGAACACAATGAGGACAAGGGTCATGCAGAAATACACTTAGAAGGATAAAGGTGTGATGAGCAATACTTACTCTAAAGCAGGAGAAAGAGTACTCAGTGATGTGATTGCTTTCAGAATGATTGATGCTGTTAATTAACAGTATCTGTTAACATTTTCAATCATCACATTTGTGACCCAGTGGCATCTCGTTTTTGTATACAGTCATGGGGAGTTGGTTCAGTAAAATTCAGAAAGACAACTGGTCTTTGAATTTACCAATTTTTTTTGTCAAATATTAACACATGTACCAGTCGTGAGAAATTGCACTTGCTTCTATAAATTAGTCAGATTAATTTGTCATTTATGTGTCCTTTTGTCAATATGTTTCAATGGCTCTATTTTTATAGGAAAGCATTTACAGCTGGCTCAATGTCAATTACCTGTTCAATAAATGGCATTTTAAACAACAGCTGAAATGGTGCAACTTTTTATAGACCACTGTATTAATAAAATAAACATCTTGGCACTTTCTTTATTTTGGGAGACTTAGTACAGCACCAAGATCATGTGGAGTAATAAAGCTTTGCCATTTATTTGAGAGAAGACTGAAATTATTACTGTCAGTAATATGATTCTCTGGTTTCATTTCATGACTTTAAATAATAGTAATGATCATAAAAATGATTACAAAGGTGCCTCAGTACCGCTGCTTGAACTTGTTTCTGTCTTCGGAGCTTAAGGCATGATCTCTGCAGAAAAGATAGTGGTAATGCGTTTTACATCAATAGCATCAATTATGTGCTGTAGTCTCAGACTTGGATAACAGAACATTCCAGGGAGTCTGTTTGCTCTCCTCTGCCATTGTGTGTAAATTCTTTTAGGAAGGAGGCTAGGAAATATGACCACTTTATTTCAAACCACAGTGCTGTAGTCATTTGGAGCATTGATCTGTAGACTCCATGTTTAGGTAACATGATGTTTGCAAAAACGTGGGAAGCTGTGGTTACCTGTGTGTCTGAGGTTATTTTTAAAAACCTCTTTATGCTTCAAGACCATACATTAGCTATGTTTCAATAACAGTTTTGCTACTAACTAAATTAGCTGATGGGCAGTTAAAACACAAGGGTATGGAGTAAGAAGTAAGACCAATAGCTTGATGGTTGCCCATTGAAGTCCCAAAAGGGTTTTTACTATTGTACTTTGTAGTCATATGCCTAAGTGTAAAATATTCAGATCTGTATATGTGTGGATGACACTTAATTTTTCCTAAAAGCATTAGCTACATTTGTAACTATGAAACTAAAAAGTATCTTTTTCCTAATTCATCTCACAGACCACTAATGAGGAATTCTTTGTAAATTGGCTCAAATAATTTCGTGTTTTATGAGAGAAAAAGTACAGATATTATATGTTAATATTTTCTGGAGCCTGCAAAAATGTAGCCTGTTGTTAAGCCATTTGCATTTCTACTCAGCCAAAAACTAATGCATAGAGGCCGTTTTAAATCTAAAGTAACCTGAACTTTATTTACTGAAAAATCGGGAACCACTTAGACCAGGGGTGGCCAATCTTATCCGCAAAGGGCCGGTGTGTATGTAGGTTTTTGGGATAACCTGTAAGTCAGCTGTTGAAACCCAGGTCTGAGGACTCCTCAGCCAATCAGTCCTCTAATTAGTAATCTAAATAGGGAGTTGCAGCGAAAAACCACATACACACCAGCTCTTTGTGGATAAGATTGGCCACCCCTGACTTAGACTTACCTATGAAGAAAGGTCAGTATCTGTGCTTCATAAAACTGCAGGGTTGAGTTCGTACGCTGGAAAGCATGTTGCTAATTACACTAGGGCTGAACCCCACAAAGGAATATCTTGACCGTTTGCTGATGGTAAACCTACCAAGCCAATAATAGGTTGGGAACTGGTTACTGTGAATAACATATTTTTTATTTTCCATGGACAGGAATCATGTTTTATTGAGAAATATTTCTGGGATTTGTAATGCTGGGAGGGAACCAACCAGAAAACAGGAAATCAGATGAACTTGAACACTACCGAAAGATTTTTATAAACAACATTTTTGGTACAATAAAATAGAAAATTCCAACTATATATTGACAGCAAAAGAGACATAAATATCCATACAAACATCCCTTTGTATATAAAACCACTACAAACAATCACATTCTTACTACTTATGCTGTTGTTATAGCAACGTATTAGGTTTTTGGCACAAAAAGAAAGTTTATAAAATGTAACGATAAGACACAAAATACACCAATGACAATTATATACTGAATGTATTGTAAATCATAAAAATGGATATATTTACTATTTTTTGCAGTGAATATTTAAGCTGTTAATATTATTTCAAATATTTACATTCAGATGTACACAATTGTAAAAAGGGGAACCCCAAAATATAATCGGTTATAGAAAGTGTTTGGTCTGGGGCATCTGAAACTTTGTTCTTTAACGTGATGGCTAAAAACTTCTTTTTAAGTACTTTTAAACACATTTCTAAAATAGTTTCCCAATTAATAAAGGAAATGTTCTTTCCCTGAGAAATATCTCTCTTGGGATCATGCGAAGATAGACAAAAAGTTATAAAGCCAATAAAAATAGAAGCATTAGGAGAGTCAGCAATTTGGCATTTTTTAAGGATTTACTTAATTTCAATGACTAACATGAAAATGTATTATTTTCCTTTATATCTTGTGTGGGATACTCTCATTGTGCCTCTTGCTAAATAATTCCTCCGAAGAAATGAGGTGTGATGTCTATTTATAGCTATAATAGTTATTAAGGAAGGTGCCGTTTTTTTCTGTTACTTAAGAAGGAACATTTATCTAGGAATTCAGGACTTGGAGACCCTTAGGGGTGAAGGTACCCAAATGGGGGTTTTAGGCCAACAGCTGAATGGGAATTTAGGTGTGTTAGTAGGTAGAAAGGGGACCCTGACCTGAGTCAGGTGGTTTCATCTGCTCATACTGATTGGCTCTCTCTATTACATTCATACCAGCAGTGTTGAGGTGAGACATGGGACCCTAGGAACAGAATGCACTAGATCAGGAGTGACCCTAAACTCCAAGACCCCCTGGGCACCCATAGAGCAGGGGCAGGGGGGCCTGGAAAAAAACATAACATAAATTGATAAAATATTAGACCATATGCATAAGCTGGTTTAACAAAGGTTGAAAAACCCTGCACTTGACTGTGGGAGAACCTGTAGTGTCCCCCTCCCAACCCCAACTTCTGTAGTAGGGCCTGCTTTCAACCCCCTTCCTTCCCCAGTCCCCCCCTCCCATACACACAGACACACATACACACACACATCAGGGGTCAGATATATCCAGGAAGTCCTTCTCGGGAGGTGCCCCCCCCCGGTACCAGCTGCACGAGCCGTCGCTGCGCTTGATGCAGGCGAATTGGCGCGCCTGCTCCCCAGCCAGGCTGTTGTCCATCAGCCAGTCTGTCCACAGACACTCGTTCTCCATGGTGGTGGAGCAGGGTACCGTGTAGCAGGTGGCAATCTGTGAACACACGGTAGCAATTAACCGCTTGTTATGGGAAGTTCCACATGACCGCTATACACCGACTGATTTTTTTAGTAGCATTTAGTAGCAGGACTATCTGGAGACATTCTGCAGCCCGAAGTTGTGGCTGTTTGACATGCGGGACACATCAACTTACTCTGCAGTCGCAGCCCATTTGGTATCGGTAGTTGAGGTTCTTCTTCTGGGACATAGAGAGGTCGTCCCAGGACTCTATGAAATCGCACAGCCCGATGGAGACCTTGCCGTCGCTCAGCATGTTCCCTTGAAGACATGAGGAATGCATTGTCAGCTTTTGGAGAGAGACACTGGGTTCTCCTTCCCACAGTGCACAGTGATGTGTGTACGCCCAGGGAAATGGGCCATGGGCTATGTAGCTATGGGCTATGTGAGCTGGTAGGATTGTCTCAAAAGCACGCTTCAGTTCAGTGCATCACGTAATGCCTGAACCAGGCATTGCGTATCATGCCTTAAGAGAGACTATTGATTTGTCAGGGTCACTGCATTTTAAATGGAATAGATGTCAGATACTCAGGATTGCCATTGTATATTTAAGGAGGTATGCATACCAGGGCTTCAGAGTCTGAAGGATTTTGGTTTTTGTCTGAGATTAAATAAAAGCCCAGGTTTAGACAGTAATACCACCCAGCTTTTGTAAGTCTGAATAATTCACTGATCATTATCCCTAAATTCCAGGGTATATCATCTCTCCGAAGGTGTGTCTGATTCAATGTGGAGGAATTATTTCACTGTCAAATGCATATGTTCCTCAGATCTAAGACTGGAAGAGCAGTGCTTTTCTCAGGATTTTCTTACCTGACAGCAGATACTGGACCTTGTTGCTGGAGTCCAGCTGGATCCCACAAAGGGAGGAGAACACCGGTGTGTAGACATACTGAATGTCTTTCACCTTCTCAAACCCTTTAAACATCTGCGAGAGTCCAAATGCATGGTTTCAATAAAGCAAACTAGATGTTTCCTCCTTAGTATATATGATCAAACACATCCACGATATGTGTGTAAGTATGTTACTCATCTGTACCTTTTCAAAGGCAGAACAGAGCAATTTCTATCAGTGTGTGTCAGATACTACTGGATTGTAAGGGTTCACGGCTGAGTATTTAACAGACTTGCATTGTGGATGATCATCTTTGATAATCTCCTAGCAATTACTTGCATGTAAAACATATTTGCATCTTTATGTCATCACTGGGGTTGGTGCAAAAGAGGTTATATGTAAATATATTATTCCCCCCAAGGTGTACCTGAAATGCTGAGGTATGTAACTTATAAGCATTTGTATAACTGTTATTAATGCCCACCTGCAGCAGCATCAAGCTATGTTCAAACCCTTTCTCTAGCAAAAGAAACCAGAGAGGGGGGAAAGGAGAAAGCTGTGTAGGATTAGAGGCCATATGCAAAGTCAGGGGATTATGACATCCTGACTTGGATCAGGTTTCAAGCTGAGTGGTCCTTGTCATTGAAGATCGTGTCTCAGCTCCTGGCCAGTCTATGGTAGTGCTCACCTTGATCAGCTTGATTTCATACTGGATCAGCTTCATGTAGGGTGATGAGTTGTTGCCTGGAGACACAATCTTCTCCCCTGAGATCTTTGCCCGGATCACTGAAAAGCAATATAAAGGAAGACCATTGGGGGGACTAGCCAGGTGGTGTGTGGTGGGGATGCTGTAATTATCTGGAGTGATTAGTCGTACCTCCCCCACCCCCACCCCCAGCTCCCAGGGTTTAGGCGTGCCCTGGTTCATTTTGCCCCAAATATTGAAAAAAGTGTAATCTGGGTCTGCAGAAATGGTTTCCTGTCAGAATTAAACCTTTATTTCATTGTTTATTTTTGAATCTGGGCGCTGTGCTGTCTCCTCCCTGCTTCCACTCTGCCCCGCTGTTAAGTCTCTGCATCACGTGGTTCGGCTGGCCAAAGTTTTCTGGTCATATTTTTGATCACCACCCAGACACTGAGCAAAGCTTGCTTCACAGGCAAGATGAACCAGAAAAAAATACTCTTATCTTTTTAAGCGTCGGGGCCTTTTGACATGCAGAGGCAATTTTATTCTTCATTGTGATCAAATTGTCCAATTAAACTAGTTGCAGAATGAAGTCATGATGCAGTTAAACATGCGATACTGGGTCCACTTAATTATAAATGCAGAGGTTTGTCCTCCTTTCTGGAGGGCTCTCTCACACAAACAGAGCCTGGCAGGCGAGACACTTCTCAGTGTTTAATATGCATAAGCTGTTGCTGGTCATATAAACACTGTCTGCTCTGTTCCTTGCGATGATATTTAACGTCCCATGCATTTTTAAAGAGTCGCAGCGGACAGCCATTTGGCGCGTGGCACAGGGCGCAGAGAGTCTGAGATGCATCACGATCAAACTTGTTTTTCACGAAAATGCTAATCCAAATTGATTAGTAAAAAGGATGGATGGGACAGGATAGGAGAGGATAAGATACTGTTTGACAGAGGAAATGGGAGTTTACTCTCTTACTGATAAAGACATGAATTATTCAACATTGGCTAAACACATAAGGCGTAATGAGTTAAAAAAGGAAATTTACGTGTTGGAGTAGTGTATTACTGTACCCATAAGTGGCAAACCAACAAGTGCACAGAAATATCCGTAACTGCAAGGACTTGTATGATCTTTCCCATTGGGCTGACTCTGCTCACAGTTTAATAAACAGAAGGTGCTTGCAAGTACAGACGCATGCAATCCCAATCTAGTCATTGCTCCTGGCCGCAGAGAGCATGCATTTCTCTGAAGTACCGTGGACAGACCTCAGTGCCTCTGGCTGTGTAGTTCCGGACTCCATCCTTTTTTGAAGTTGTGCTAACCCAATAATGTAAGAAGTAAGGGTCTCCCACTAATGAGAGGGAGGGAGGGAGGCAGGACGGCCTAGCGGTCAGCCTCTGGGCTCCCAGCCGCATGACTTTATTACATAGGTGCTATTGCACCCTGTTCTGGGAACAGACTGCTCATAGCTTTGAAGATGCCAGCACTCAGCCGGTGATTCTCCATGCTGGTGATAACTCACTGTTTCACCAAAACCTACCAGGTTGAGATCAAACCCCTGCCTAACAGCGGACATTTCACCAGCCATCACGATGCATGACTTATCCATCACATTTGTCTAACTGAACAGATTGTAGCCATAAGCCCAACAGCAACCTGATGACACATAAGATTTGTGCTAGTTTATGTCTGGTAAAACATGTTTCCAAATTTTGTTGCTCCATACATCCAATGGTCAGATTTCACACAGAGTCATACAGTCTTATCTGTTTCTTTCCTTTTAAAATACAATTTATTATTAAGTGCACAGACTATCTGCTTGTGTTGCACCACAAATTGCTCTTTTCTGAGGCATACTTCTTTCCAACATCTCAAAGCTAAACGCACCACTAACATTATATGCAGAGAAGTAAACCTATTATTAACAGTATACAGTAATAAATCGATATTGCAGACACACAAAGAGGAACTTGAAAGTCGTGTCCAGAACCGCAGCTAACATCACGTACCAGTGATTGTGACTGTAAAGCTGGTGTGAAAACAAAATTCCCATGCTGTGGTGGAAAAGCACTACAATAGTTAGGCAGTAATTCTTGTCCGGGGCAAAGGGCTTAATTCAGACATAAAGACCTGCTTGTACGGTGGGGAAAAGCAATTTTCTCTGGTCCAGGAAAGGTTGGACACCTGCTGAAGCAAAAGCCAACCAGTATGCTACGCTTCAATGGTGAACAAGTGCAGGGCTGTCTTCAGATACATTGCCATCCCGTGTGAGTAGCATGGGGAATGTGGTTTTTTTATTCTCTATCTCATTTAATGGCATCTATCACATATGTGGAAAGGCGCAGGATAAAAACATGCCCCTGTGCCCCAATCACTGGAAGATGCATGATTGGCGGTCGTGTTTCAACTGATTGCCGAAATTTAGGGATGAGTCTGCCGGGTTCATCTGCAAAGAAACATATAAGCTGCGCATTCACAGACACTGTCCCGGGTTCACAAAGATTTCCTGTCAGACTCTTTAAAGTGATTACTTAGTATGCGAATGGGCTCCCTTTGCCTATAGAGATGCTAATTTGGTGGCACTTTTGAGGATCGTGTAGTACATTTACTGTTAGGGCAGCTTGGAGCGCCTCTGTGGCTGCTCTGTCTGTCTGTCTGTCTGTATCTCTGTGTCTGTCTGTCTGTATCTCTGTCTGTGTCTGTCTGTCTCTGTCTGCATCTGTCTGTCTGTCTGACTGTCTGTCTGTATCTCTGTGTCTGTCTGTCTGTATCTCTGTCTGTGTCTGTCTGTCTCTGTCTGCGTCTGTCTGTCTGTCTCTCTGACTGTCTGTCTGTCTGTATCTGTCTTTGTCTGTCTCTGTCTGCGTCTGTCTGTCTGTCTCTCTGACTGTCTGTCTCTGTGTCTGTCTGTCTCTGTCTGCCTCTGTGTGTCTGTCTCTGACTGTCTGTCTCTCTCTCTCTGTCTGCATCTTTCTGACTGTCTCTCTATCTGTGTCTGTCTGTCTCTCTGACTGTATGTGTCTCTCTCTGACTGTCTCTCTGTCTATGTCTGTCTCCTCCTGGTTAAAGATCGCAAAATGTATTTAGAAGCAGTACTGGTACCAGAGAATTAGAGAAGTTCTAGACATTTACGTTTTGAAAAGGAATCAGGAAATCTGATGTTCTCGTAATTTTTTTTTACCAGAAATCTGACCTTTTCAGGCTTTTCATAAAATACATTTATTACTAGATTAATAATTTTAGCCAAAAAGGAATACATATATTTTTACTGTCGAACATGTTAGGAGTTTAATTTTTTACAGTTAGAAGATATATAGGATTAGTGCATTTAGCACTCCTAATAGAGACAAAGACATGCTTCAAATACTTCCTAGCAAGGCTGTTCCCCGTATGGGGTTCTGAAAACAGAAACTGTGTTTTTATTTGAATGTGTGTCAACAGGCACCAAAGACATTCTCCAAATGCAAAGGCTACAACCCCTGGGAAGAGTTTTTAAAGCAGACGTTAAATGGAGCTGATTCTGCATATTCAAAGCATGTTAATAAGGGTCACTTTTTTCAATAGATGGTTGCAGGTAACCTTGGGACCAGCGAACACAAAATGGGTCGGTTTCACTAGCACAATCCAGTCCCTCTGTGCACCCTGATGTGAGCAGCTAAGAACCCCAGGCTGAACAAAGCACCGCTGAATGCCCCCCCCCCCACCCCTACTCCAGGGCCCGGGCCGCTGGGGGAACGGCAGAGGCGTTGTTTGCCTGTCTCCCCCTGTGTCACATGTGTGTGTCTCTCCATTGGTCCCCAGTAGACAACAGAACTTTTTCAATCTGCTTCCAGCCATGCCAAGTCAAATGGGGCTGTTTGTTCTGGCATAGGGAATCTGGGCTGGGGGGAGGGGGCGCTCGCCTTGGAGGGCTCAGGGCTTACAGAGACAGTTCATGTCAAGACATTTTCTCAATTAACGTGCTACATGGGCTAGTTCGAAATACGCCACATACATAAATATCCTATTTATTCTTATCTTTCTGCGTATGACAAATCACCTAACTAAAGAGGATAGCAAAGAGACCTGCCCATTCTGGCCCATTTTTGACTTGTGGAGTAACATAAAATCCCATCACATCAGTACCTGTCCTTTTGGGCTTAGCAGAATGTTTTTAAAGGCACAGGATGACACGTTATAACGTTAAGGTCTCGGCGACCTAGATTCCAGCCTAGCGACACTCGTGTGAGCCTCACACATGTTAACATGGGTCACAGCCATGATTTTGACCCTTCTTGGGCTCTGCGGGTCGGGAAAACGTGGCAGCTTTCTAGCATGTGCCAAACCTGCAGGAAAATGTGTATGGAGGCAGCAGCACTTAGCGTTACGTTAACCACACAGTACCAATAATTCATGGGGGTTAAGTCACGCCACACGGAAACTATCCTGCTGGTATCTCTGGAAACTTCCAAGAAAACAGAAAAGTGGCTTTAGAGGCTGCAGCACTACTTAACTGAGCACTCAGCGTTAAGTTAACCGCACCATACCAATAATCCAATCCACTGATGTTAAGTTACGCCACACGGAAACTATCCTGCTGGTATCTCTGGAAACTTCTAGGAAAATGGAAAAGTGCTTGCAGAGGCTGCGGCACTACTTAACTAAGCATTTAGCATTAAGTTAACTGCACAGTACCAATAGTCCATGAATGTTAAATTACGCCACACGGAAACTATCCTGCTGTTATCTCTGAAAACTTCCAGGAAAACGGAAAAGTGATTTTAGATTCTGCAGCACTACTTAACTGAGCACAGTGAATGTCAAGTTCCACCACATGGAAGCTATCCTGCTGGTATATGTGTAAGTGCCCCCCCCCACACATGAGGCCCATAGAGGATCACGGCAGCTTACCTATCTCCGAGTGGCAGAACTGCTGTTGGGGGTGTGCGGGACTGCAGCTGCATGCCTCGGCCATCTCCTGCAGCCCCGGGGTCAGCAGCAGCAGCAGAAGCAGTTCCGTGGGCACGGGGATTCCCATTGTGACTGGCTGTCTCGCTTTCTCCCTCTCACTCTCTCGCTGTCCCACTCCCTCGCTCTTGCTGTTTTATCCCACGCGGATAAGCGGAGTTCTGCGAGAAGAGCCGGCACTGTGACTCCCGTCGGTGCCGCCGCGGGAGGAAGGGATGCGGGGAGGGAGGGAGGGTCGGATGAGTGGATGAGCAGATGGGATCTTCCACGGGTCGCTGTAGCCGATGAGTGCGCTCTTTCTTCAAGCCAGTGCTTGCTCTCCGTGTCACAATCCAGAGGGGGGAGAGAAGGAATCCCTTAAATACCTTTTTTCCACACTGGAGGGACCGCCCCCTCTGCCAAAAAACACTCCCACCCAACCACAAAGACACATTTCTCTCACTTTTCCACCGAGTTCAGCCCATAATAATACAAACAAACAAATAAGCCTGACGTCTCGTCTCTTAGTAATTTGTTAAAAACTTATAACCACAGTGGAAATCATAATCCGGTTTATGGTTCTACTGTGAAAGCCTGTCCGTAGGTGATGCTAGCATGTGCCATAGCATTGCTACCTTTCCTGTGTAACTGTAAGAGGTGTCAGATTACCCAGTATTATCTTTACGGAAAATTGGATTAAGGTTGTCACCCGGAAACCAAGCAGCGGACCATAAATATATCATTAAAGCAGAGGAAATGCAGGATTCTTGTCCACACAGCAGTCCACTAATTATGATGTTGAACCTGAGGCCTTGTAATTATTATTGAGGACTGCAGAGGGGGTTGGGGGGGTGAAGGTAGCAGTCACAACGAGAACTGGATGGGACATTGAACCTGAATTTCCCTCCTATCCGCACGAGTGCATTTGCAAGAAACGTTATAGCTAAAAGCACAGCAGGAACTCAGTTTTCTTTCCCGGAATTAGAATAATGTATTTTCACTTAAACGCCTTTAGAGGGATCACTTTGCCTTTATTGTGGAATTTTTGTACATTCCTGTCTGACTGAGACACAATTAGTCATCATGTAATCAGCCAATTACATAGCAGTTTCCTTAAAGTATTGCTTTCACCACTGTTAGTTCAGTGGAAAAAATCAGTTGGTTAATGACAGATAATAGTTTTGAGAAACAGATAATGATTTCTCAGGAAAAAATATGCAAATGATCACAACTCATTCCTAGGTAAAGAGACTGAGTGTCACAACTTTAGGGACTAAGGACTCAAGGGCAGGCATTATAATAAAACAAAAGGGGTTTATTTGAACTAAAGGAACAGAGGCTGGAAACAAACTGGACCACAAGGATCAAAATGGGAGGAGCGGTAATTAGAAAGGGCACAGGTAACAGGAGGGTTCAATGTCAGTGACTGGACTGGGGAACACAGGACTGGGAAGTATGTATATACAGGACTAACAAGGGAGCTAACTTGAGGCAGCTGGGAGTGATTAACCTGAGAGTTAGGATTAAGCGGTAAGTCAGATGAGTAACAGATGTAGCTTGTTAGGATGGAGACAGGAGGGTCAGGAAGACATGGGGGGCAGGACATGATACTGAAGAAATGGAAAGAGGACCAAATCTAGCAAGTGACCTAGAAAGGATAGGAGACGTGGATTAGTATTTGCATTGCTGTAGAAATATTTAAAAGAACTTGGTTTACGAACTAGTATAATTCTTCTTGCTTTATATGGAGTCAGTTAGTCATAGACATAAACTAAGGGATGTATATCCTTGTCATATATCCGTAATCAGGGACAGGAACCAATCAAGTGTTGTTATTTCTTTTTTGTACATCTTCCAGATCACCATGCCTACATTCCCCGTAGTTGTGAAGATTGGACACGCCCATTCCGGCATGGGAAAGGTAAGGGCTTATGCATGAGGCCGGTGTGGCACCCTAGTGTGTGAGAGCATCAGATCAGTGTGTTACCGTCATGATGCGACGGGATTGCTGGTAAGTCAGTGATAATAGTACATGTGTCCTCTCGGAGCTGCAGCCCTATAAATAAATGTGCATGCACCCCACCCACACACGACCATCTTTCAAATCGACCCACTTCCTATGACTCTAGTCCATTTTCCCGCACTTCCTGCTTCCTCTCTCCTCTTTTGTCCGTTTCCTCACCACACATAGGTGAAGGTGGACAACCACGGTGACTTCCAGGACATCGCCAGCGTGGTGGCCATTACGCAGACCTACACCACCACAGAGCCCTTCATCGACTCCAAATACGACATCCGGATTCAGAAGATAGGCAACAATTATAAGGCTTACATGTAAGAGTCCGCTTTGTGACTTCTGCCAAAAATGTGTATATTTTGAAATATATTTATGTGTTTTGGTGACAACATCAATGAAACTCCAGGGAGACTGGATTTAAATATCCACAGTTGAAGTGGTGCTGAATCACGGTTTTTATATAAGAGTGTTTTATTCAAACATCCGGCTGCAGGATGATCGCATCCACGATAATGTGGACTCAGATATTGTGTGCTGGGATATTAAAGCTGTACTATAAGTATTTTGTTGAAATTAATGAAGAGCAAAGTCAAAATTTGGGGGGGGAGTCACCAGTCATGAGAGATGGGAACCAGTCTGCGTGGGGAGGAATTTTCCACGATTTCCGTGTATGATACCAGTAACACGCTGACTCACTGCTAAAATCCCAGCACAACAAAGGATTTTTAAATGCCTGGATGCATGTTTTGTATGCTCATGGATGATTCACCACAGGCATTGTGTAAAGTTAAAGACAGCACCAGAAGTGAGATTAAACGCACGGCTGCTGGAGGGCTGTTCAGGACTCCTAGTACCTTTCCCTGTTATAGTTTCTCAAAAATGTTGTGTCCCGGTGATGCTGTTTTAGATTAAATGACAGGACATCATCACCCTCTCCCCCCCCCCCCTTTTCTCGATAGGAGGACGTCCATCTCAGGAAACTGGAAGACCAACACAGGCTCTGCCATGCTGGAACAAGTGGCCATGACAGACAAGTAAGATGCGATCAACGGGTGTAGAGTGTGGTTGCAGGAAGGGGAATCGGACACTAGGTGGAGTAGTGCCATCTGAGGGTACCTTCGGCATGACATTCAATCAGATGACACAGGGACAAAAAATAAAGACGTAGAAACTAAACATGTACAAAGGAGACCCTGCACCCAAGTCCTTGCTATGTTTTACAAACATTAATACATTCTGTTATAGTTTGCCAGTATTGGGGGAGGTGTGTGGCTAAGAAGGTTAGAATGCCTGTAATCATGAAGATTGCTAGTTCAAATCCCACTATTAACAGAATGATGTCAGAAGTGGCCCCCATGCGAGGCCCCTAACCCACTTATACCACAGTCTGGCTGACCCTGCTCTCTCAAATCATTACTTAATGATAAAAGCATCTGGTCAATAAAATAAATGTATGCGATGTTTGGGTCTTTTACTCTTCTGGTCAGCGATGCAGTCTTTTGTAGACTGCCTGCCAGACCATCTGGTACCTTTACTGAAAAGACAGGAAGATTATGTTAGATTGAGGCTAATGACACTGATTTCCTGCAGAAGTCATGTGTTGACAGTTAAGCAGCAGTTTTCTGCTGAATTAGTGTACATTTGTATGTAAAAATCATGACTGAGCAAATATTATTATAGTGATAGACCATTTCTTAGCTGGCCCAAGTGAGTATAAATTCATTATTGAAACTTTTTGTGATGTTCAATAAAAAATTTAACAAAGGACTACTCTTAAAACCCTGTTATGCCATTGTGGGATTTTACAATCTGCTAACACTAGCTATGCCTAAAAAAGAAAACAATGAATCATTTTTCACCCTATTTTAAAGACCATAGTCTATTTTTAATGGACTTAGAATAAATAATCAAAAACAATTTCTTAACATTAGAATGCCCAGTTATATCTCTGTAAGCCCTACATTCACTCTAAATTTCACATTAGATTTGAACAAATGGAGCTTCAAACACATTTTGTCTGTTCAAGCATCCGGCGCTGTAATTTCAGCATACCTCGGAGGTGTATGACACGTTACGAAAGCTAACAAGTCACTATCCAATGACATGTCACTGTCCGCTGCCTGGCAGGTATAAGCTGTGGGTCGACACCTGCTCTGAAATCTTCGGGGGACTAGACATCTGTGCAGTGAAGGCCATCCATGGCAAGGATGGCAAAGACTACATCACCGAGGTAAGCGTCAGACACGTAAGAGATGGGCGCAGTCGGGGATCTTTGATGGTGCTCTTGTGAAATCTTTACAGCATTGGGACAGTTACAGTGCTTTGATACAACTGCCTGGAGTGACTATAGTAAAGCTGTTAATGTTTCTGAAATTCCCCCACACTCAGAAACACAGACCTCAAACCTCCAAAAACATCCTCTTTGGAGACCATGGGGAGATAAATACGGTTTTTATGACAGTAATTATTTTTGATAATGTCTATTGGATTAAGTCTGTCGTTTGCATTAAGCGTGTAATTCATTTTTAATAGAAAGTCAGTCGTCAGGCTCACTGGCAGCAGAAATATTATAATTTCAGAGTGGAGAATTATCTTTTCAATTTTCCTCATCTTGCCCTGATTAAATGCATTTTTCAAAGAGACTCCATTTGGCCTTGGCGGGGAGGACTGGTATTAAAAATGGGGGATAAGCACCAATAATAAATTAACTGAATTGTAAACATTTATATACAAATCCCTCGGAGCCCCTCCCAATATTAACTTTTCTTCCCTTCTCTTGCTTACATTTAATTTTTGACTTGAAAGCGGAGCATTCTCATGAAAGAGTAATCCAGACAGGATGTCTTAATTAAACAGAAGAGTGTTTTAATGATGTAGGAAAAGACACAGATGTCAACAGGCTGAGACGTCTCCTAGTAATAAACATGGTATTGGAGGGACTGCGGTCCAACATGAAGGTCAGCAAGGCATTAAAGCTTAATGATTCAAACAGGGGAGTCTTGGTAATACACCTCAATTCGCGGATGTAAAGTTTTATATTGTTTTTTTTTTCTTGAAGCACAAACCACAACAACAAGGCGTTCTCTCTTCCGTTTTTGCAAAATCTCGGAAACTCCTGCCTGGCTTTCCTATATTTTAAACCAGATTGCAAAACCGATTGTCCTTTCAAAAAGAAAAGTGGCGCCTTCAGACCGCACGTCATGCCATGCAACTGACGAATGTTTTCTGCCGCGCTTCTGCGTCGCTGAGCTTCAAGCACGGCTGACATGTTTTAATTAGCCGCTGCTGCTGTCGGTCCGAGGCACACTGTACTAAGTCTCTTCACTCCCTCTGAAGTTTTCCGTAGACACAGATTAGAGAGACACAAGCAAATGTTTCTCATTCTGCCCCAATCACGATTTTTGCTGCACTGCTTGTTTTGACATTTGTTGTTTGATGAGTAAATCTGATCTGGCAATTGTTTATGTTATTAATGCCTAAAAAGGCAGAAACTAAAGTTAATCTGATTTATCCGAAAAAAGGGGACTACAATAGTGCTTTGTACGGCCAACACGTATCAAATGACACCTCAGAATATTCTACCAGATCCAGAATTATAAAATGTTTCCAGTGGTTGGTTGTCTGGTATTGCAACACCGAGAGCATCTGACAGGAGCTCATTGGTCAGTTTCTGCTGGTCAGCTGGGTTTTCAGTTGCTCTGCCCACTAAGAGGCTAAAGCTAATTGCTCCTAGTCAGTTATTGGAACGATGGTGGGCATTACGTAGCCTGGCAGTTAAGGAGGTGGACTTGTGATGAACGAGTTCCTGGTTCAAGTCCTGGAGAAGAGCCAGAAGTATTAGTTTGATCAGTAATCACAGGCAGATGTGTTAACATGCGAAAGGATTAAGCATCTGCTAAGATGCTAACATGATAATGGTGGAAGTAATGATGTCATGCTCTCCTGTGCTGGTAGCTGGGGTTTGGGGGTCCTTCCTCAGTCAGTCCGCCTTGACCAGTCTTGAGCATAATGATTGAGTGAAGCCTTTCCAGAGCCATGGGCTTCATTAGACACCATGATGACCGTACTTCTGTGTAGCATCAGTGCTGAAGAACGGCATCTGTGTCTCAAGGCCAGCTGACAGAATCCTCATTGTCTAAGTCTCACAATGGTTCATCGTCAGTAAATTCCTTGTTTTGTTTCCTTCTGCCCTGGGCTCATGACTCAAATGCACGATTCAGTCTGTTTCATCTGCCCGTCTGCTAAATGTGGGTACTAATGTGCCAAGTAGCAAACCAATCCAGCAATTAGGCCAGCGTTTTCAAGTCTCTGGAAAATGGTGCTATCATTTGCCCAGGATTTATAAAGCGGCATTTTATAACTGCTAGTGCCACCTAACTGTTTTATAATGTATTTCTTCCCGGTATCATGGCGGGTGGTGAAATTAACACTATATTTTGTTAACTTTCATTTTTACACATTACATGATCACAGGTCTTATTAAAATATTAGTCATCGTTTGTCACCTGCTAGGCTTAGGATTAGTGTGCATTTTACAGTTTTCCCTTCAGCACTTTTTCTGGAAAAATTTCAAAACATTTATTTCAAAGACACCAAAATGCCCCTCAATCACTCTTCGGTCTTGAACGTTTTAGTGAAATAATATTCATTATATGGCCACTGTCAAGCTTTGTGCTGTACCGATCCAGTACACTTACTCATTTTCCTTAAGGGCTTTTGTAACATTTGTATATCAACTGAATTATCAATTGAAACATAATGGCCTTGAGTCCACTTCAAGTCTGTTGTGACCTCTGCTGTCCTAGATTCCACTGCAGGCCCTTCCAGCCTCCCGGAGTAATTAAAAAATTTCAGAATAACTTTCGGCCATTTCCGGTTGGTAGTAACAGAGGCTGTTGTTGGGGGGGGCGGGGGATAGTTCTGCAGTGACTTTCATGGAGACGGACAGGAATTGGTCCTGATTTCCCCCTGTGATGCCTTCCGAAGGTACATTCTCCAAATGACAGCATGCACGAGCTGCATCTGAGAGCTCACGCTAATCCTTTCACAGCTCAATGACAGCGTGTTCTTGAAAAGTGAACACTACCACCTTGATATTGCATGTTGCCATGGATGCCTGTTTAGGCAGTTTTGAAAGGTAGTCAGGGTTTTGTGCAGGCCTTCCATGCACCTGTGCATCACTACTGGCTCTTAAACCAGTCCCAAAAGGCTGTTTGACAGCTCCTAATAAGAACCCACATGATTCATAGTTTTATTTACCATCCACAAAAATGGTCTTTTTGCCATTGTTGTCACAGATAAACAAAATCAGACATTACAGTTATTAAATATAGGACCAGACCAAATTCATTCTGGGAGGAGGTGAGGCTTGTACTACCGCCTCCGCATTTCTTGCAGCTAGCTGTCCGTCATTGTCCCCGCAGGAAGTGAAACTGAAGGAGAGCTCAGTGAATAATATGCTTAATAAAAATAACTTTGAAGGTGCTTTGGTCAAATAATGCATAAATCCCAGCAATGTGAAGCATCAGTTACGGCACTACGGCCGCGTGGCGTGTTTCCCTGAGGGTGATTCGGCTCGCAGGATCCTCAGTGCGGGTGACCAGGCCGCGGTGACAGTGAGGGGACGCCCACGTAGCACCTGGCTGCGGCAGACAGATGGGCACTTCTGGAGGGTGGGACTGGACCGTGTGTCAGCCTGGGGGACACCAACCAGGATCCAGAGGAGTTTCATTTTGTGGTGGGTGCAGCAGCAACGCGCTGCAACAGCGCAGCTCCCCGACCTGACCTGACCAGAATGTGAATTCAGCTAAAAAAGTAAACTGGGTGCAACTTCCGTGCATCTTCCGTACCACTTATACAAAATAGTGTTGCAGTGTGTAAGAATCTTAATGAATATATATGCATATATTATATTTATTGTATATCGATATGAAATAATGCAGCTCTATTTCCTCGATTTATCTGTTCAAAAAATCTGCTGTTCATACTGTCAGCAATTAATGTGCTTTAAGCAGCCACTCTGGGAGAGCTTATTATATTTGGAGTAATATTAAACTTTTGTAGTTTTCAAGAAAACATCTAATTACATCTGCCAGTGCCAATATTTAAAGAATTAAAGGAAACTTAGATGTTATGAATATGTTTGTTCACTCTTCCGTAATATGTAATAAACTATGTCATCCCTAAATTTGTCTTTATCTTGCCATGTGAAGGACTGTATAAATGTAATGCTTGGTTTATTTTAGGTGAGTGGTGTGCAAAGAAGAAAAGGCTGGTAATATTGGGAATTAAAATCAGTTTTGTTATGCAACTACTACTTGTGTTTAGAAATATAAAAGCAGGTGTAAGGATAGACTAGTGTGAGAGAAATGTGGCTTTGTGTCACTTGCCTTGGCTGGCTGCAGACAGTCGAATGATAGACGTGGCAGAACATACCATGTGTGGCAAAAGCGTGGGGGGAGCCGAACAGAAAACCAGCGAAGCGATGCGCGTCAGCAGCCCAGAGCCAGGCAGCAGTGATGTTAGATGGGGCCAGCTGGATGCATACAAGCAGTCATGGAGGAGGGCAAATGCCCACCCCTCATTTGGACCACCCAAATGCCCTCCATGCCATGCAAATCTTCCCCTAAGTGACACTTTTTGTGACAGACAAAGTGGAATTTCACTGCACCCCTTGCCTGAAGATGGTCACCAAATATTAAAAGATGGCAGACCACAAATCAAGCAGAATGATGTAAAATGGATAAATTAACTTTATCTTTAAGATATGCAATACATGTTTATCTGATAGGAAAAGGTGTTTTTATTGTTATTTGGTTATAAATGATTATTATTGCTGACTTGACACTTACCCAAAATGACGTACTTTTATACAGCTGCAATGATGTGAATGAACGCCTGCTTTTATTATATGTATGTGCGTCTGTGTGTTTGTTCTGACCCCGTACAGGTGGTAGGATCCTCCATGCCGCTGATCGGGGAACACCAGGCTGAGGACCGGCAGCTTATCGCTGACATGGTGGTGGCCAGAATGAACCAGACTGTGGCACGGACCACCAACCGCTCCCCACAAAGGCCCACCACCGTCCAGCCTCCTCAGGTGAGGGAGGGAGCCCCGCCATTTTCAGATTAAACACACCGCCCATCTCACACAGGGTGGGCCTTTTATGAAGAGCACAGGAGGAGGGTGAGATCTGTCCTTTAGATCGTCTGTTGCTGAGAATGATATAAGGCGCCATCTGCTGGTGAAAGTGTGGGATTCCGTGCAATAGTGTTTAATGTTTATTTTTAAGTTCATCTATCTATCTATAGAGAAAATATCTATCAGTACTCTTATAGAGTACTGATATATAGAATATATCGATCAGTTCTCTCTCTCTCTCTCTCT
>JAODJW010000127.1:6277451-6305720 GCA_026777045.1 Hyperopisus bebe | reverse complement strand
GATGGATGAACATACATGTAGATGTGCAAGATGTAAAGCACATGTACACGTTTTGATGTAGGTTTACAATGGAATAATACAGATTTGCCGTAAGATTAATTGCGTGAGCGTGAGAGTCTGAAAGCGTGAAAGTCACGTCAGATGTGTGAGAGTTGGCAGCTCTGGAATTCTGTTTCAGGTTTGGTTCGTACTGGTCCAGGACATATTACATTTCACCACCACCGCAACGATAAATGATCTTGCCTCCCTGAAATGACCAGCCTGAAGGGCTTTTTCATGGAATCCTGTTGGAGTAGTTTGGCCCGAAAGTGCGCAGCATTGCTGGCCGTGGCGATCAACAATCTCCTGTTAGCCCACCGCCGTCGTTTAAGGAACGGAGCCCCAGGCCCTCACTCTGTGCTCATCCATGTTCTTGTGTCTTTCAGTCGGCAGCCCCGAAGGAAGGACTGACAGACAGCGGCAAGATCCCAGCGCAGCGGCCGGCGCCCCAAGGTTGTTTACAGTACATTCTGGACTGTAATGGCGTTGCAGTAGGACCAAAACAAGTCCAGGCAAACTAAACGACTAAACGAAACTGATGCGAGAAGCCACAGACGTCTGTTAGCCAAATAATAAAAATAAAAAGTTGTTCCATTTAATGGAGAAGCCAGTGATAACCTGAGGGACGCAAAGGGGGAACGTAGTTTGTGCAATTCTACCGTGTTTCCGAGCTGGCCTGGACTGTGTTTTTTCTATGCAGTGTCAAAATGTACTGTTTACCTGTGAATGTGTGTGCTTGTAATGGCTGCCTCTGTTCTCCTGTAAATTTTGTGGTTTTTCTTCAGGGCTGTCGTCAATGGTGTAAAAACGAATTGTGCCTAAATCGAGTCCAGTGCTGCCGTGTTTTCGTGTGGTTTTCTTCACACTGTTACCAGTATTCACTATTTATTTACCCGTTTCCTCACCCTCGTTTAAATTGATAGTGCTGATATTTCGTGGTGACCAATAGGTGGCGGTTTCTCCATCATCCCTTCACTGATCCGTGCGTCCGTTTCTCTATGTGTGTCTGTGTGACAGAGAGACCTCATCCGTGTGTGACGGTAGTGATTATTTTCTCTATTCAAAAATATACTTATATATTGCTTGCATGAGTGATTCAAAGACAGTTAAAGATTTGTATTTGACTATGTGTTTTCACGTGGGATATACATGGAATGTATATTCGTGATCATCGTTTTATTATATTAAGAAATGTTCTATCTGTAATTCTGAGCATGAAAATATTTTGTTTTTCCTCTTTGGTACAACATGTTAAAAGAGGTTATAATGGCAAGGGAGCAGAGCCAACCCCTCGAATTTCCAGCAATACAGTCAGAAAACTTGGACCTAAGTAATTTTATATATATATATATATATATATATATAGCCAACATTCACATCTGTTTTCCAGTAGTTACGTTTTTTTCTTGAAAGTTGCGGTCATTTACTGTTAATGCTGGATTTTTTCCCTTGAAAAAAAGACCTGTAACTGAAAATGCTGTTTCTAAGATTTCCGTTTCTGTTTTTTTTTTTTTTGTTGTTTCGCTGAATGCTGCGACAGGCACAATGAATCGGACTGTCAGCAGAAAAGCGCTCTAATACGGTCACAGCGCTTCGCTATGCGCTCCGTGAGTAAAAGCGGAGGTCCCTGTGAAATCCACCGCGGAATAACGAAGTGATTGTCCGTTTGTTTTGCCCATGCAAACTGAAAGTTCCGATTTGCTACTCAGATTTTTTTGTTTGCCGTAAAAGGTCAGCGTAATAAAACGCGACCTGAAAGCTTTACTCCCATTACTGTGGACTGCGCACTATTAAAATCGCAGAACACCCAGCCTGTCGAACCTCGGCTGACCTCTTTAAGGTGTTTTTTCCCAGTAAACTATTTATTGTTTCGAGTCCATTGTTTCAAAAGACCCTGCGACTATGAATAGGATAAGCGATTACAGAAAATGGATGGATGGATGTTTCTAACCAAAATGAACAATGATATATCATAGCCATATCGTTTCCTTGCTTTAGAGGTTTTATGTAAAACGTGATGATCGAATCGCGTTATTACTGGCAAAAGATATTTATTGTTAATTTGCCACGGTGATTAAATAGGCCGATTCCAAAGTTAAGACTGATGAAAATACAGTCGCCCTTCCAGATTCGCGAATTTGACATTAACGGTTTCGGTTATTCGTTATTTGACCGTGACAGTTCCCTGAGTATTATTGGACTGTCAAAAACATAGGGCCTAAACAGTAGACCTACCGATTTGGATCACAAATCATGTAATATATTAGTGTTATTTAATATTTGGTAGTGTAAGTGTATACTATCGTTCTCCCTAACTCTCGCAAAAGTGAAAGGGTGACTGTAGTTCTAAGGGGATAATTTTTACATTATTCACTGTTTCTAAGCTATATAAAAATATATATCCTAAATAATACTATCCTATATATAGATAATTTTACATAAAAATACATATATATGCCTATACATACATATTTATTTATATATAAATTACACGAAAAAATTGCAAATTTCTTTCTGTGATTAAACTTTGAATTATATTTACTTAAATGTATGTAAAGCAAACATACCTAAAACAGGATTTTAGGAAAGGTTTTATTAAATCAGTCACTGACGTGATCAATCAGTTAAGCGTGATACTATAGCAATCGTCGATGAGTAAACCTGCAGATGTTCCCCTTTGCCAACTGCTGCCAGTCAAATCACAGTGGATTACATGCTTAAAAGATACTTGTGGTATTTAGTGCTTTACCTGACGTGCTATACTGAATATCAGGGCAAAAAGTATTTTGAAAATTGTTTTTCTTTTGAATCACGTCACTTTGACAAAAACACGGAAACGCGTATTATAATGCTTATGAGTTGTTTCAGAGGCTGCCGGTCTTTGGAGAAGGTAGATTGTACAGAACTTAGATGGAGGACAGGTTTATCTAATTAAGTATCATTGTTCACGCTGCTTAATGCACACAAATGTTTTTTAATTATTGAGTGTTTCACCTCTAGAGGGAGCTGAGACCCTAGTATGGAAAATCGAGTGTTGCGGTTTTTTCTACTCTGACAGCCTACAGAGTCAAACTCATGTCAGTTTCGGCTGAAAGGTTTTCCCCCGATGCCACCCTTTTATAAATCCAGGGCTTCAGTGGAAAAGGACTCGGAGAACAGCTCCCCCGCCTGTTCCATGACCTTTGGCGCCCCCGTGTCTCTCTCCCAAGCAATAAAGCTTCCTCTGTGAGACCATTATGTCCCGTGTCGAAATATCTGCAACCAAGTCACATTTTAATCTTTATTTCGGTTTTTACCCTTTATAGACTATCATGCTTTAATTTTTCCGGTGGGACAGTACGCACCCCTGTGGGGGACCTTGGGCTGAGGTCAGAGAGTGAGGGGGTGGAAGATGAACAACAGAAAGAAGCTGTGTGTATACAGTGACAGAAAGAAAGAAAGACTGAAGGATAAATAGCAAAAATTGTACGATGTGTCAAGTCGAAAAAACTCCCGCTAACAGCACATGTTATGTAAATTACTATTAAATTTTACTTTTTCCGTCAAAACATTTAATTAACAGGCAACATTCCAGTTTGATATATGTTTGATATAGTCTGTCCTTCTACTCATGTGGATATGAATATATATTCTTTTTAAGTACACATTGCGTTGTAACTGCGAAGGTTATAATGATATTCAGCATCCATTAACGAATTGGTAACTATTCACGTCAAAAGCAGCTCAAAACACAACTAACTACTTATCTGCCTGTAAAAAGGCACTGTACAGTTTGTGTGGGAAAATGGAGAGAGCAGGGAGTGCGAGTTCATTTGCGAGGGATTACCGGGGCAACCGGCCGCACGCCCTGAGAGAGCGAACGCGGGCTCCGCCCACCGGGCATGCCTCCTCTCTGCCTTGCTTTTGATGCATGACTCTGGTGTTATTGCTGTGGAATGGCTATGTTGTTACCCCCTGCTGTACCCCCTGGCTCCCCCTCTTCACATCCATGTACTCCGGTCGTAACTCCGTCTGTCTTTGAAATCCCAGGAAGCAGCTTCCCCCAGCCACACCCCGCTCCCCTCCCTGGATGTACCGTCTGTCATGTCAACCTCAAGAGTCTGTCACCCAATTTGTATTCCTTTAGATAAGGCGGGGTGATGTTGGGGGGGGGGCTTTTGTCTGTTTGTCGGACGTAGAACAATCAATAAAACATTTCAAACAACAGGTGCTGGATTTAAAATGTGCTTCTTTTTACTTTGAAAGCCTGTGGGGGGTTAGGGGGCTTTCTGTGTGAAAATGTTGTGATATCATATAGTGTTTCTTGTACTAAACCTAGGGGGCGCAGTGCAACCCCAAGAATCGCAGTCTCAAAGTCAGGAGGCTCCGCCGGCGTCCGCTCCCAGTGTTTCTGCACGGGACCCGGTGCCCCCACTGGCCCCTGCCCCCACCACACAGCAGCCCCAAGCTCTGGGCCAAGGCTCACCTGCTCCCGGCAAGCCGGCAGACCATCCTCCGAAAGCGCTGCCTCCGAAACCATTGCCCCCCAAGCCAGTGCCGCCCAAGCGGCAGAATTCCAAGCCCCAGATTCAGCCAAAGCCACAGCCGTCCACTCCAGCCAAGGCCCAGCCAACCCCCCAAGCTCAACTCCCACCTCAAGGCCAGCCCCTGGCCTCAGGCCCAAATCCAGTCCCACTCCAAGCCCAGGTTCAGCCAGTCCCAGAACAGCCTGCAGCCCAACAGAAGACCCAACCACAGCTGAAGTAAGAACCCCAGATGAGCTCAGGCTGGATTAAAGCCTTGACGAGCTCGACCTCCGCATAACGTACAATTGGTCATGGGATGTTTGGTGCCACATTAACAAGACCAGCAAATCTCTATCTATATCTCTAAAATCATCTACAGTATATGTATTTTATGCATTTTGAAATGGACACATTATTTATTTACAATACCAAATGTTCATTTAAAAAATCTGTGTATTTTTATTGTATACAAAGGCATGGGTATGAAGATTACATCTCTTTCAAGATTTATAATCTGATGACCACTTGTAAGAGGTATAAAGTAGAATAGAAAAACTTAAAAGTCTGTTATTCATGTGACAGGTTGGTTAATCTCGCTTACTGTGTGGCACATGCTAAATGCTGATATCCACATCCCGCGATGAGCATGTTTACTGAGTCTTTCAGAGGAGCTTCCAGTGTTTCTTCAAATGCTCACCTGACAGTATTGAGGTTTTTCCTTCTCACTTGGCCTCTCCTTGTTTTCCAGTAAGTCACAGTCCCTGACAAACGCCTTCAGCTTCGGCGACACGTCCTTCTTTCACTCCAGCAATGAGGACGAGGCCAAAGCGGAGACCATTCGAAACTTGCGAAAGTCTTTTGCCAGCCTGTTCTCTGACTAGCGCCTGTCACCCAGCACCAGATAACGGTCAAACGAGTGCTCGAAGATGTGTGTCCAAGTCTTGGAACAGTTGTGTTTCGTTGTGCATCTCTTTGTGTCGCGTACCTCCTATCCTGAGTACTGGGTTGCCAGCAAAGTCCTGACGGTTTAGGTACAGAGGTACTTTTTTGATGAAACAGGGGTGACATTTTTGTAGTCTAATGAAGAGATTTACAGTGATGTTGTTGGCTGAGTGAAACACAGAATGAAAAAACTGTGTAGAGTTATGCATTGGTGTTATAGCTTCATTGTGACTGTGTATTCCCAAACAAAACAGTTGTGGTTAGTCCCTCTAGCTTTTCGGTGTATATGTGTTCAAAGAAGTCAATACACTTATGTTTCTTACTATATTATCACCAGGTCCTGATAGTGGCTCAATACAGGAGTTCAGATTAATTGGTGGAACTCAGACACATTAGTGGGATGGCCAGTTTCACCAAACACATGGCATTTCAGGCCACTGCTTCATGTCCCGTGAAGAGTTTTGCTGTCTCGCACTTTGGTAGACCTTGTCAACCCGCCCGTCCGTGAAGTGTTGAAGCCTCATCACTGTGTTTCTGCGGTAGAGACCCCCTGGCGTGTTGTGCAGTGTGTTGCGCGTCATCCTCGAAGCTAACTTCCCACCTTGGCGTTGTTGCCTCCATTTTGTCTTCTACCTGTATTCAGTATTGCTTTGCATGACCCAGTAATGACTGTTTCCTCTATAGTTGTCAATAAATATGTGACTCATCATTCACCCACTTGACTGCTGATCTGTACGCTGAATTTGGCAGGTTATCCATAACTTTCTCATTCTACTGACTCTGTCATTCAAAGTGACCAATGTGCTCTTACCTACACACCCGCCTTGATGTCTGCCGGAACGTTCACGTCCACCACATAGCTGCCCGATGCAGTGCCAGTCAATGCAATAGGTGACAGACGATCACCTATAGCGCCATCTTGTGATGGCGCGTCGACTAAGCAAGCCAATTTCACTTTGCCTCAGATAGGGGGCGCCAGTGGTGAAGCTTGCTTAGGGCAGCACATGAGCTTCTGGCTCAATGGTTAAGCCTCAATGTCCAAGTCAACATCCACAGGCTTCCGTAGATTGGTCAGTTTCACTCATACTGTAAGTGGCTGATCCTGCAAGGATTTTAATCTTTTCATCCTTCAAAATGAATCTAAAATCATTTCATATAAATATATAAAAGTATAGTTAAAATGCAACTTTTAATTGTAAAATTCCTTCCTCATACAATACTCTTGGCCACAAACACCATACCCTTAACCACTGCTTATTTCACAAGGCAACTTGCTTATGGATGTTACCTTTCTAAAGCGATTGCTGTTGCAGAATCTAAATCAATATGCACAGATACATTACCTGGTCAGAATTACAATACTATGCTAATAAGCTAATAACATTAAACCCACTGACGGGGGAAGTGAATAACATTGATTATCTCAACAAAGTGGCACCAGCCTATGGTGCAATTATATATTAAGCAAGGGAATTTGATGTGTTGAAAGTACAGAAATAGGCAAGAGTAAGGATCTGAGCAACAAGGGCCAAACTGTGACGGCTAGATGACTGGGTCAGAGCATCTCCAAAACGGCAGGTCTCGTGGGGTATTTCCGGTATGCAGTGGTCAGTACCTACCGGAAGTGGTCCAGCGAAGGGCAACCAAGGCTCACTGATGCATGTGGGGAGCAGAGGCTAGCCCGTCCGGCTCCATCCCACAGGAGAACTACTGTAGCACAATTTGTTGAAAAAGCTGATGCTGGCTGTGACAGAAAAGTGTCAGAACACAGAGCATCACAGCTTACTGCGTATGGAGCTATATAACTGCAGACCAGTCCGCGTGATCATGGTGACTCCTGTCCACTGCCGAAAGCACCTACGATGGGCAAGTGAACATCAGAACTGGACCAGGGAACAATGGAAGAAGGTGTCACATTTTCTATTACATCATGAGGACAGCCGGGTGTGTGCGTGTGGTCTACCTGGCATCAGGATGCATTATGGGATGAAGGCAAGCCAGTAGAAGCAGTGTGATGCTCTGGGCAATTTTCTGCAGGAAAATCTTGGTTCCAGGCATTCATATGAATGTTATATTGACGTGTACCACCTACCTAAACATTGTTGCACACCAAATACACCCCTTCATGACAACTGTATTACCTAAATCCATGGAGGCCTCACCCTGTAACTTGCAGGATTTAAATGATCTATTGCTAACATCTTGGTGCAGGATACCAAAGGACACCTTCAGAGGTCTTGTAGAGTCCGTGCCTCAATGGGTCAGAGCTGTTTTATTTTTTTCCGAGGGGGACCTACACATTATTAAGCAGGTGGTTTATTATGGCTGATCGGTGTAGTTACTTTATATAACCAGCAGAGGACAGCATACGTCCAGCATTATGGCCTAAGGTTCCTCAAGATTGGTGGCAAGATGCCACTCACTCGTTTATTCATTAACAATTATCACTATTCCTAAATATGAGAACCCATTTACCTCTGAAAGAAATTGTGACATAAACGCGAGATTGATGAATTTTCATCCATCCAGATCAATTGTTTTTAATGCCAATAATTTTAGGCAAATTGGAAAAGACAACATTAATACAACCTTGCAAATGTGTAGTTTTATAAATGAAATATCGCACATTTGTTTCCTTTTGGTCACACGTGAATAAAAGTTGCTGAGTGGTGAGCAGCGCGGGTTGCACAGGGGAATCAGGCTGTGGGAACGCGGCGCGCGGATGGCCGGCGCCATTCCTCTTGGTGCCCCCCCCCCCTCCGCTCCGACCATGAAACTTTCTGCATCGTTTATTTTACATAAAAGCAATACTCCCGAGAAAAGGCAGCCAACGCATCCAGAAGCCGTACGTCTTGTTTTTTTTAACAGTATCTGTGAAATGCTCCGACGCGTCGGATTTTTGCGCACTCATCCAGGGTACCGTCAGTGTGCTTTTAATGCTTTTGCACAAGCCGTGCAAAAGTGAGACCACGGCCGGTTCTGCGTCGGACAGTTATACTCTCTATTTTTTCAGTTCATCGGTGACAGGACCTTAAAACTGGAACAGATTTAGTGAATTATTCATGATAATGATATACAATCGTGGGATAACATTTGGTCGATTTAAAGTTTTTTTTTCTTCTGCCTTTGTGTGTATTGTAGGGGGTTATAATGCTGAGGGTCCAGTAGCTAGGGTGACTCTGAGGCTTCTTTGAGTCAATTCTGGGCAAGGCGACCAGAGCGGATATACTGAAAAACCTATAAGCAGACAGGACGGAGTATTTTCGCTCTAAAGTTTCATCTCTCTTCGTCATGGGACGGAGAACCCAGGTTTCTCTTTAGATTGTAGCTGATGTGTGCTGATAGCTTTTTTTTTATAACGGCCTATGGTCCAGTTATGCCTGCAAGAATCATTCAAGTCAAAAAGAACTATCTTAATGCGTGGGCGAAAGTACGCAGTGATCGATGATCTTATAAACTATCAGACATTTCCAAATTCTACACACGTATATCCTCAAAAAAGGATTTTGCGTGCTTGCAAGTGTAACTAGACATCACATCAAAAGTGCCTACTTTTTACATGCCAAAACAAATTAAGCGTGTCCTATGAGATCGTTTAATTCTAAGTAAATTGAACAGTCCTAGTGATTCTCTTAAATAAAAAATAGGTATAGGTAATCGGTTCGTCTTATACATTTAAACACCCACTGCTCTATCCTCTCAGTAGCCGAGGCCTGCGTACTGTACCAAGTAAACTAATGTTATGTCATAGTGCCGGTTTTCATTATTATGATCTATTGACTATTGTGTACTACACTCACTCACAATATCCTTATCATCTTAATGCCCATTACGATAATCTACTCTGACTGCACTCACTCATTATAGGCCTACTGTTTGTGACTGCGGCGTTTGCTTATGCATGGCAGAAATTACACTGACTTCTTTCAAAGCTAACATTTTTGGACGGTCATACGCAGCAGAGTTGCTACGATCTTCAAACATCTGGGGCTGATCCCCGGTCATCAAGCTGAGCATGGCTGTTAAAACAACCGAGAAACAAATCATTAGGAACTCGTTTCAGCCCCAAATGCCCAGCCTACCGATCTTTCAGGTCATATTTAATTCAAGTCCTCAATCTGCTAAACAGAATATCAATGGACATTCATCTACCTCCTACAGCACTTACCATCTTATAGCTTGATTTGTGTATTTATCAGGCTTTTGGTTTGAAGATGCCTGACGAGCTGGTGGCCTCTGCTTACAAGTTTGTTCGCTCTTAGATCTGTATTAAAGCAGACATTTAAAGCAAACCACACGCTGAAAAAACATCACATAAAAAGCATCGTTAAATGTACATGACGCTAATCCGAGAGCTCTGCTCTGTTCCATTTCGTCCTAATCCAATTGTCAATTCTTAGCAATTATGCAAATAACTGCTAACGTCTGCAGAGTGACAATTATTCTGGTTACCGCAACGTCGCACAGCTAGTTACACGTGATTCATATCCTTCCTCCCTCCCAAGATTTGCTCAACAGAAAGTCTAAGCCATAAAAAGTCAGTTTATAATATGAAAGTTTTGTTAGATTTGTTCAGGCTTTGTAGTAAAATTAAATTGCCTGTATAATTTTTTCTTAACTCGAATTAAGTAATAAACTCTAAACAGCAGCAGATGTGGTTTAATTCGTGAGCATCGTCTCCCTGTTGAAGTTTCAGACCATTATTTGCGCTGTTCTGGGGTACAATAAATTCACAGCTCAGGTGATGCACGTACATATGCGTAGTGGGGCATGTTTTACGTATCACACATCGGAGATTACTTTTAGTTGCTTTAGGTAAGGCTGCGCTTCATTGGCCTCTTATAATACATACTTTTTTCAATATCATTTTGCTTGAGTTTCGGTCTCATTTAACCCTATCCTGTATAAGTCTTTTCAACTCCGACAAAATCGAAGCAGTTGTAAAAACGAATCGAAAACTTAATGGCTTTGGCGGTGGCTCCTGTCTAAGTATTTGACATCTGTTTATAACTTTAATATATTACCCTGAATAAAACGCCCGGAGCCCACAAATCAAACGGCGCAGGGATGTCGCTACCCTTTATTGTGCGTTAATAAAGCGCTGTGGTCTACCAAGTGCATATTTATATGGCTCAATCAACTTGAAACAACTGTGAACTAAGAGAATTCCTTCTGGCAATTAACAAATATGACTACACCTCGCTTCCTACATTTGGATACATAATTGTAGATGTGGCGTGTGAAATGATATGAAGTACTGACCACTTGGGCGAAATGTGGAAAACAATCAACTGGATCTGGATCTGGGGGGGCGTGTAAGAAACGTTTCCGCATTTTCCTCCATGTGATCCCAGGCGCTCGCGACCCAACGCTGGGAGGAGAAATCGAGAAGTTGCCTGAAAACTTCTGACGCGCCTCCGCCGTCTAGTCACTGATTACGCCGCGGCACAGCCCGCCAACAGCACTTCGGGTACTGCAGATCCCTAATTATTATACGATCGCTCTCGATCTTGCCCGGCCCTAGTGCCCGAAAAGAGAAGAGCTGGACGCCGCGTTCCGAAGGACGGTGCGGGGCCAAGAGAGCGGAGAAGCGCAGGGGGACAGAAAGTCAGACTCGAGAGCGTGTAAAAGGAAGTGACAGCCTCGCAAACCGACTTAAGAGAACCAAAACAGGTCAGTACGTCTCATGCACTTGCTCTCCTGCGTGATGCCGGGAGCTGTGTGTTAATCTAGAGGACCTCTAGGTTATAAAAGTCAGGCGCAGTGAAGTACTAAGGGAAAGCACCGTCGTTGTCTATTAGAGATTTTACTTGTGATGTATACACACAGCAGCTTTTTAAAACAGCAGAGCAGCCGTTTTGCCCAGGGTAAGTGTTAAACATGATATATTTTTTTAACGTTTGAAGCATTTTTTGGCAATATCTGATTGCTACTGTTCTGTGATTGAAAAAATAGTTCTGAAGTTACCAATATCATTATCTCCACGTTACATGTACATTACTTTTCGGCTTATATGGCAGTCCGTAACTGCATTTTTGCGCTTGGGTTTGAGCATGGGCTGATATATTGAATATTTTTTGTTGTCAGACCGGTTAACTTGTTGTGTATTTGTACAACTATCCAATATACTGTATATGTGTAGTATTCTGTAACTCAGATCTATGGTGTTTAAAATTGTAGTGTTCTTCGCTGAGAAGTGTCACTCGCTACAAATCACAGTCCTAAGATGACTCAGCACTCCAGCAATGTCAATATTCAATTATCAGTTGGATCACATATTTGAAAAATAAAACACAAAATAGTTCCCATATATGGCTAATTGCCCAGCCGACTAACAGCTTATGACCGCTGAGGTGTGCATTGACACAGGTGCGTGATTGCACTTAATTGTTGTTTTTTTTACTATACGGAGTTGCAGCTGGAATTAATTCATAAAATACAACAGCTGCCCAATACAGAACAGTGCTACACTTATTCAGCAAGGGAATAAATGGCAGTGTTTTTCTTATTTTAATTTGCAGGAATATTCTTTTGCTTCTTTTAGTTATTGTATTCTTTGCAATACCTATTTTAAAAATAAAATGAGACGCGTTTAATGTGAGACTCTGACAAAGTCAGTCTTCACATTTAATTGAAATATTTACATTAGGAGTTCTCCGTTGTTTCAGCGTGAATGACGTAAACTTTTGCCCTGTTTAGTACGTTTTTAAGCACGGTATAGTAAGACCAGAAAGGTGTACGCTGGCAAATAAGTCAAATAATCTAGTCTCCACATACCGCAATTCTAAGACGATTTCCATTGGGCCGCATTTAAAATGGTTTCAAACCTGACTTTATAAAAGCAAATATAAGCAGTTACACAGCAGTTAACGTTTTTATTGTTGAATAATATTTCTTCTCCCTTAAGCATACTATGTGAAATTCTTGGCCTATATTCAAATGCATGACATTTGCTTTTTTGTAGGTCTAAATTATTAAGAAAAATTATGATTGATCAATTAATGGCATGTACTTTTATAAATAGTTTTCTAACCAGAAGTCCACGGTGCTTCACAAAGCATGGCAACAGCTTCTCAATGACTTATAATCGTGAAATCTGAAAAAATAAATGTAGCCTTCACAATAAATTTAATACATTTTCAGCATGCAGAAAATCCTTAAGGATTTGCTTATCTTACACTGATATTCATCACGAGGCAATCATTGATTTTTTTTTACCATATATGTAAAGTAAACACATTCTAGATGCACAACTTGCTTTATAGGTTACTGAAGAAGGTGAAGCCACCACAGATTCAAAGTCTGAAACGTGTTACACAATTCATGTTGTAGTGCTTAGTGAAGGACTTTGCACCTTATTCTTTAAGGGAAGGTGTGCCTGGGGTACAGAAGTGCTGTTCGCCACTTGTCATCCTGTTAAGTGGCTTCCTATCTTGGTCTTGTTATTCTACTGAAATCTGCAGTCCTGGGGCTCCATTTCCCCTCACATCCATGCTCCACAAAGGGGCCAATCGGATTGCGGGCCCAAATTCCCAGCAGTAGCAATGGGCACGACAGCCTAGTTCTGGGTGATGAAACTGTTAAAAATTTGTGTTAAATTCAGTTTTTTTGCCCAATATTTAAGGCATTGGCTGCCATCACTGATGCAGATGTTGTTTGTGTTGTAAACATGCTTTAAAAATGGTCAGTGTGAATTTGAGTATCAAAGACTATAACAAAATCTACGTTACCTGATGTTTCAAGTTTGATTTCTCTTTTACTCGGAGACTTGGATCAGGAGACTGTTTTGTTGAGAAAGATACACCACAAGCCAGCCTCAAGGCTGATTTTATATTATCAATGACTAAACAAGATGATCCTTTAAATCTGGTGTGCGCTATTTCAATAAACTTGACCGCTGATATTGGAATAAGCTTGCTGAGTTGGACCAATGAGTGACTTGAGATGTATTTGTACTTTCTCACAGATTTTAGCGTAGTAGACGATTTGATATTTATTGCCTCAAGACACTCTTCAGAGAGGTTCCTAAAACATGTAAATAGCAGACGGAGAAAGGCAAAAACTTATTGTTTTTTAGTCCTTAGCTAGTCAGCTAGTCCTTTAGTAGAATCTGTCGTAGATGTGTATGGTAAAATATGGTCAAAGTATATAGGAAGGATGACTCATGGGTGTATATGAAATATTATTTAATGCCTTTTTTGTTTACTTTCCAAAAAAGTATTTGTTCATGACTTTGCCCATGTAATGCAAGTCAATGATTCACTCATCCTGTTAGAATCTAAACAAAGAGAGGTGGCAATACGGGGGTCAGTTGCTTTTAGGGTGGGGGGGTGCAGAAGGGGAACCAGGTAAGGGGTGACCCCTTCACACACTTTGGGGAAGGGTTTGGAATGCCAGCGTTTTATAATAACAACAGTTACAAATTATTTATTTAAATAAACTGATGGCAGAGGTCAACAGCGGAGCCAAGTATAAACGGGAAGGGTCATCTGATATGTGTCTCATGATATGCTGTTTTATTTATTTTTTTCGCTTAGCCATCTCCCAGCTCTTCCTGTCTACTTCGAGGAACAAAGGGCTCTGGGATAGTGGAGGTTTCCAACCGTAGAGGCCTTGGTCATGTACACGCCTTCTTTATCCAAGGAGGAAGCTTCACATTCCCCAAAGGAGTAATCAACTAATAGTGCATTCCTATTTAAAGAAATTGGGCAAAGGTTCATGTCCTTGGATATTGTGTAAACCCAAATTCCCAGGGAGCTGCACAATAAAGACCAAGGGGATGCAAGACACTTGCCAGAAGTGCATTATTGCTGCAATTCCAATCTGTTTTTTTTCTTGACGATGGCCAGAGTGTGTTTTGATCAACAATTAGTCACTCGTTCGCCTACTTATGGAAAGGAACCATTATAGTTTGCTAGATTTTCAAATTATATATATATTCTTTAAAAAAACGTCATGGAGATTGGAGAAACCATGAAAGAACTATATACAATGAACTGTGTTATACGTGGGTGGGTTGGGCCACAAGTTTAATTGTGAGTAATTGAAAGTAATTGTATTCAGATCCTAATAATGCAGTACGATTTGTTCAGGGGCATTTGGCACTTAAATTCTTCCAAAGTATATACATCACAGAAACTGCCACATGCATTGTGGGGTGACAAAAATAGTTGTTCCACAACATTTGCTCCCAACAGTGAAAAAAAAAAAAACAGACAGACGCTCATGAAATGTGTGGCTCAGTCTAGTTCTGCTGCAAGCGATTTTGCGCAACTTGAAGATGAATTGGTAGAGCTGAAAAAAACCAAGTCGAAGTAAGAATGTCTTTTATCTGGTGTACTTCTATGCGGCCTTAGTTTGTTTTTGTTTGCCCATTTAGGGGGTTTTGCTCACCGCGAAAAGGGTCGCTGCCTTTGGCTTTTCTGTTTCCCGTATGTGAGACACTCAGATCTGTAGCTTTTCCTGTTGGTTTGTTTGTTTGCCATTCATGCTTGACTTTGAGGTGTAGATGACACAGCTATATGTGCTAAATAATTAATAAATATAATTATTAATTATATTTCATGTGTTACTCCTCATTTGCTGGGTTGATAGAATGATATATAGCAAAAGTTAATCTGCCTGGACACCATGTGACGAGCTGTACTCGGCCTCTCAAACAAGAATTGTTGCATTCCCGACTGCCTTTGAGGGTTTGTGGAAGCTGCCACAACCCTTATTGACCTTATCTTCTACTTCATTAGCATGTTATTTTTGTTGTTCTGTCGGAATTTGCTCCTCTTGCAGATATGTAGAGGTTCTTCAAAGAATTCTAGTATCCATATGGTTATGACCAAAAGTGGCAACAAAAACTTTGGTATAGAGCTCTCCCATTTTTTTTAAGACTCCCAGCATGCTCTGCAGCTGGAAAGTTCAAAACATGCACATGGTATTTCAGGTAGTGCACCTCATTATGAGCATATCTCTGGTGATTTACTGGCTGGGTATTGTGTATTCATGTTATTATAGTGACAGTGTGACTATTAAGGCGTAATCATCAGTATGGTAATCATTAAAAAAAAAAAAAAGTTAGTGACTCGTGAGCTGAACCCAAGTGTCCAGGATGCAGGAATATAACATAGATAATAATGATAATTGATGATTTATTGATCCCTGTGGGGAGATTCTCTTTACACCTCCCCCAGCTTGCTCTCCATAGGTGAGACTAAATTGAGCATGAAGGGCAGCCACCCATGGCAGCACACAGGGAATCACATGCTGCCCCCAAGTGGCCTGTGATGTGTTAGCATCTGCCATCTGCGAGATGATGTAGCAATTAAAGATATTGCATCAGAAGTTTGAGATGTCATTTGTGCATCTTCCATTTCCCCCAAAAAGCTGCATTCAGCATATATGTGATGTGATATATGATATATATGAGATATATATATATATATATATAGAGAGAGAGAGAGATATTATATCTTTATTATATATGCATGCATTATCATTTTTTATATATATGTATATAATATGCAGATTATATTCAAATCTGGAAGCTAAGCATTTAATGGAATAGCTCCTATTTTCATCAGTCCCAAGTATGCTGCAATTTTGTTTTTGTTTTTTTTCCTAGATTGCAAATTACTAAAACCATTGTCTGCAAAACTGTCTGTCAATGTATAAATTTTCAGCCTAAATCAAACCGCAAAAATGTTGCCAGGAACCAGAAGTGCACTTATCAGCTGCGGGCCAAGAGAAGTGGAACCGAAGCGTCTAAAAGCTGAAGCGACAGGAAGTCATCTGGCTTGTCTACACCTCTCACTGAAAGGGCACATGACAGTTTGCTGTCTGCAGTTTTCTTGTGTCTTTTAGTTCCTTTAAATTGGGCTGATAGCTGGAAAAAGCGATCAGTTTTGCCTGCAGATGTCAGAAGGTCAAATCGCGTAGTGCCACCCACACGTGCAATTTTATGAATTTTCTCTGCCCTCAGAGAATTTTTAGTGACTGGAAAATATATAAACATGTATGTATGGATTAGGTTTATATTTAAAAACGTGCTTTTTCAATGTTGTGGGGACCATCTATCAGGTCCCCACAAAAATCTGTGAATGCAATCAAAAGACTAAAGACGCCAAAAGTCTCGTCTTTTGTTTAGTTACTTTTGTTTAGGTTAGGGCTGGGTGGGGGTTATGGGCGTCATGTTGAGATTAGAGTTTTCCCCATATAAAGAGAGTCCCCACAAAGATATTATTACAAACCTGTCTGTGTGTGCGTGTGTGTGTGTGTATGTGTGTATATACATATATATATAATTACGTTAATTTTTATTCCTATAGATATAATGATTAACGAAATTAAGTGTAAATCCAGGTGCCTCTGTGTTTCATTCAAAAACACGAGTATCCTGTGATCTGATAGCATCTGGCATCTACATGAAATAACATTTATTTACAGTTTAATGCCTGTTTTCCTTATTGGGCTACACGTATCTACCTGTCTGTGTCTGAATCTTTTAAGAAAATATACAAGAGTCTGATATTGGTAAAGCAGACAAATTTTATACCTCATTGCAATTGCAAGACAGTCTAGCTTGCTTAGGGATGTTTCAAAATGTTTCAGCAAATCTCTTCAGCAAATGAAAGCAGCCAGATTTGCCCAGCTGCGGGGATTTGTGCTGACTGTTTTGGATTTCGGTGTAAAAACTGCCCCTTTTTATTTTAGAGGCATTTTATCAGAAAGGAAGCCACCCTGTCAGCTCACGGATGAGTAAATTCTGTAGCAGTCGAGTGGGCACCCAGACAGGAAGTGTCTATACTACACTCATACCGAGAGGGTCTCTGGCAGGGCATGAGCTGGGCTGGTTCTCCTCTGGCATTCAGTATGCTATCAAGGTCAGGAGGTCACGGTTTTATTGGTTAAGCTTGCTTGCTTTCTGGTTTTGAGGTTACCGAAAGTCTTTCTTCCCTCTCTTAAACAGGGCAACCGAGACACTGGGTACAAGAGGAAGTGAGCGGAGCTAGTTTTCGAAATGAGATGTCGCATTCGTGCCATGGGCCGAGGAATGGCATTACAGCCCTCGAACCATCTTCCCGCTGTTGTGGAATTCTACGATAAATTTCAGACAGGCGGGATTGCCCAAGTAGCTCATAACTCAAGAGTATAGATGTTTTGTTTGTCCTGACATCCTGATCAGTTGATGTAGGATTGTGCGGTAAATGCATAGCAGAACATAGCCATTTTTAATCCAGTAGTAATAATGAATTTTCTCTAGGAACACGCTGACTTTCCACATAGTTTTGTTCTCAAGCACTAGGTCAAAAAAGTCAACAGAGTTTGCTGGCAGTTCTTCAAATCCGTGAAACCAGTGCTTTTTTTTGTGCCTCAGATGCATTTAAGAGACACGGGCTGTGGTTCTGGGGGAAAATATGTCATTTTGTGCTCGTTGTCATTCCTTAACAGTAAGCTAGCTGATGCTTGAATGTCGTTAGTCAAGTTCTGCTGGACAGATTTTTTTTTTTCTTTTTTGTTTAGCTGGGTTTTTTTTTCCAAGAATTACCACATTGTCTGGAACTGATCCTTGAATCTTGGGTTAAAAGTATATATGATAGCTTGGTCATATCATTTCAAAAATGTGTGCTATTAAGAAGCCTGTTTCACTGTATGCCCCTGTTGCAACACAAAGTACAAAAAAGATGACTTGTATATGTAGATTTATTTTCATAAAATTAAACACCGAGAATCATGGGTACAAACTGGATGAAAGTCAGAGCTTGAGGCAGCTTTGTGTAAGATGATAGATAAATACAAGATTGCTTACAAACTTGAGCATTACAAACAGATGAACAGAAACTGGAAAATGGAGTTTTAATATGTATTACAAAATCACAGAAAATGCAATACAGGGAGCAAAACAAATGTGCATATGAAAAGCTATGACTTACCGTGTTGGCAGAGGCAAGGGGAGGAATACGAACGATCAGCTTTATACGTCTGCAATAACGCTCTGCGACATTACCAAAACAAGAATCACGGTGACACGCATATCTTCAGTAGAATTCAGGGTAGGATTTTCTAAGGTGAGCGACCGGCATTTCTTACGGGGTGAGCAGAAGAGCGGTGACTCTGTGCATATTTCAGCGATTGAAGGCACCGTGTGGCTGCATTTTAGGATTTACGCAACGGAAAGACACAGGAGTCACTATTAGCCTTTCCGAGGTTCAACTTTCCTACGATTACGTCCCCACGTGTGCAGGTGGAGGCTGTTCATCGCTTTTCCCATTCCGCCGACGCTGCACGCCTGCGTGTATTCACATTACCTGCAGCCAATTCGCGGTACCTCTTTGTCTGGCGGCACCTCTGTCCTCCTTGAAAAATGCGCTGACTTGCAGCCCGCCGTCGCACTGCGAGCGCCATGTGTCGTCCTACTGCACTTTGTGCCTCAGGTGAAAGGGCAAGAAAAGGGGGGACATTGCCTCTAAATTCATTGCTGTCCGAACGACATCCGGTCCACGCCGACTACGACATCAGAGACATGATAATCTAATGACAATGTTATTGTCACTGTAATCGTGTTTTGCTGTCCATGTCGTTTGAGATTTTGCAATTGAGAAACCGCTCCCAAAATGATGGCCTATCCGTTGGTCCTTTCTTCTGCTTGGGGACAAGTACGATTCCCACCTCGGGGGGTGATTTATGTTTTCATAGGGAGCTTTGTTAGAGTCAAATAGTTATGTAACAATCGCTAATCGCTGGAACACTCTCTCCCCTATTTAGTTCTGGCTATTCCCATGCAAACAAAACAATGTTTGACCAGCTTAATCACTGGATCCTAATGAAAGCTAGTACACACTTAAAGGACTTTGTTTGGAAGCTACACTGTAAGTCTCCAGCACCATAAAGCATCCCAGCGGCTGAGGTTTACAGAGGGTAGGTTTGATTACAATCGTTGACTGGCCTCTGTGCAGAAAGAATCCTCTTTTGTAACTCGTCAAACAACATAACTAATTGGGGTCTGGTGAGGGTTGAAGTTTTAAACACAAGTCAAAAGATTAGACCGTTATACTCTTTGCACTCTGTCAGACACTCCTGGCTGGTTTCCTGCCCTTGTTATATTTTGATGCTTTTTTATTGACTCATTGAAGGTAGAAATACCTTAAGTGACCCAAACATCTCATTCAGTGTATATAACAGGTGATTATATTCTAATTACCGTGAGAAGTTTTGATTTCAGAGGTCACCTCTATCCTCAATTGCTCTTCAGTGTTGCTTGCTCCGGTACCTTCTTTCTTTCTTTTTTTATTCTTCTAGCAATAAACATATAGTTAATCCATCAACCCAGTTTCCGACCACATGTCTTGGTCTGATTTCCAGGGCTCCAGAAGCCTATGCTAAGCAGCATCAGGTACTCAGCAGGGATGCACCCCACATAGGATGTTTGATTTCTCTAATTAGTCAATATCTTCAATTAATTAAGGCAATTCGGTATAATTCTGTGAAGTTCATTTAATAATTACATTTATGGGGCAGTCTGATCGTGTTCACTTGCATGACTTCGAGGTATAAGCAAGTGAGATTAAATTGTGATATAAAAAACAAATTATGGGTGACATGCCCAATACGTTGATCCAGATTGTATGACTGTTTTAATCCAGATATGCAATTTAATACTTATCGATGCTGTAAATGGGGGATGGTTGAGCGTATAGAAAGCTGCCTTTGCCTGAAACACCTTCACAAACTGCTTTTGTATGGTCTTAGGCAATCTCAGGGGCATCATTCCAAAAGAACACGTCCCCCTTCTTTTAAATGTAGGAAAAGCCCAGAATTGCTGTGTTTGTATGCGGGTTCATATTAAATAACCCTGCCTGCGATCAAATATTCCTCCCAATTGTTTACAGATTGAAGGGGACAATACGGCAGTATCTGGCACAGAAACACTCTGGAGCCCGGACACAAAGCCTGGCATCTGCTGTTTCCCTGGATATTTTTACAACCTGCAGGCATTAATCCTATCAGGAAAAAGTGCTGTGTCCTTAGCAAGCCGCTCTTGTTGTGAGGACATTAACCTTTTACATAACGTGATTGAAATGTCCTTTGCATGGCCATCATTCATTCTAGAATGAAGAAATGTTTTGTATTTAGAATTGTGACTTGATGACATGACATACCCTTTCTGATTATTGTCATTATATATTTATGTATATTTATATATTGGCGTTGTGGGGACCATTTTTTTCATCAGGTTCTCATTGTTGGGATTATGGTTACGCCCATATATACCTACCTGTAACACTTTTGACATTTTTAGTTTATTGATTGCAGTCACAGATTTTTATACAATTGAGTTTCCCCTTGTATATGTATATAATAAAATATATACAGGTTTTAATCTGAAGCCATTCGAGTTGAAACAAAACTTTTGTTTTGTGTTAGAGGTTTTATTTTTATATAAAACCATGTAATTCTTCAAATTGAATTAAGACTGTTAAAGATGCTTATATGAGTTTTAGTAGTTCCTGGCGCTGTATTGCCAAAATCAGTTGTTTGGAAAGGCCTTCTGGCTGCCTTACACGTCGCACTGTGGCAGCTCCCTGGCGAGCAGCAAGCGGTGTTAGGAAACGTGAACGAGAAACATCGCACGGCTGTCGCAATCCGGTCCCGCTGGAGCCGATTTCACATCGAACTCTGCGTGCTCGGTGTGCGCTTTTAATTTCCACGTGTTAAAATGTGGCCACAGGAGGGATGTTTCCAATTGAGCAACTAAATCGGGTGTTCCTGTTGGCAGGCGTTCCTGAGCTCCACTTCGAAGTGTTGATGAAAACATGTCCTGGTAGCGACCGGCCGAAGAGGCCTCCGGTGGTGGCTTCGTCACACTATTAGCTATTAGCAGCCATCGGTGGATGGGTTCGTCCACCCTGGCCAACCGTGGGCTTGTGTCTCAGGAGCAGAGCCGTACTGCACTCTGCATGTAAGGCGTGAAGTTTTAGCCGTGCGATATCTTCGGCTACTGTGACACGGGCGGTCCGCCTTTGATAGTCTGTATACAGCATGTCAGTCATACATGACGCACCGTAGGGATCTCCATCTTCCACTTTCTGAAAACGTGCCAGCCCATCGGGTTTTCACAGGGCCGACGACTCGCGCTCAAGGTGAACGTGGCTTCACGGATTTCAAAGGAGGCGGTTTCTGCCATCGAGTGAGAATCGCCGAACTCTGGTCTCTGGGCTGTTTCTTCATCAGCTGTGGGCCCTGTGAGTTTAAATAACAAGTCATCAGTATGTGAATCAGCCACCCAGGCTACTGGTGGGGGTCTGGCTTCTCCACTGGAATCCTGGCTCCCCCCGTTCTCCGGCCTCGCCAATCGGAGCAAAGGTCCGTCCACAAGGAGCCTGTTTTCCCCATTGCAAAATGGTCATCCAGTGGACGGAAACTTGTTTCTTGTCTATTAATAGATTTCTGACAAGCGCTTTCCTTCCAGAATGTTCTTTAGACGTTGCCTCTATCCTTGGATGGTCGAGCAGAATCTTGAAAGGTCAAATGATGGTTATGCTATTGTGTTCAGAGTAGGTGAGGGTGAATAATTATCAAAAATAGGATGTTTGTTTTGCGAACAAGTAGTAGGAATTCACCGGTAACCAATTCTCACTTCAGTCAGCAATTCCTTCCTGTTATTAACACTTATGTTTTGATTTAGCAATTATTGCAGTACAATTTCTATTTTATTTATAAAGGCCTTCTTTTGTGAGAAATGGGAAGTAATTAATCATACAAAGCAATGACACAAATCTCAACCGAATAAATAAAAATGACACAGAAGGTCACCAGCCTATGACACGTTCGGTAATTGCTGATTTTTCTGTTGCTAATCTCCCTGTGCATGTGACAGTGATCCTATGATTGAAACTCATCAGACTGAGTTTTCTACAGGCCTTGGTGGCTTAGACTGTAATCCGGCAAAACACAGATACTATCGTGCTGATCGTGATAACCAAAACAACCGATGGCCTTGATTATATAAATTCAATGTCAATCCAGTTCATTCAGGCTGGGACTGGCGAAACAACTACTGGCTGTGAGTTCATCAGAAAGGTCGTCCACCTTGGGAGTTCACTGATCGAATGCCATTTCTTTGCTCTGGCCTGTAGTACACGTGACCTGCATTTATCATCTAAACCATTGTTAAGTGTATGCATGGAAATATATAGCATGCCCATATCAGTGAGATCTTCATTTGTTTTCGAGATGTGTGAGGGTGTTGGTAGTGGGTTGCAGTTAGGTTGACCATTATCAGTTCACAGCTGAGCTTTCTTTGAAAAGTAGAATGATGTAATGGAGTTGAAATTCAAATGATGAAGACGTGCGACCTGCCCAGGCGTCCAAAAGCTACATTTAAAAAAGCAAAAGAACCCCCACCAGCCCCCCCTTTGGAAAGTTTAATGCCGAAAAATGTTTTGTGTTGGGTAATCGCACGCTGGAATATTTAAACACTGCTGAAAAACAGCCGGCACGTCTTGCGTCAGTGGCAGAGTTCACGCTGTACTGTTGTGCCGGATCACTGGGTATTGTTTACTTGATAAGCGGGGCCATCTGCGTGGTTGGCTGGGCTGGGGTGGATGCCATCTCAGACGGCCTCTCTCTTGCCACTGTCCCGCCCTGCCTCACAGATATGGTGGACACACAGATGCCCGCCTGGTGCACGAGCTTCGGCCTGAACCCAGTGGACCTAGCCGTGCTGGACGACAGCTCGCACTCCTTCGACATGAAGCCCTTCAGCACGCTGGACTACAGCACCATCACGGACCTCGGCTACGAGACGAGCCCGCAGCAGGCCGACGAGCTCACGCATATGGACTACATGTACAGCTTCAAGGCACAGGAGAACCAGAGTATGGACCCGCGTCTACCGGCATTGTTTAGGAACACTTATGTGGAATGACTGAGCAATAAACAGATGTGTGACCTATTCAAAAATGTACTTTTTTAAATTTAGCAGATGCTAAATAGGAGGGAGTTTAGTATTGGTGGGGGGACGGTTTTAATACATAATCCATAATCCATTTTTTGGGGCAGGGGGGGGATTGAAGCCAAATTAAATACAGGGGGTACATGTCTTCCCCAGTTTCTGTGCCTCTGCTTTTTATCCAAAGGAAATTTATGAGATACCAGGGTCAGTCCGTGGGGGCTAAGGACCTCACTCAAGGGCCCAACAGTGAAGTTACTCTGCTGACTTAAGGATTTGAACCAGCAACCTTCTGTTCATAAGTTCAGCAGCCTAACCCACTGAGCTAAGCACCGGCCCCCATAACAAATATAATGTATAAAATTCATTATGTCTAAAGGGGAAATATTCCTCTTCAGCAATAGTCTCAGTAGCCTATTTAGAAAGGATGTGATGCTAAAACATCTGACACTAGTATCAAGTTCAATGCACAATAAAACAAGAAATTTGTAGAGCAGTGGTGGCTGGCAGCCGCCGCCGGGAGGTTAATTGGTGGACATTGTGTTGCAGAGGGGATGTGCAGGTTTCTGTAGGGCTGCTCTGTCTGAGGTGGTTTTTGTTGTTTGGTCTATCTGACTGCACGTATTGCTCCTCAACCCACACCCCCACCCCGCCCAGGTGCGGTGAAAGCGGAGCCAGAGTCTCCATCTCAGTTCTACGAGCGTGGTGTCCCGTACCCCCGACCGCATGAAGACACCCCCACCGCCGCCGCCACCGCACTGAACATCGAGTGCCGCGTTTGTGGGGACAAGGCCTCCGGCTTCCACTATGGGGTCCATGCCTGCGAGGGCTGCAAGGTGGGCCGGAGGGCGCCGTCCTGCGGGGGGGGTGGGGGGGGGTGCGTGTCCAGGGCAAAGGGACAACGATCACACACAAATAGGAAGCTTTAGTTTTTACGCACACACATAAATATATATATATATATATACACAAATGCATTGAGGAGATTTGGGCCCTGTGACCCTGATCCTGGATAACAATGTTTTGTTTATATATGTGTGTGTGTGTGTGTCTCTGTGTGTGTCTCTGTGTGTCTATGTGTGTCTCTGTGTCTGTGTGCATCTGTCTGTCTCTGTCTCTCGGTTTGTCTCTGTGTGTCTGTCTCTGTGTCTGTGTGTGTCTCTGTGTCTGTCTGTGTCTGTGTCTCTGTATCTCGGTCTGTCTCTGTGTGTCTATGTGTGTCTCTGTGTGTCTGTCTCTGTGTCTATGTGTGTCTGTGTGTGTCTGTGTCTCTGTCTCTGTCTCTCGGTCTGTCTCTGTGTGTCTCTGTGTCTGTGTGTGTCTCTGTGTGTGTCTCTGTGTGTGTCTGTATATGTGTCTCTCTCTGTCTATGTGTGTCTGTGTCTCTGTCTGTCTCTCGGTCTGTCTCTGTGTGTCTCTGTGTCTGTGTGTGTCTCTGTATATGTGTCTCTCTCTGTCTCTGTGTGTCTGTGTCTCTGTCTCTCGGTCTGTCTGTGTGTGTCTCTGTGTGTGTCTGTATATGTGTCTCTCTCTGTCTCTGTGTGTCTGTGTGTGTGTCTGTGTCTGTCTGTGTCTCTGTCTGTCTCTGTCTGTCATTCCTGCAGTATGTATAAAACCTGCTGTTAGCCCACTATTACTGCCACTGCCATACTGATGTCCATCTACAGGAGTCAATTATGTTTGAGTCAAATCAAAGTACAATCATGCAGATTATTTAGAACTGACTTTACTCCCATTGTTATCATTCCTCGATCCTGAGTCTTGTTTTATGTGCTGATACACCGATTGTTGCTACATGCACGCTTCCATGTCCGCACAGTGATGTGCTCGCCGTGGTTTACGGACCCAGCGCCTCAGCTTGCATTCTGCGTTAAACTGCATTGCTTTACCATTCGACCCTGACATTTTGCTGGGTTACAGCAGGTCAATACTGAGGCACATACCACAGTAAATGGGGTCTTGTAATGCCCACACGAACAACAATCACACGTTACATGTCAGTCTTTGTGTACCTATGTGTTTTATGTCTTTTTCTTTTTACAATTGCATATATCTATATAGTATTTTTACATGTACACATTATTGTAAAATAATAATGTGACAATAGGCCATATTCACATAAAATCCATCTTTTCAACTTCTTCTTGGCTTGGGTTTGCATGCCTTTCACACTAAGACCACAGAGTCCCATGTGTTAGGGGAGCCTCCCTGATCCCCAGCTCAGTTTGGGCTGATACAGACGCAAACCCAAGAGGTTAGGCCATATCTAACCAGAATCTTGATTTTCTCATGCAGACAACTCGGCTGTCACATCAGCCACAGACAGCTATGTGAGTTTCCATTCTATGAAGGAGGATGAGCATGTATGCTATTATTGTGTAGGCTACGTGTTTCAGGCATCGTACGTGTTTTCCATCCACCGCTGAGGTGTGAAAGCCTGCAGGTGTGAGTGTTTCCTGCAGACTGATTTCCCGAATATTTCACGTTCATGCCACTGTTTACCCTCGGGGCAGCTATTCGGGGGGGGTGTGCTCTTGGGGCCGCTATTGGGGGGGTGTGCTCTCGGGGCCGCTATTGGGGGGGGGCGCTCTCAGGGCCGCTATCGGGGCTCCCTACCCTGCGCTGTGTTTACGCGGTTGGCAAGAAGTGGCCCCATTGTTCTTTGGTCCCCATTTCTTAATGACAACAGGAGGAGTGCCAGAAACGGGGGGGTCATCCAAGCGGGTTAACATCTTAACTGTTTTTAAACACAAAAATCCTCACTTGCTTTTTTCTTTTTTTCGGTAGGGCTTCATTCACATCGGCTTCCTCGATCTAAAAATAAGCACTTTTTTTTTTCGACATATATGAAAATAGTCCAGAAAACAGGGCAAAAGAAAAAAGACCCCAGACTTTAACTCATCAACAGGATCTCCAGCTTTTAATAGCAAAGAGGCACCTTGGGTGTTGGCAGGTAGCTTTTATAGCAAACCTCAGCCTGCATGACTCTGACCACCGCTGCCTTCCGGTGCTTTCCCTGTTCCTCCCTACCCCCACCCTCCCCAGGGCTTCTTCCGGAGGACCATACGGCTCAAGCTGGTGTATGACCGCTGCGATCTGCACTGTCGCATCCACAAGAAGAGCCGAAACAAGTGTCAGTACTGCCGCTTTCAGAAGTGCCTCATGGTGGGCATGTCACATAACGGTAAGAGCTCCGCTTGTTACACAACTGTCAACCCCGCCGCCCCTCCAAATGCTGCTCTTCTGCCTGTTGTGGTGGGGGTAGGTAGGAGGAGAGAGCTTATCTTCATTTATAATTCTGCAGGTTTTCCGGTCCTCCCTTCCCCCGAGATGTATTTGTCAGGTATTCATCGTTAAGTGGTCGGAAACCACCACAATGGTGCGAAGAATCGTGTTGGTTCACAATGTGGGGGGAAATATGTAAAGAAATTTGGCACAACAGATACTTTTTCTTTTTACGTCATATCGGTGTCTTTAACCACCAGGTAGGACAGCATGGTTGGTAAACCCTTTGCCCTCTTTAGATTTGGTCCTGGGTAATTTCACCAATTACCGACCAATGCGCGCTATCATGATTGGTGAAATCTCACCAGTACACTTTAGGTGTGTGTGTGCGCGTGTGTGTTTGTGTGTGTGTGAATGATTCACTAAAGCTGGGCACCGGGCTGTTCCCGAATCGCTGTGTCACGGGTCCTGGCAGGGAGCCCAGCCGTATGAGCCGGAGTGAATGGACAGGTTTACTGAGGGAGTGATCGTGACGCACGCGATTCGAGAGCCGCCTCGTAACTACAGAGCACCGGTCTCGCACATGCACGCACCTTAAACTCACCCACACTAATCTCTCTGAGATTATTCTTTCTGAGATTTATTTCCCGCGCACATTGATGGATTTTTTTTTTTGTTCCACCACCCCTTCAAGGACCACAGACGGAGTCATACACCTGACTATCCCTTTAAGGATCACAAAACAAGTTGTACACCTGTTGTCATGCGACATACCTCCAAAAGCGGGACATGTAGCATGTTTGGGCTGCTTACGTCAGCATAAATTGTTCTCACTGAAGTGTTCTCCCATATTTGTCATGAAGGTCCTCCCAGCACTGAAATGCTGAGCCCTTAGTAAGGCTGTTCATTCAGGCGTATTCACTGGTATAAAATCCAGCAGGCCGGTACAAGCACGCTAATCCTCAGGATAGCATAGTCGCTAACGCCTGCCTTTATCCGTCCGGCTGATCATTAAATAAACATCGGTGAAGTCACGAACATCCCATTAAGGAGCAGAGCTGATCAGATTCTGATTGGCTAATGCCAACCGTAATTTTTCACAGTCCTTCAGTCTCAGTATTTTAACATTCATGTCAAGGACTGTTACGAGTAGGGAAAAAAGATGACTGAAGTTCCCCAGTTCTGGGGGGGGGGGAGTAGCCAAAAACAAAAATTGTAGCTGGGGAAAGTTAACTAGTCACTAGTCATTTAGAGTGACTGGGAAGGTAATTTACACTTCATCTCATTACAACACAATGCTTGGGCCCCACGAGGAAGCAAAGACCATTAGCCTCGTTCAGTGGGGTCTGCTGTGTGTGGGGGGTCCTGGCCCACACAGACCCTCACCAATCCCTTGGCACTGATTGGCCAAGTGATTCCTCTGAGCGGGACCCAGGGTGTGGCCTCACCATACAGGCAGATATTTGGAGATGTTAGCCATGCGGGTAGCTGGTTTCTGTGAAACACGTGCAACACTCGGGGATCCTGAAAACACCAAATCAGAAAAATAACCAGGCGACGCAGGATCGCATCCTTTAAGGGGGTGTCCAGAATATGTTTGTCCTCCATCTCGTCCAG
>JAODJW010000127.1:6240722-6277434 GCA_026777045.1 Hyperopisus bebe | reverse complement strand
GTGAGCTCCAGGAAAATGTGGCATTTGGGAGTTTGTTTTAATGTTTGCATGCTTGTTTCTTTTCCCAGCCATTCGCTTTGGCAGGATGCCCCAGGCAGAGAAGGAGAAGCTCCTGGCGGAATTCTCCTCTGACATGGACCACATGCACCCGGAGTCGGCCGACCTCAGGGCGCTCGCTAAGCACTTGTACGAGTCCTATATCAAGTACTTCCCCCTGACCAAAGCCAAGGCCAGAGCCATCCTCTCTGGAAAGACCGGCGGCAACGCAGTGAGTCGGGGGGAGGGGGGTGTCGTAAAAGGCATCAGCCAGGGTGACGCATGCTTCTCGCCGTGATCTATGGTTTTCTCAGCACGTTTGAGGGGAAAGCCCCAGAAAATTGCAGTCTGGCACCAAGGAAGCTGCACCATTACATGCATTATTTACTGCAGCGACACTCGGCAACTAGACGCTTCAGCTCTTTGATATTTAGCTTTATTCATGCATGACTTGCATGGTCAATGGATCGCATGCATGTGACCACTTTTAATAATGTCATTCTAATGCAAAATGTAAATGTAAAAAAATAAACAAACTAAAGCAAAAATGCGCTTTGAGAACTAAAATATAACAAACAAAACAAGCGGCACTGCATAATAAACAGAAAATACTTTGAATGTGCATAAAATAAGATCCACACAAGAAGTTATTTCTCCAGCCCTGATCACATATGAAAGGAAAAAAAAAATGTTGTTATGTGAGTGTAAGAAAAAATAGGCATAAACAGGCATACATCTCAACCTAGCTGCAGTGAAAATGGCAAGGGGGGGGGGGGGGGGGGGGGGGATGGGTGTCACTACTAGATAATTCTTCCTGACACATTTGGCGCATGAGAATCTATTACATTTGCATGACCCTATTAAAATGGGGTAAAACGTCTCATTGAACCTGGACACTTCATGCCTATGTTAAGGGAAACATGGACTAGAAAGGTCCAGAAAAGGGGACTAGTTTAGTCTTCCTCTCCTTACCTGGCCTGACTGATCAGCATTATCACATATATCTTAAAATTAGTACCCTGTGGAAATGGGTTGTAATGTTGGAAGTTGTAATGGAGAGAATTCCAAGTCTTTTTGGTCTTGGATTTGGATGAGATTTTATTCCTGAATGTATTTAGTTTCTCATATGTGTCTCTCGTGTCTCTTATCTGTTCACACGACTTTAAAATTACTTCAAGATTTGCAATCCATGTTCACCCTGCCTTTGTGCAAATTCTGGACGATCACTATATGGATGTAACATTTAAATGTGCTTTTATAAACTTCCTTTAGCAGACATTTCTGAGATCTTGTTATCTCTCAATGACATCATTAGACATAAATCATATAATCTTTCAGTCGGAATTATGAAAGGTGACAGGAAAAGGTTATAAATCTCTTTTAAAAACTATAAAGACCACATTTAGTATCCTCTGTTGCTGTCCAAAAACTGAAAAACTGTTTTTTATTGTGCAGACATCAAGAGCACAACTGTACATTGTGGGGTAGCGGATGATTCATCGTAGAACACATTTCCACTGAGACCTAAATCCTCATCATAATATCCCAAAATTTGCATGCACATCCAACCTCGTTCTACCCATTTCCAGGGAGGAAACCGCTGCAAGCTTTCTTTGTGCTTTAGGGGATCCTGTCTTCCTTGAAGACTTATGTCTAAAAGACCAAAGCAATGGATGGAATCGTGCCACCATGCGCCCTTCTGGCAGGGGAGATGACGAAGGCGACTCACCATCGTTTATTCTAGCTTGTTTTGACTAGTCCAGCCAAATAAATGGCACAGGTGATAGTGAACAGCTGTTTGTTGAAATGAGCCCTCACAATAGCACGGTGTGTGACAGAACGAGCGGCAGAAAGGTCATTAATTACGACTGACCCTCCCACGACTGGATAATTTGTGCAGCTCTGTGTCATAACCTCATTGTCCCAGTGCATTTCCAAACTATTGGACCCGCCTCTGTCACATTATAAGCTATAATGATATTTAACTAAGATGGGATTCCTTTGTGTGTTTCTCTAAGATTAGAAACGGGTCCAAGATAAATGAATTCGTCTTCCAGAGGAGACAGAAACTCACACTCTTTTTTTCCATGGTATATTAATTCATTTATTAAGCATCTGACAGTTGGATAATAAAGACAGTACTCCTATACAGCAAAGTCATTTTCTAGTGGGCCCATAGGAGATGACGAAAGGGAGAAAAATGTTACCTTGAGATTTTAGGGAACCAAGGTCTTGTTTTCTGTTCCGAAACTGGAATAAATGTGCTCAAATGAAAGACATTTTGAAGAAATGAGCTGAAATGTTATCTCCGTTTTTCACCCTGGCAGCTTCCCGTCATCGTTCGCCCACCTCGTCTCACACGTCACTGTTATTTTGACCAGGGCCCGGCCTGTTGACACAGCGCTATCTGCTGGGTGCTGATCGTCTGTTTGTCTGTTCTCCAGCCTTTTGTCATCCACGATATGAAGTCCTTGACGGAAGGGGAGCAATTTATAAACTGCCGGCAGATGCCGGTGATGGACGCGAGGACCGACTACGGCCCTGTCAACGGGCCCACGGACGAAGTAGAGCTGCGTTTCTTCCACAGGTGCCAATTCCGCTCGGCAGAGGCGGTCCGCGAGGTCACCGAGTTCGCCAAGAGCATCCCGGGCTTCGTGAGCCTGGATCTGAATGACCAGGTGACGCTACTAAAATACGGCGTCATCGAGGTGATCATCATCATGATGGCGCCCCTTATGAACAAGGATGGTACGCTCATCTCCTACGGGCAGATCTTCATGACGCGCGAGTTCCTTAAAAGCCTACGCAAGCCCTTCTGCGAGATGATGGAGCCCAAGTTCGAGTTCTCTGTCAAGTTCAACATGCTGGAGCTTGATGACAGCGACATGGCACTCTTCCTCGCCGTCATCATCCTCAGTGGAGGTGGGTACGGCTCCATCGCCCTCGCATGTTTGGATTTCATGACCTGCTACTCAGCCGTGTGCCATTGGCGCTACACCAGGTGATTAACCACTCGCACCCATTTAGAATAGGCTGGTGCCACGGTTGGTCTCTGTATGAGAACGCTTTATGAGTAATGGCTTTCTTGAAATCGGCACAGGTCTTGTAGAATATAGTAGTGTGACTTCTGGCTAACACGTTCTGCCCCCACAAATCTTAATTTGCCCCAGTAGCTCTGACCTCCTTTGATTGCAGTTGGTAGGTGTAGGTACTAAGTTCAATTGTCCTGATGAAACAAGCACACGCTCATTTTTAAGCGATTACGGGAATACATCATGATCGTGTGCCGCTTAGTCATATCATTTTTAATCTGGAGGATTTTCCAGTGGAAGCAAGAAATACAGATACCTCTTGTCTCAAAATGCATCATTCATACATTGAATTTATTGTCTGCTGCTACTGTATCCTTTTCAGTATGCCCGTTAACATCCAAAAATGGCCCTGATGAGCAGTTTTCAACTTTTTGATGATTTTTTTTTATAGGTTATTTGATGGACTCTTCTTATTCGGTCTTTTTGTATAACCTGCTGTATTGTTAGCTGTCATGTTGAGAGCATATGATTATCTATGACTTTTATTGGTGACCGATTTTGTCTGCTTTGAAGCTCTTATGTCCTTGAACTTGGCTCTGCAGATTATTTAAAGCGATCATCATGGAAAGGCTAGTAAAACATTAACAATTAAGTGAAAATGTGTTTTTATGAAAGAGCTGGATATTTTCCTATGAAGGTGTTTATCTCTGACATAGAAACAATATATCTATGAATTATAAATGGACATTCTACTCTTTACTAACATAGGTTTATTACAAATCATAAATTCTACGACAGATTTGATCCAGAGAAGTCAATTTTTCATATTTGTTTTGATTGAGTTAGTTACTAAATTCATGTGTAATCAAAAACGCAAATCTGGATGGATGGATGGAAAAATAAGATTCAGTAGTTAATGTCAAGGAATGTGTGTGTCCCCATCAAGATCTGCGAATGCAATCAAAAAACAAAAAATGCCAAAAGTCTTGTATTTTGTTTGGTTACTTAAGGTTAAGGTTAGGGCTGAGTAGGGATTAAGGTCGTCATATTGGGATTAGAGTTTACCCCATAGAAATGAATGGAGAGTCCCCACAAAGATATAATTATGAACGTGTGTGTGTGTGTTTCTGTGCTTGTTATTGGGACTTCCGCATTCAGACTCCATGGTTACAGCGGTACAGCAGCATCATCTTAGCAGCTTGTGTAGGATAAGGAAGGTTTACACGTCACAGCTGTTTAGCTTCAGCTCTGCACCCTGAAAGGCGGAAGGCTCTGAACTTGATTTTCCTTTCCTCATTGCCCTCGCAGATCGACCAGGACTGCTGAACGTCAAGCCCATCGAGGAGCTCCAGGAGACGGTCTTGCATACCCTGGAGCTCCAGCTGAAGATGAAGCACCCCGACTCCCTACAGCTCTTCGCCAAAGTCCTCCAGAAGATGACAGACCTCCGGCAGGTGGTCACTGACCATGTCCACCTTATCCAGCTGCTCAAGAAGACTGAGCTTGACATGCATTTGCATCCCCTGCTGCAGGAGATAATGAAAGACCTGTACTAGGACTTCCATCATAGGTTACTAAGTGCTCCCCAGAAGTGATGATACCGGAAGGTCCTAAGTGACAGCAGGGGTAAACTGAGCATAACTTTCCATTGTCTAAAAGATGGTGAATTAGTCACTTGTTTCAGAATAGCAATGACTTTTAGTCCATTGCTGTCTGCGTTCATGCCGTAAGTTGCATCCCTTTAAAAAAAAAAAAAAATGAAAGGACAGGGAACCACTCATAGTTTCCTCAGGAAAAGAGGGATGTTTAAAATGTTTAATAGGGATGTTTAATATGACTAAGCAGCCAGAACTTTGTTGCCACCGTGAAACAGAGAAACTAGTATTGAAAAAGAAAATAGATTTTGGTCAACCACTATGACAACATTGCTGTGAAATCTGAACACGTGAGATTTCGTCTTCATTTTATAAACATTATTAATTCAGAAACAAACACATTGTTCGTATATGAATGATCGAAGGTTTACCTCGGGCCTGTCAGAAAACTGCATAAACCTAAATTGAAAAAGGGTGTTGATTCAGACTGACATTTCATGCATCTCTCTGATAAAACAATGAAAATGTGAATACGTCTTTAAATGCTTTTGCAGAACAAATATAGCACAGGAAAAGGCTGATTTTAATGTTTCTTTTTTGTATGTGTCCATTAAATATAATGATAAAATAAGTTTTATATTTTATGCCAAACCCACTGTGTAGATTTTCCCTTAAGTTATGTGTGTATTGTAAGTCCATCCGACATATGGAGGGTTTGTATATAGAGACAGGACCTTCAAATCATCAATGTCCTGTTTTTGTGAAGAGTTTACATGCTACAAGGCCAAACACAGAATGTCTTCTTGATTAGTTTAGGTTCCTGATAATTTTTTTTTTTACAATTCAAAAGATATCTTTGAGCGTCAATAAATATTTTATAAGCAGTTTTGTCTGAATTCCCATTACTAAATGGTCCACGTTGCCTTCATAAATGGTATACATATGGTATAGAATCTACACTCCGCTCAAAACCACAGCAAACCTCTGAAGTTGTTCACTTTGTAACAAAAGAAGTTTAAATAAAGCACAGACAGTTAAACCTGGACCAGATGTGCTGTTAATGGAGTTCAATTCCAATACCTATTCAACTGTTTGACTTGTCAGTGAAGGCAACTGTAAGAAGGTGATTCACAGTGATACTGACAGGTGCCACTCAGTCTAATGAACTAACCTATGCAGCGTGACATGCACTTTTGAGGTTCAAAGTGCCCGTTTTGGATGACTGACGATCACACAAAATTTACAGAGGGGACTATTCCCCCCCCCACCCCCCAGGCAGCAAAATTTACTGAGGAGATCTTCTAAGCACCTGCTCCATAAAAAGTGCCTGCATGGCACTGCAGTGAGACATAGGCAGCTGCCTAGGGCACCGTTCACTCAACGCCGACCTAGCAAGCCTACTTCACATGGGTGGGGGCACCGGTGGTGACACTTACCTAGGGTGCCAATTGTGCTTGGACCAGTACTACACCTATGAATATTTACTCTAAATTGTTGGGGGCAATTCCCCCTTAGTAGGGTCTACCATGGCGAATTTGTGCTAGCTGAGCAGCCAGACAAAGTGCGATTCAGAAACACCTCTACGAAGATTACCACAAAGGTTGGGTAGAGCACAGCCCTGCCCTGGAGCCCGACTGGGAGGGGGTCATTGATGAGCGTCTGGTGGCCGGGCCTCCACCCATGGGGCCCCCCTGGGAATAATGTAGGTCTGTCCTCCTGTGGGCCCACCACCGCAGGTGGGGCGTGGGGGTCAGATGAAGAGTAGATCAGATGGCAGGACAGCATCACCAGCTATGCGGACGCTGTATACCGTTCAGTCCTGGTGAAAAGAGTTGAGCCGGAAGGCAGAGCTACCAATTTACCGGTCAACCGCTTTCCTACCCTCACCTATGGCCATGAGCTCTGGGTAGTGACCGAAAGAATGAGACGGCGGATACAGAGAAATGAGTTTGCAGGGTGTCCGGGCTCAGTCTTAGACACTGGGTGAGGAGCTCGGACATTTGGGAGGGGCTCAAAGGAGAGCCGCTGCTCCTCCACATCAAAAGGAGCCAGTTGAGGTGATTCAGGCATCTGTCTAGGATCCCTCCTGGGCGGCTCCCTGGGGAGGTGTTTCGGGCATGTCCAACGGGGAGGAGGCCCCAGGGCAGGCCCAGGACATGCTGGAGAGATTATATCTCTGGGCTGGCCTGGGAACACCTTGGTATCTCCCATTGGAGCTGGAGGAGGTGGCTGGTGAGAGGGAGGTCTGGGCATCTCTGCTTAGACTGCTGCCCCCCGACCAGACCCCGGATAAGCAGCAGAAGATGGATGGATGGATGGATGAACTTATGTCTCTTTGCTTTTAAGGATGGTATTTTCCATATTCAAATAGAGTTTTTGACGCTGAGATTGATGTCATAAGACAGAATGTCTCACATCACCTGCCAAGGGTATTTTATGCCGGTAAATGGCGACACTAATTTTAAATACAAGGTAATTAACAACTTTTCTGACAATTGGCTGTTAGGCTTAAAATTAAAGTAAATCAGACATTCATCATCCACTTTAATGTTCTTAAACCTGTACTCCCCTGCACTATAAACTTGCATCGGCGTTATTCACTCCATGACTCAACGATACTTTTTTCACTCTCTAGCACTGCAGCAGTGGAAATGAGCTGAAAAGCCCTTCACACTGGAAAAAGTCCATGTGAGCGCGCAGCATGCCAAGCTATTTTACTGACATTACATCATTCCTTTATTGCGTGTCTCACAAAACACGCCCTTTCGTGATTGCAAAATCTGAACTCCGTTGAACCACTCGGCAGACGGAAATCTCCGCTTCTGATTTACGCTCCTCTGGCTGCGGGGAGGCTCCGCGATTTTTGTCACTGCGACAGGATGGACGACGCCGTCTGTGTTCTGTCTGCTCCCGGATACGGGCGATGTGGCAGTGCGCTATTTACGGGGTGAATACCAAAAACTGTCCCAGCGTCGAGGTCCCTAGCTGACTGTCAGCTTGGGCTGTACAGATCACGCGAAATGACACGATCCTTCGTACTAATTTTAGCTGTCATTTCAAGATGACGTGTGCCAATTACAGGAGGAGAAAAATGGTACGACCGAAAGTGTGTGTACATCACCTCAAAATTTAAATGACAGCCAAGCTGTCAGTTTTCCACTGAGCTTGTCTAGTTCTCAGCATCAGCCTGCCTAGCTATACAGTCCAGTTCCTATACGCACCCTGTTAAAATTATACCTGTATCTTTTTAAAGGAGGGATGGGCAAACTGTAACGTTAAGACCTCAGACTGAAACTGACATGATTATTTATGACCTTTTGTTAGTTCCTAGAGAATATTATAGGCCTACTGACATACGGAACTTAGAATTCCCAAACATTACTCTGAGTTTCAAGTCACTTACACAGTAATTATAGGCCGGTATCTTTCCAAACCAGCTTGTTTTGACAATATTTGTATAGCTAGGGACTAGGGCAGACCAGCAGGTTTTTAGGGGGAAAAAAACTTTTTTACTTCTTGAAACATTGAAAGAATCATAAAACTTATATAGTGATTTGGGTCATATGTAGCTTGACTTTTGTTTACCCAGCTTATCTTTCCAAGACATGAATTATTATCTAGTAACACAAATCCTTCAAATATTGTATTAGTTTAACCATAAAGTCACCTAACTAAAATAAAGACTTCTTCTTTTGACGGGATTTTGCTGATTAATGTCAATTTGTTGACTATACAATGAGCAATACCACTGTAATGTTCAAATACGTGTATTACATTATACGAAGCGTGCCTTTTGTTTTATTTATGTAGAGAGAAAGGAATATGTTGTATGCAGTAAAGTTTCAGAACAGATGGAACAGATTCGGGTCTCTCTTGGTTCTTATAACTATTTGCTTCGCTCAATGTAAATTTGGGGATTTCATTAACTTGTAAGTCTTAGGCAATGAAATACAGTCCAGTAAATTCTCCAATGGCTGGGGTGGGAAAGGGAAAGAAGCCATCCGATTGGCTATCACAACAAATGTGGAGATTTGGCAGGTGGGTATTCTGGACGTGAGCCTGATGTTGTGTTGACGATGATTGAATGTGTTATTTATGTTGTGTCAGCATATCCTTACTTTGTTAGTACCAATTCTCAGATGACCGTGTCCTGCCAACATTCTTCGCTGGTTCTGCCAAATACTTCGAAAAAATACATTTTCCTGTTCTAAAGGCTCTTTAAAGTCAGAAAGCCAAAGATAGCATGTGTTTTCGGAAATGGCCATGTTGGAAAAACTGTGCTTTACTTTTTCGTTACAATTGACCATACTTTTCAGAAAAAGTAAATACAGAAGGAATCATCATGACATATATCGATAAAGACATTTCATTATCATTTCACTCATTCAGTGGGATTATTAAACGCAATTGACCTGGTTTTATGCTGATTTTCAATTGCATTCAAACTAACCTGTCGCCGTAAAAGTCGTGTGCCTGATATGTAAAAGTACCGGACGGATTATCGCAGTGATCCTTTCCTGTTTTTAGCGATGTAACCTTCTCGGCTGTTGAGCCTAAGAAATTGTCTAGCCCATGCCATTGCATGCCGATATGGCGCTATAGGCGAGTATCACTAATAGCGCCCCCTGTCCGAGGCAAACTGAAACTGGCTGCCAAGTCGACGCCCTCTGAGAAGTTGGCGCCTTATTCACCCGCCGATGTCGCCCGTAGGATTGACAGGCCCTGGGCGTGTAGAGGCTGCACGTACGACAAAGAATCTAGTTTAACCAATAACTAGCTTCAGATGTTATGAAGAGCATGACTGCAGTAATAATTAATTGTAGATCCCATCAATGCCCCTAAATGTAAAACTAATAAGAAAAAACACACATCAAGGAACATTTTAATGTTACCATCGATCCATTGTGAAAATAATAGCAGGACTGATAACTCATAAATGAAGAATACATTATGAAACATGAAAACACTTAAACAGTTATTTCAATGTGCATGATATGTAGTTTTATGTATAGTTTTAATGTAATTCATAGTCACAAGTCAGTTTTTTCAGTAAAAATGCAATGTCAACCAAGGCACACTTTACATAATGCAGTGTTAAACAATAGGCCCACTTTACATAATGCAGTGTCAACCAAGGCACTTTATAGCAAACAAAATACATTTTTAATGTATATGCTAATAAATATTACTCTTTTTATTGTTGGGGGGATATTGTTCTCCAGCATTAAACTTATTTTCTTGAAAAATAAACTTATCTTGTGAAATGAAGGCAACCTTCGGATGTTGGTTGAGTAAGCAAATTCCTTGGCATTCATTTCAGAACAGCACAGTCCCATAAACCTACAGAGAATACAATCCTTTTTTATCCCAAGCAGTATCCACCCCACATACTATTGGTCTAAACTGAGGAACAACTCATAACTACACGTCAAATCAGCGTTTTGTGTGGCAGAATTATTCATGGTTTGCCATAAGGGCTGAAAAGCAAAAAGAGTTATTCCCAGTCCCCCCTGTACTTGTCTGTGCAACTGTCATTCTGTAACGCACCAATTATTTTAATTAGATTAATTTAGGTGTTAATTTAAGTAATATTTAATCTTATTTAAACTATTCTGTTGTGGGCTTCAAAACATACGAATTGGGAAAATAAATGATCACCAAACGCTGTAGAAAAAATATAGGCCTACTCCTTTTTACACTTAGCCTACATAGGCCTAAAAGAGAAAACGCGCACGTCATTTAATTCATAATGAGGTACAAATTGTAATTGACAGATTTAAGATTTACTGCATATGATTAATGATCGAAGTGACACAATTGCGGACTTCTATGTAAAACTAGAAGTACTCCTTTAGGTTATTCATTGATAAATATAGTGAAGTAGATCAGGAGATACAAAATCCATTGCCATTATTAATAGGTCAAACATGGTACAAGTCATGTAACTGCATAGACGTAAGCTACATGTGGGACTAAATTTTATTCAATAATGCTGAAAATTAATCATTGGATATTAATGCTTGTTTAGCCATTAGCAAAGAAAAATCGGTGGTTTTGGCATTTTGCGAAAAATAGTTTAGTTAGATAATACCACCACCTGCTGGGGAGTGACTAGTCTTTGAAATCTAGAACAAAATAAAAATTCGAACAGTATGTACAAGGCCAAAAGAACTGGAATAGTCATTAGCTCATCAGAAGCGTTATATATGGGAAGCCTATACCATTTTCTTGATAGAACATTACTTAATCATTATTGGACTATTTAGAATATACATACAATAGGGCTTTTAACCACTGCAATATTTTTATTTCAGAATTTAGACCAACTTTACATGTATAAAATCAATATAAAACCTAAATTTAGGTTACGTAGGCTATAAAAATTTCCAGAAGTGATGTATGGACGGGAGAGCTGAATGGACGTATTCGAACTCTGGTGTTAGAGGAAACTCTTAAATAGTTCCGTGGATAGAAAGGAGAACAAACAAATCTGTAGGCTAAATGATGGCATCCAGAAAGACTGCACCTTGGAATGATTAATAATGAGACAGAATTAAGCTTAGATATTTTGGACATATCATGAGAAGTCATCAATCGTTGGAGGATCTCGTGATGAGGAAAACTGAAGGCAAAGGAGTAAAGGAAGATAGAGGCTGACGGCATAACTGGGGCAATGAATGTGATTCTGGAGGAGCCCAGAGAGGCAGAGCTCGATAGAAGCAACTGGTGTGCTAAAATCCACGAAGAGTCGGACTCGACTTTATTAACGACTGAATCAGGCTGTATGAAAAGAATGTCTGGTTTTGGATCAGGCATTCTAACCCACCGCATAAAATGTACGCCGCTGTCTTCAGTGTAGATGCATACCAATTAAAATTAATATAGCTCAGGTAATCGCGATTTAAGGTAATGTTTTGCTGTGAATGTTACTTAATTCCTGAAAGCATTGGGTAAAATCAGAAGTAGGAACCAAGACTTTGCCAGTGTTTCCTACCGAGGATTTTAGGTGTTGCAATTATAGCGCGGTTATATTCTAGATAATGTGTACAAGACGTTTGCGTATATGTTTGTTTTAGTTAATGTATTTAGATGCAACACCAAAGAATACTGTCGAACGTATTTACCTTTTAATTAGAACAGGTAGATCGCTATGACAGAAGCCGTTTTCCAGGCGCCTAAACGCCGTGCGAGAGTCTATGAATCGTACGAAGCCCCATTCCCTGTACTAGGCTATGAAAGTGAAGCTGATTTGGAGCAACACATATACAGGGCAGAAATCGTGAATCAGCATGTTATCATCAGAGACCCTAAACACATAGAAGCCTTGTACGGAAAGGTCAATACAACAATTAGCCTAACTTATATTCCATGTCTTGTGCCTGGACATGTGTTGGTTACATGTGCTTATGTTACTGGGAGTGTACTTTCTTTTCTTTACGTTTTAGGGTTATTTTGGCAAAGGGATCTTGTCAAGAAGCAGACCCCAGCACAGCATTTCTGATACATGGAAAAGTAAGTTTGCCATTTTACGGCTGTAGCGTAAAATAAAAGTAGCGTACTTTGTCGATAGGGTATGATCATTGGACACTGCTGGTATTGGACAGAGATAATGAAATATTTCGCTAATACATATTTAACGGCTGTGTTTTCAAATGCTGGGTAACCAGCTATTTGATGGGATGTAACAAGTTTGTAAAAATACTTAGATCGTAGTAAATGATTATTATTATCAGAACTGGATGCTAGGGAGACCCACATTACATTACAGCTCGGTTGTTTTGGACAAAGCATTCCTGAATAAATGCAATAACATAGACTGAACTTCTGTGCCATGGAGGTGTGTAATGTGAGCTGACCGGACCATCGACGTGCCAATGAATGAATGAATAAGTGAGCGCGTGTACGGTACCCCCGCCCCCGAATACTAACAGGGTCGCCCTGTTTCACAGGAGTGAAATCCGCTTTATCACCGAGGCGAAGTCCAGTTATTATGGGGAATTATAGCATCAGAAAGTTTCAACCTGAATATATAAAACAAAGCATAAGCAGAAGAATTTCTTTATAAATAAATTTGATTCTTTTCCATTCATTTTCTTTCGCCATATCTATATTTATATTTACTCGTGTTTATTTACATCTACATAGTGTCTAAGAATTGCCATCTGTCTTGATACCCTGAGTTGAATTACTCAGTCTTACTCACGCAAGTAAGCATCTCATTGTACTCGCTACTACTCACTACTTGTACTAGTACAAAGGACAATAAGAATTTTGAATCATTAAATATTTTGTGGTTACTTACTCAGATCCTAATCTGCACTGTTTATCTGCCTTAATCTATGCATTTTTAATATGTATTTGTAGATTTCAGTGACAGATGTCTACCTGTGATCTCATTCTCCAAGTAAGTCCCCCAATTTATGTACAGCCCTCTTTCTGTGGTAATTGTTTCCAAATGCCTGATGTTTTAAGGGTTAGAATGATATTTCCTGCCAAATTCCCTTCATATCAGTTCACTGTAGGGTTTTCACAGAAGTGTGTTGATACTGCAAGATGGTGGTTAAACAGCCATAAGGTGGAGAGTGCGGGCAGGGAGCTGCTTCAGGTTCAGAATGGGGCGTGGGGACAGACTCAAGGGCTGCCAATACACGAGTGTCCTCCTTATGGTCACCTTGCTGTTCTCCAGGTACCAGCAGCACGTGCGATGGGCCCAAGATGTCCTCTTGTCGCAGGGGCTGGATGAAGATACCGTCAGGGAAATTCTGGAGAAGTTCACGCACCCAACAGAGTTGAAGAACGAGGAGGAGGGGGAGACGACGGAGCGTGAAGAGGCTCTGTGTAGCTTGGGACGGGGCACGGAGGCAGGGGAACCTCCCCTAGATCTAGAATGCTCTGAATACGAGCCACATTGCGGCAAAAATGGCCCCATAGAGCCTCTTGAGGTGGGGCGACAGGAGCCGAAGAGGCAGGGCGACCCCCGGTATGACCCCCTGGCCGAGCTCTACCCCCAAGAGCCCGGGGGGCTGGATGAGGGAGCCCTGGAGAACACGCGGTGCGTCCTGCACGACGACTGGCTCGCCCACTGCGGCTGCCGGCCGGAGCACATCCTGCCGCCCGCCACCTCCCACTCGGGCCCCGCACCACCCACGGGGTACCAGTATGTGCTGGTGGAGGAAGTTGAGGAAGAGGAGTGTGAGGATGGTGAAGTCAGCAGTCATCCCAGGGTGAGCAACTGCAGATAGATCCCCGAGTCAGATGGGCGTTTTCCCCTCATGTCCGTGTACAGTTACACGACGACAAGAAATAAAATGGCAGACAGCTAGCTGCACTAATAATAATAATAATATTAATAAGTGGGCTTTATTGTCATACCATTTATATACAGGTATAATAGAATAAACTGTGCCAGATGACTGTCATATCTCTATCTGTCTTAGGGGTGGCGGGGGGGGGGGGTTACCATGTCACAGAGTGTGGAGCTTTAAGCAGAGCCCTGAAAGGTCGGTAGCGCGATTAATTTTGTGAATCACAAACACCGTTGTTTTGTTTTCCTCTTTTCCCTCGTCGTTTTGTTCTTTTGCTTTCAGTAATAAATCTTCGGTGTGTTTTCGTTCCTTGTTTTTTTGTGTGTTTTTTTTTTTTTTTAAGTCCACGCGGCTGGTGTGCAGGATCAACCCCTTCAGAATTATGGAGTACCTTCAGCTCAGCCTGGAGGAGGTAGGTCACCGGCCTTCGCTTCCCTGCACGCTAGCCCTGTTTCACTTGTTTTGCCGGTGAATTTGTCATTTTGCGCAATTTTTTTTTGGGAGGGGGAGGAAAAAAAAAACATTCCAGTTGAGGCACTGTTGACACAGCTGGTGTGTGTGTGTGTACGCACGTGTGTATGTGTATGCTTGGGGGGGATTTAATGAAAAACAAACGACGGAGCGATGGAGGTGGTCCATGGGCCCCCACAGGCGTGTCCCCCCTTCTTTTCACCTGGGTATTTATTCTTTCTCTTTTCGCTGATGATTCCTTTACCTCTCTTGCTCATAAGAGTCCCGGTCCTGTGGCAGACTCAGGTCTGGATACGTGCCGTGTGCCCACTCAGGTTTAGTGCATCCTAATCTGAGTTGTACCCGCTTTGGACCCATTAAGCAGGCAGTGTTTGCCATCCGTGCCTGGATCCGAAGGTTGTCAGTTCAAATCCCGTGCTAGGCAGAACAGTCACATCTCTGTTGGGCCCTTGAGCAAGACCTTTGAGTCCCCGTAAAATGCTCTGGGGTGCCGGAGAAACAGCCGATCCTGTTCTCAGACCCTGAGCTCCACACTCACCTGTATTTACATCTTTATTATTAGTGTCTTATGTCTTTAACTAAAGCGCATTCCAAAGTACCTGCTCTCCTACTTGTGCAAATGGCAAATAGAACATCATTTCATTTCATTAGGCTGGAATTTGTGGCTTTGCTGTTTTTCAGTTTCGTTAATGTTTCCTCTTTTGTTCCAGGCTTTCTTTCTCGTCTATGCCTTAGGCTGCTTATCCGTCTATTACAACGAGGTAAGACTGCTTGTCACCCAAATAAATTGTATTAAGCCCCATATGGAGTATGTCCTGGGTCCGCTGACATGGCTGGTCGTGTTCCTGTGTTTTTTCCCCTCCCCAGGAGCCCCTGACCATCGCCTGCCTCTGGGAGAGGTTTTGTTCTGTACAGCCCGGCTTCTGCTCCACCTATGCAGTGTATCACTACTTCCGTGCCAAGGGCTGGGTGCCGAAGGTGGGGATGAAATATGGAGCTGACCTGTGTGAGTTTGCCACGGCTGGATCTGGGCTCAATTTCATGCCCCTGGTTTACACTTATTTAAAAAATGGATTCCTCATACTTTGGCTAAAAAGGTAATGTCCACTTCAGTCCCCTGCGATTGAGCCATCAGCCCAGGTCACATGTACTGCAATTAATTCGGAAATGGAGGCAGCCCCTATCCGTGGGTTGTGTAACCCCAGTCATCTACTGAAACATTGATGGCCCACAAATGTTTTTTCCATTAGAAGAGACGTTTCGACAAGATAAGGACCCGTCAGGAGACATTTTCCGAGAACTCAAAGTGGAGATGGTGAATTATTCAAGGCTGGGCAGGCAGGGTGGGCGTCCATGTCGTGACAGACGCGGGGAAAACCGACTCCTTTTGTCTGGCGTGGAGGGCGTGGGTCGGCCACCTCTGCCAAACCCTAATCCTGCTCCCTGGCATGTACGACAAACACGCCCCTTAAGACTTTGTTTCTCCTGCCTGCAGTGCTGTACCGGAAAGGACCTCCATTTTACCACGCCAGGTGTGTGCCAAGATCGGTCGTCATCATAAGGCTGTCATAACGTTACACTGACATTCCCATCAATGGTATTCAATGACCAGAAGTTACATTAAAAAATTATAATTACATTGTTATTACATCACTTCATTCACAATGATCATACAATGACGCTTTCCACTTCTTGTTTTTGTTTGACTTCTTGAGTTTTGCGTACATTATTTAATCGACTGCTCCAGTCTGCTGAATCACTGTGTCTGGCTACGATAATGCTATAGCCCCCATTATTAATGGTGAATGATTAACATGTTACCTCTGTTCCTGTGCTCTCCTCTCCCCCAGCTACTCTGTGGTGGTGGAGGTGGTGGACGACTCCTTCCACGGGGCGACTCTGCGGCCGTTCTCCTGGCGGTCCCTGGCAGCTCTTAGCAGGATCACCGGCAATGTCTCAAAGGTGAGGCAAAAGCGTCGTCAAGGCCTAACCCAGGCTTCGAAGCTGTATGTCTGTCTAAAGAAGTTAACCAGAGCTTTTCCCATCCTGTAGATCAGTGGTTCTCAACCTTTTTTGCACCGCGACCCAATTTTTACCATGCCAGCTCAGTTGCGACCCTCTTGCGGTTCAAATTAACACTATGATCAAGCGCACAGTGCACTCTGCAATTTATGCCAATCAATGCCTATCGCATAAATCTGATTGGATGTGCCAGTTAATTTTAAATTAAGCATCTATGGTTTGGCTTCTTGGATTGGTTGAGTGTTCACTAGTTTTGCGCTAAGCATTTGCAGACCCAAGACCTGTTTGTATAGGTTAATTCTAGGATTGGGGCTGGGAAATCTGATCGTGGATATGAGCTTGCTGTTTTTAACATTCTTACATTTCTAACTTCCTTGCAACCCTTTCAGAACTTGATGTGATCCAAATTTGGGTCACGACCCACAGGTTGAGAATTGCTGCTCTAGATAGCTTGGCTGTTTCAGCACTAAATCATAACTGAAATTTTGACTTTGCAACTTAATCGTTGCAGTAAATGATCATGACCTTTGCCTGTCTTCTCTTCTGTATCTGGGATGGTTTCTTCCACCAGACCATCAGAAAGCTGAATTCTGGTACTCTGGAATTCTAACCTAGTTACTGGCTATTTCCATTAAAGTTTTATGCACATTAAAAGCAAATTTTCAATAAGTTGACAAGGTGAAGTAATGAGTAAGTGCGTTTCCATTAATGGTTATCATGCGAACGGTTCTTGCCATTTAACATCTTGCTAAATTAAAATCCATGTCTCAGGCTTCAACATGGAGCAGCCTTTCCACGAGTTAGTAGCTGTAGAATAACTAATCATGAACATACAGTACAGGCCAAAAGTTTGGACACACCTTCTCATTCAAATGAATGATAAGGTGTGTCCAAACTTTTGGCCTGTACTGTATGTCCTATGTATCTACTAATTCACTAATTCTGTTTCAGTTGCAGTTGTACTTCTTTTTCACCAGAAAAAAGTACCTCATGCAGATGTAAAAACATTTTTGTAATATTTGAGTTTTTTTTATTATTTGAGTGTTTCCATTAACAGTTTTTCAGTTGGCATGATATTGTTCAGGATCTTGGTCAGTGTAAAATAACTATTGTTATGCGAATCATACCAGATTCATAATCATTTCACCACACTGCATCGGTCACAGTGTATGTGTAACTATCACTGCATCCAGCATCAATAACTGTATTACTGTTCATCATAATTTATTGTATTTGTTTTTAATTTGTACATTATTATTACTATGTTGCATGTTGTCCATTTTACAATGGTTGTGCTATTCCATCACTGCGGTTGTGGACTTGCACACATTTTTCACACACCTGTGCTTCACTACGTGTCAAGTGATCTGACAGATGAAGTGATTTGATTTGAAACAGCAGTACGTAATCTTAATGCACAAATGCGAGTCAGATTTAGTAGTATCAGCTAAATTAAGGGTCACAGACCGTATGTGGAACGCGTCATTCCGAGGCTGATGATTCTAGGTGCTGCTGGACCTCAGCTAAATTGCAGAATGGTAATCAGATTACTGTTTATCTAGATTTATTTTGCTTTTCAGATACCAAAAATTACTATTCCAATGAGGAAAATTCATACAGAGCATGTCAGCTTTCAGTCTTCCTTCTCTGCATTCAGTCCCTACTTTGATCGGTGGTTTGGAGACCTGACTATGGTTGATTTCCGATTTCCAGGAGTTGATGCTGTGCTACGTCATCAGACCCTCGGGCATGACGAGGGAGGAACTGTCTTCTCCAGAGTGTATAAAGAGGATGAAGATCCAGGTACGGCCTTTTATGGCTGCTGACGAAGGAGTGGGCGCCTCATTTGCAAAACGCTCATTACCTACCTGCTTGTCCCTTTCTTTTCAGGAGATAATCATCAGCAGATGGGTGTCTTCAAGAGAAAGGACAGAACATGAGGAAATCTGATACGGACCATCTAAATATTTAATTACAGGTTTAACTGTTAAGTTTAACAGAAGTTCAGACCTGAAAACGGGTGACGTGCTTCTTATTGCTACCTCAGTTGGAGGATAATTTATCTCACATATTGGAATAATTTATCCAACGTATTAGATACACAGCTTATCTGTTGCACCCTTATGCTAAGGACATGCAGGAAGCCCAAACAGTATTTCCTGTTAACCTTCTGTTCATGAATTGGTTATTTTACGATATATTTTGTGAAATAACAATGTAACAAACACATCAAGAAACCTTTGATATCTGAAAGTTACATGCATCCAGTAATAGCTTATATAGAATCATTGTTCGCTCATTCAGGTAATAAAATAAGACCGTTGTAGATTGTACTATGAAACTGGAGGTAGTTTTAATTAACATCAGTTTAACACATTTAGCTGTGGTCTTCAGGTAGTAAAATGTCGATGTTAGTTCTCACTGCGGTCTCCGTGTCGGTTCTTGTGGTCCATCACGACGTAGAAGTGGTTCTCGGCGATCTCTCTGCACAGGACACCGTACTTTGAGGCCCTTTTTATCCGAGGGAGGACAAAGGCATTTGTGAACTCGTCTTTACTCAGAGCGCGCTTGTGTTCAGTCGCCAGCACGCAGTTTATGAACGTCAGGGTGAAGTTGTAACAGTTGTGCTTTTCCTCATCAAATCTGCAACATAAAACAACATAAGAAACACACATTCCTTATTCCTCCCTGTGGGGGAACTCTCTCTTCGTCTGTTCTCTCTCTTAAATGGACACATACAGGTGAGAGCAAGCTTGGGGGTCACAAGTCAGGGCCAGCCAGCATGTGTGGTCAGCTCAAGGGCTTAATCGGGCTATCAGTCTGCCAGCCCCAGTTCTGAACCGATAACCTTGTGCATTAGTAGTTAGTGGCTAAAACTCATATATGAAAATTTATAGAAATGTTATTTTTCCACTTTATTTGAAGTGTGCCGGATGAATACTTCATACTAATGGTTGTTGAGTGGAGATGACCCTGAGACTGCCTGGTCTTTTCTGCTTCTGCAGTTCCCTGAAGCACTCCGCACCTTTGCCACTGTGTGTCCCACATGTGAGCAGAGGAGAACTTGTCGAGATACTGGTCCCACTGGTTGATGAGGTTGTACATGTCTGGTTGCACCAGGGGGATGCTGATGCACCGCTCCCACCCATACTCGTCTCTGCGGACCCCTGTCTTGGTGTAGTTGTAGACCACGCCTAGGTACAGCAACAGAGACACACACACCATGGTCTTAGTACTCTTTTTTGCTGATGGTTTTTTTTTTTTGCTGATGCATACTTGGTGTTAAAAAAGGCTATAGAAGCTTATTTGTGACAGGCATTTAAGTACTGATGTATTGATAATGATCTGTCTGCAGTGCAGTTGGCTATTGTCTTGCTAGACTAGTGGCCTGTACTACGAAGTGGGCTTACTGGCTTATCGGGGTAACGAATATGAAGTCCATTTAAACTGTGGTACCTTAAAAAGTTTTGCAGCCCAGTCTGTGGGCACACCCAGACAGTTCACATTGTTACTACCTCCAAGCTCCAAAAATACCAGAAGCAAACAATCAAGAACACCAAATACCTGGTACAGGTGTGCTGGGGCGGAGCAAAAATGTGGAAATCTCCTTGTTGATTATTTAACCAATGACATACTAAGTTTATTGTCAATCAAGGGCAGTTAATGTTTTGTTCATACAGTTGTTCCTGCTCCTTTCTACACTTCTGAGAAACTTAACCTCTTCAGCTTTCTGCAGAGGATAAAATGTGCAATTTTGTCATTTAATTTTTTTTACTACTTGTGGACAGTGTGCGTGTCACTAACAATCCACGCTCATACTCGCATGCAAAACAAAAGCTGACGAGTGTCTGCATTGTGCACAGTAAAGAACAGTTGCCCCACTGTTCTAACCAGGCAATCTGCTGCCCGAGAGTTGACTTTCAGATACTTTAACCCTGAACACCATCAGGGCTTTCTGGAGGAAGGGCACCCCTGTTTTTTATGTTAATAGTTGAGTCCTGCTGGCATCTAATCACACAGATGTGGCTCACATCTCCAGTGCATGTCTAAGCATATACGTACTCAAAAATACACGCACACTCAGCAATGACCCGTTCACACCCGTATATATGGCGCCTGCGTTGCCGATGAAGAACGTTCGGTACTAAAGAAGCACACACCGTTAGTGTCTGTGATCCCAGTATGTAGGTCAGATCCTCCGTCAAACTCCCTGTGAAAGTAACGGAATCAGGAGGCGAAACACAACAGTGAGTCTGAAGAGGTCACGGACCGTACCATTGCATTACTATACATTTCCATGCAGTTCATTTTCACTGGAATTTTTTTTCTTGAAAACAAATCATATTCATACATTTGTTAGATCACTTTGCAGATACTTACTGTACATACTATATATTGATAAAATGTACAAAAGCTAAAATGATATATTTATACACACACACCTTATTGTGCTTTGAATAGCTTTAGTATGTATATTAAAGTGATATCTGAAGTCTTACCTGACAAAGTGTCCCTCTGTCGGGGCGATAAGGAAGGAGCAGAGCGCCTTGTGTCCGTTGGAGAAGGGACTGGGGATACTGACTGGGGCCTCCTCCAGACGGCGACCACCGAGGCCAACGCCGCACTGGGGGCATCGCTCTGGGATGGAGAAACAGTAGATGTTCCGGCCACAGTGGCTGAATCTGATCACGCTCTTGTCCATGGGATGCTGGAGCTTTCACACAGGCTGACCCTTAAGAGTGTGGCCAGGATATCGAGAAGCTACTCAGCTGGAGCGGAACCTCATTCGCTGCCGCGTGCTGACGTTGCCCTGGGAGACCAGAGTCATTGGCCTATCGGGTTCCACAGAGCATGCAGCCATGGTTACCGAAGGAAGCAGAGCGAATACAAAAGGATCCTCATTCAGGTGGTGTTAGAGGTGGGGGTGCTATGACCAGACCACCTGTTTTAGCATTACTATGACCAATAGCTTCCTGGAAAAAAATGAAGTTGTTTACATTTTTCTTGGGGACACCTTGTTAAATTCAGTCATCCTGAGGAATATATGATATTCATCAACACCATCAGGCCTTTATCTTTGACATCGTAAATACGCAATCTGCTTCAGACAAGACGAAAAATAAACAATAAATTGTGTTTGTAGATGTGTTTGGATGCTCCCCCCATAAGAAAACTCCAAAAATGTCCATATACACTAACTACTGTTCAAAAGTTTGGGGTCACTTAGAAATTTCCTTGTTTTCCATGAAAACATACAAGAAATGAGTTTGAATAGGAAATACAGCTAAACAAATAGGAAATAGTCATTGCTAGAAATGTTTGAAATTAATAATTGTGTTCTTCAAACTTTGCTTTCGTCAGAGTCCTCCATTTGCAGCAATCACAACCTTGTAGGCCTTGGGCATTCTAGATGTCAGCTTGTTGAGGTAATTTGATAAGATTCCACCCCGTGCTTCCTGAAGCATCTCCCACAAGTTGGATTGGCTTTGTGGACATGTACCATTCAGTCAAGCTGCTCCCATAACAGCTCAATAGAGTTTAGATCCAGTGACTATGCTGGTCACTCCATTATACACAGAATACCAGCTTCTTCCCTAAATAGTTCTTGCATAGTTTGAAGCTGTGTCCTGTTTGTCCTGTTGTAGGACGAAACTGGCTCCAATTAAGCCCTGTCCACAGGGTTTGGCATGGCGTTGCAAAATGATGATAGTCTTCCTTCTTCAAGATCCCTTTCACCCTGTACAAATCTCCCAGTTTACCATCACCAAAGCAGCCCCAGACCATATCATTGCCTCCACCATGCTTGACAGATGTCATCAAGCAGTCCTACAGGGTCATTTGTTCTGCATCTCACAAACCACCTTCTTTGTGATACTACCACCTCAAACATAGATTTATCAATCCATAGCACTTTTTCTAATCTTCCTCTGTCCAGTGTCTGTGTTCATTCACCCTTTTCAGTCTGTTTCTCAAACTACACACTCTAATATATTTATCCTCTCGCTCAGTTGTGGATCAGGGCCTCCCTTCTCCTCTTTCTATTGTGGTTAGAGCCAGTTGGGGCCGCTCTGTGAAGGGAGTAGTACACAGGATCGTACGAGATCTTCAGTTTCCTGGCAATTTATCGCATGGAATAGCCGTCATTTCTCAGAACAGGAATAGACTGACGAGTTTCAGGAGAAAGTTCTTTGTGTCTGACCATTTTGAGCTTTGAGCATGAGAAACCCACAACTGCAGATGCACCAGATACTCAACTAGTCCAAAGGCGGCCAGCTTTATTGCTTCTTTAATCGGCACAACAATTATCATCTGTGCTAACAAAATTGCAGAAGGGTTTTCTAATGATCGATTAACCTTTTAAAATGATAAACTTGCATTAGCAAACACAACATTCCACTGGAACTCAGGACTAATTGTTGCTGATAATGGGCCTCTATACACCTACTGTAGATGGATATTCCATTAAAGTTGTTTCAAGCTATGCTAGTCATTTAAATCATTAACTATGTCTACATGGTATTTTCGATCAATCTCATGTTATTTTAATGAACAAAAAATTTGTTTTTGTCTTTTTCAAAAGCAAGGAAATTTCTCATTGCCCCCAAACTTTTGAACGGTAATGTATGTTGGATAAATTGCTGGATATAGCAGTTAACTGAAGCGACACTGGAGTGTGTAACTGAGTGATGGAGACGTAGGTGATCACACATCTGTTTGTGTTTGGACAATGAGGTGGGCGGCACCAAAGAGAATGAGGTCCATATGATCCTGCTCTACAATACACACTCACCAAAACCCAGAAACTGATATTTTTTTCTTGCTACAGGGTGGTTCTGATTATATTTGCGCGAATAATGTCAGATTCAACATGAGTATTATCTAAATGCCATAACCTGCAGGTGAGGTGTTGCTTACGAATCACTCATACGATCTGTCGGTTCCCCACAATGCACTGTCTCTGTGCACAAGGCGACCAGCCGTGTGGAAACAACACAATAGCTGGGGCGGTGGGGGAGGGTCAGCTCACCATTACTCAGCGGTGTCTAACCCAGCCAGCCCTGCATGGGGTCAAATGGTCCATCCATGGTCACATCCTTTCATAATGATCTTTTTTCCTACTTTGTATATAGCAGGATTAGGGTTTTTTACATTTATAAGAAAACAAACACACAATATGTTTATTATCGATTTATATATTATGAAATATTTATACAAAAACCATATTAAAACCATTAGAATTAGAAAACAGAAAAACTGCTTTATTATGCATGATATTTGTTATATTCAGTTTTTAATACTTTGGTACAAAAATTTGGACACCTAAAATGGCTCATTTGTATATTGTTTCTAACATAGGAAGCAGAAATGTCCACTAGTACAGACAGGTTCTTATGGTAAAGGTATAGCACATTAACAAATTCAAAACCACTGTCCCCCACATGCCATGATCCCGCATGATTTGCTGGAGCTGCATGACATCACAGGCCTGCTGACCTCTTCACTAGCTATCGTTTACACTAGCGAGCTTCATCCATAATAATGAGCACAATCAAGCAGAAGTCGGAATGGAGCAAAATGTGGGTCTGGGTTATAAATACAATACAATTCATCTATTGATTTAGAATTTGATAGCACATAAATAATACTTCTGCTCTGTGTAACACGCCCATACATACCAGAATATGCCGCTGGCCTGCTTAATGCCCGTTTTCCATTACAAATGTTTATCACTGCTATTTTTCCTCCTTTCTAACTGCTGATAAATGTTCCATTTTAGCCCGTTCCATCTCTGGGTCTATCTATCATGTAGAAGCCATGCTCAAGCACCTCCCTGTAGATCTGAACATACGTGGAGATCGTCTTCATTCTAGGAAGGATGTGTATGGCCGTGAATTCATCTCTGGTTAGATACTGTTTACCTCCAGCAGCCCTCATTTGGTTTATGAAGTCAAGAGCAAAAGCATAACAGCAAGTGCCGAACTCCCTCTCCTCGTAAAATCTGTAAAATACACATTTTAAACTATTAATGACTATACTATGTTTGCCATTTTTATAAGCACATAGGAATTCTTTGGTTTTCACATAGCCCTTCTCGCAAATAGGTTAACAAACAGCTTAGAGTGAAGCTTTACATAGGGATAGTGTTATGGATTGCATCTGGGAAAGCAGCATAGACGTAGTGAATTTGGGTAAACGGGGATTCATTTAGAAATCACAAAAACCACAGGACAAAACGCAAGCACGAACGTCAATGACCAGACAGGGGTAAGATGGACTAAATACAAGAACCAATTAACAATGACTAGTAACAGCTGAGAACACTGGGATTCCACATGAGGTATGAAGGGGGCGTGACATACAGGGGGACTGGACGAGCAGGTCATGACAGATACTGTAGCCAGTTTTCTGACAGCCCTGGAGCAGTATTCAGTGGTAAGGACCTTGCATAATGGCTCAACATTCGACCATCGCCCATGGGACTCCTAACTCACACAGCCATCTCCTACTAATACAGCAGATCACTTAGACATTCTTAATTAATAGTCCTTTGCATGTGTGCCTTATAAACCACACAATCAAAACATGCACATGACATTGTGTTGGCTATGTCATGCCAAGGTACTGTCTTTAGTTTCAAACTGTCATTATCATATGCAGGGTGCCACCTTCTGAATGGTACCATCTTACAGGTGGGTGCCAACTTAGCAAACCACTGGCTTGCTACCAAAGTATTAAATTGCAATAGGAGAAATAATTTTAGGGTATAATCAGAATTTGTTTGGGAAACAAAAGAGATGAATGTGAAAGTACAGTTTTGGCACTTGAGTCCAGTCTTGAGTCAGATTCGACTCGGTCTTGACCTTCCTGAGTCGATACAAATCCATAGCATATGCCTACAGCCTGTATGCAACCATATAACCTCTTTCTGCATTTCTTATATTATTATCCAACACTGTGCCCCCACCCATCCAATTAAATTACATCGTCCTTATGTCTGGTTCCAGAACCGATTCTAAATGTGTCCAGCAGGATACAGTCATGTCATGCCAGCCTCCCCCTGGGACTCAGTATTGATTCAAAATCTAGTTGTTCAAGTTACGCTCTTGATCCAGACATGAGTACGGTGGACTTAAACACAGTGTTGGGAATAAGTGACTGCACACATCAGCGGTGCAGACAGGTAACCATTAGGCATGCTGCATTCGGTACCTCTCAGGGGCCCACGTGTCTGACAAAGCAAAGCGCTCCAGCTCTCGGTCCCAGAGACTCATGGCACTGGCTGCATCTGGCTGGAGCAGCCGCACAGCTACGCACTGTTCCCATCCAGTCTCATCTCTTCTGACGCCTTTCATGGTGTAGTTATAGACCACGCCTGTACAAAACATAAAACCTTTAGACAACGTTCTTCAGTTGTCTTGCTTTTTATTGGTCAGTGCTTCTATCTGACAGGGTGTTTTCTGGAAAGGTCTGAGGGTGACAGTGACCCCAATCAGGATAACTAGATACAGAAAATGGAAGGATGGATGCTTATGCCAAGTGACAACTCTGGCACGGAAAGCTTGGTGTCCGCAATAAACTCTGTATGGACAACATCCGACTCCTTAATAAAGCTACACAAAAACCTGCAATTAAACTAAATATTACTTTTATTAAATTGTTTACTTGATACATTATTGCCTTTTGCTATTAGTAGTGGCTAATATATCTGTGATGACTAACAATTGATACCATAAGTGACTTTTACTAAACGGTGTAACGTATATCATTCTAAGACAAGACTGCACACTTATCCTGAGAATGTCAATATTGTCAGTTTTTTTTCTGGATACATCTCAGTAATTTCATAAACAATAAATAACTTTTTTGACTTAATCTAAAACAAATTAATAAGATGAAACTGTCCACAAAACTGTCCTCAAGCTTATAGTATTAACCTTCTATCTCATCAAATACCATATACATTGCAAGCCATTATTCACAGTCTTTGAAGCAAATTTGGAAAGTTACTTAGAGTCACTGACAAGTCGAAAAAATTGACATGAAGGACTTTATCCTTTGGTGTTATCCTTTGGTGTGTGTGTGTGTGTGTGTGTGTGTGTGTGTGTGTATATATATATATATATATATATATATATATATATATATATATCGCCTGAAAGTGTAATGTAAATAGTTACAGTATGCATAGGAATTTTGGTATATTAATATACAGTTCTAATGGGTGACATTGCTTTTATCCCTGTCCTTCGAGCACTCTTCTTTGATGGTTGTATTTATCTCCTTTACATGAAGATGATTACTGTATTTTATTTGTAAATATGTTGTTGCCAGGACGATTTTTGGAAGTATCGGACTCGCACCGCGCTACCGTTTAATTGTTACGCGGAATTATTGATCACGTCGTGCTCTACTACACACTACTACGTCTGGTGGTGCCAAGGCCCCACCGGCCTCTAACGTAGAGACGCCCCTGTATCTACTTAGAAAGCTAGGCCTAGCACTATAATGTGTAAAGTTATTAGACTGAATTTTTCCGTAATCAGATTTTTAAAATGTTTTATTAAATAAATTAGATATATGTGAAAAGATGTATTTAAGTGCAAAGTACCTTTAGAATTTGTTATTCCCACATGCAGCTCCGAGTTGTCCCGTTCGCTGTGAATCAACAAAGTAGGGTTATGTAGATAACATAAATGATCTCACAGCAGTTTCGATCGGAACCCTTAAGTTTACCTCGTTTTTATACTTCATTATTTGATTATGAACCGCAAAAGAATGCACTGCCAGGGCTGGACTGGGACTAATCGGATTTGGACTTTGGGCCTCCCCACGGCCCCGCGAAAATTTTGCCGAGCAGGGGGTCCCCAAGTGGCCAGTCCAGCCCTTTGCACTGCATTTGTGTTGGAAGTAAAAAAAAAAAAAAAACTAGTTTGACGTTCATTGTTAGTAGTAATACAAATAATTTGAAGTATGCTGAAATACAGCATTAGTCATTTAAATGAAGTCTTCCGTGTCCTTCTATTTTGCAGAACATAGGCCTACCTGATATATAATGGTCCATGCATGGACCCAATAGTAAGCGCATACGGAATCGCATGTCCATTATCAAAAGGGGTTCGAATGCTGACAGGAGCGTCCAACAGACTGAACCGCAAACGACTGTTACAAAGAGGACAATGCGGCGAAGGTGATCTTCCAGCCGAATCGACAAGTCCGCCACTGACGCTGTTGTGAAAAGAAAAGCAATATATGTATTTATCGCAGTGGTTAAATCTAATTATGCTTCTGTCCATTTGACAACGACGTTAGTAAATGCTAGAGGTATAACTACCGCTGTAGGCGAGGCCAGGTTTCCGACTGCACCGGACTATGATTGATAGTTTCCGAGTCATGTTGATATTGTACGTGGGGAATAAACTTAACATCTTTGACTAGAACTTTACTTCTTGTTGCAGCGGATACTGCATACATGATGCATATGTACAGAATGTATATGCTTTGAAAGAACATTTTTACAAATAAACACATCTTGACTTTTTTTATTTTAGCAGAGACCGATATTTAAGTTAACTTTATGTAATCTTGGCGTCTGGTCTAGAGATTTTCACAGGCGCATATTTATTCAACATTTAAATTGAATGCAGTGACTAGTTATGTTTGTAAATGAAATACAGGACTATAATCAATGTACCCGGAACCATTAGTGTGTAGCTTCGTGTTGTTAGGGTTTTTAATATTGCACGTAAAACTGGCGAGGGACGTTAAGTGCGAGCAGCTGCAGGTGCACCCCTCTCCGAATTAGTGTTGTTATGTTCGCGAACTATCCGATTCTTTTCAACGGCTCAATTGATACGAACGAGAGCCGTTCTTTTTACGACGGTGCCCAAATTTCACTGCCTGTACTAAATCCAGTCCACTCATTTACATGACCAGTGACAGCCAGCCAGTCATATAGGTAGACGTTGACGCGCGTTACGTACCTTAAAATCAGAATGAGCAGAATGCCAATACAAATTCTTCTAACATTAAATGTTGCATAAATTACATTAAAAGCAAGACCAGTTAATTTACATACTACTTCATACAGAGGGTAAATTAATATTAATATATATTTACTGACAGGGATATGACGTCGTCTCATTTAAACCCTGTGTTTACAATGCATATTATTGCCATTGTCTTGTGATACGAGTAATTTAGAGCTGCCAAACCTAGTGCACACGTGCGAAATGATCCTTATTTGTTAAGGAAATGTTGATCGAGCCTAGATAATTTATACTAACAGTACGTTGCAAGGCAGAGGTCCATATTTTCATCGAATATGTGTGGAATGGGGTAGATTACCTTTATCTATATCGTTTAATTTGTGAAGAATCCAAATATCCTAGTACAAAATAGTATTCAGATTAATTTATATAAATTCATTATTCGCGGTTTTATCAACATCAAGGCCTCCATCAGGCAACAAATACTGGCACTTGGCATAGCGGCCACGAAGATCCTTGAAAATTCTAAAAGTATCCGCCACAAAATAATATCACAATTGTTCCGAATATGTTATTTGTTGTGCTTATTAATAGAGGTGAACGCTGGACAATGAGTAACTAGGACCACAAGAGCATTATATTCAAAAACTTGGATACATTTCAGAATACTCATTGCAAGGAAAACAAACAAGTGCACTTTTAGTCAAGTCATGCCTGGAATGTTGCTTGAAAACCAAATGACTAATGTCTAAAGCTATCTGACAGCTTGCAACAAGATGGATGTCCTTAATCGTCACAACAATGAACGTGCCACTCGAAAACCCGAAGACGCAGAAAGAAGACAGGACGTAGCTTAATTAGCAGGGCATTCAGTGTCTGAGCAGTCTAGGAAGTCGAATAACCGATTATGTTTTTATTTGCCATTGCATTTGTTAACGGGGCACAATGAACTGTATTTTCTGATAAACCATCAGTGTAGACATTGCTAAAATAGATTACTACAAAAGATTACTATTACAAAAATCAGGATACTTATGTGAACTCGGTATTCAGTTCCAGATATGACTTGGTCATTCGTTATCATTCAGCGAGAAAAGAAAAATTCAGTAACGCTAGGATCGAATATGGTTATTTGATGGTTTAGGGATAGCGTTATGTCGGTGGCTTATTTACTATTCTGATAGTTGCAGTAACCTGCATTTTACATAAAGCTGTCAAGGACTGTATTTAAATGAAAATCACTACCCGGAGTGGTTTTGCACGTTATTATAGTTTTTGTTTTATTGTACTTTTTCCACATATCGAATTATTCTACTTTTCCTGAAACATTCTAATATGTCTAACTATTGAGCTTATTCACGCCAATATACCGAACAGCTGTTTAGCTTATTAAGAATTGGGAGTAGAATATGACAGACCGTCTGTAAACTAAATAATTAAGAAAATACCTAAATGTAATAAATCAGTATACAGTGCATCACCATTTATTTATTTACAAGATGCGCCGTTGCGTATAATTGAAGCATACATAAATTATGAGCCTTCCCTGTACTATAAGTCGCGTCTGATAAATGAGTACAGGTCGTCGTCGACTTACAACCATTGCGACTTACGATTGACTGATTGACTTTGCGACTGTTCCGAGGCCGCAAATATATGGCCACTACTGCGTTGAGTCTGGCAGGACGAGTGTTACCCAGAGTGTATGACAGTTTCTGTCCCAACTGCAGGTGTTATGCCGAAAAAGGCATCCCTGCCATAGAATGCATGCCAGTGTTACGTCGATATATGCTGCCTTGTCGAAAAATGCTACCATAGTGCTAATCGATAGCCCTAACTCTTACCCTAACCCTAACCCCCCAAAACCCCTAAAACCCTTACCTTAACCCTATCCCCTAAAACCTAACCCTAACCCCAAAACGGTGGAACTGCACATGCGCAGAAAGGCTCGATAGCAGGCTTAGAAGGCTCGATCTCGATAGGTAGTATTTTATGACAGAACACCGGCAATTTTTTGTCGAGGCAGCGCAAATGTCTGTTTATTTTATGTACTTTCACACTGTTGTGACAAGAAATTACCGTGTATTCTAATCTTTATGTGGCTAATTTGTAATTCATTCGCATTATAAAGGCGAAAATGCACAATGATTTCTTGTCATATCAGCGTAAATGCACATAAAATAAATAAACATTTGCGCTGCTACGACAGCGCATATCGATATACAGTGCATGCGTGCCAGTTATGTGCACCCGGCCTATGATTTTTGCATGTAAAATAAAGGGCCGACTTAACGACCGGTCAGTCGGAACCGACCACGGTCGTAAGTGGACGACGGCTTGTAAATGAATGAAGGGCGATGGACTTTGTTGTCTTACTGGACACGCGGTTACTAGGCAGTTACATCATACCGCAGGGACCAATGAAAAGACGGGTCAGCAAACCCGCCAATGAGAAGCCAGTGAGAGGCCTGGAGGAGGTCACGTTTGCACGAGCGGTACGAGGTCCTGCGTAGGACCTGCTACAAACCTCAGAAGAGGGGAAATGTCCACAAAAGAAGTAACCTGCAGGTGATTTTGGAAATAAAATATTACTCGTTTGTTCTGTTTGGTGTATTACAACTTCATTAACAAGTTTCTTTTGACGATTGTCTAACATAGAGCTTTTACTGTCTAAAAGTAAAATGCCGTATCACTAGATAGCTTTGCTAGCTCACTAATCTCTCTAGCTAGCTCTCATTTTAGTATACAGTGGCTGGCTGGCTTATATAGCACACTAATGCAGTTAATTAAATGTAATTTACTTCAGTGTGTTCGGCACTGCTAGTTTTTTTCGTTCGATTTCGATGTCTAGGTTATCTAGGTGTATCTACTTTGCTAGCATATTGCTAATGGATCTGCGCGGTTTGACGTAACAGATCAATAATATTTACATACGCTGTCCAGACGACAGCGTGTTTTTTTTATATATCTAGATTTCGCTGGTATTTAAATGAACCAGTTGACGTGATTTATGCAGTTATTTCATGTCTGTGATATAAGTTCTGCATGGATTCTTTCGGAATCTCTAACCGCGGTCACACGTGTTGCCTTGTGACCAGGTATTTCCTGCATGGCGTGTGCCGAGAGGGCAGCAGGTGTATGTTCTCTCATGACTTGGCCACAAGCAAACCATCCACAATATGTAAATTCTTCCAGAAAGGCGTGTGTGCCTATGGTGATCGTTGCAGGTAAATCTTAGCATTTGTTTAAATAGAAGATAACGTACAAGTTTCCTTCATATTAAAAGCTATCGCGTGATAATATTTTTTATTATATGTAGTCAAATGTTACCCATATAGATTTGTGTTGTTTTATAATTTAATCTTTCATACATTTTATGATGTGCCTCTTGATTAACTCTGAAATAAAATTTAATCATAGAAGCAGTGAGATTCGGTTAGAGATGTCCTCAGAAGAATGTCTTCCTTCATATAAGAGAACTCAAGCAAATCAGTGTGAATGACTTTTATGTCAGGACATTAACATGGTTATTGTTACGTGAGATGGGGGAAGTGAACATGTTATCTGAAGGGCTAATTTATCACTCAGTAAATTATCTTTTCCAGAATAATTCATTTGATGATTTTTGTAGGTATGATCACATCAAGCCATCTGCTGGACGTGGAGGGGGTGCTCTGGGTGACCCAGCAAACAGGAGCAGTGGTGTAAGGGCCCCCATTCCAGGAAACGGTCCCCCTGCGGGCTCGGGCACGCGTGGCAAGAAGCCGCTGGTCCTGAGAGACAGGGGTGATTGAAGTTTCCTGAAACCACACCTGATTCTCATATGTGATTCACCTTCCTTAGCAAAAATACTGTGAGGCTGAACTTGGTATTTATTAGTAATGAAGAAATATTGACATACACTGACACATTCACTCATACCTCTTTATGGCTGTATTGTTTACTTTTTTCCAGTGGCTGGACTGGAAATACCGCATTTTCATAGTAACAGTCTGCCACTAGGGGGCATTACTGTGTCATGGTACATAGGGGCTAAGCTACATCTGAATGGTCTCAAAATGAAGGTCTCAGAAAAGTGCTTTGACTTTAACCTTGTGTTCTTCTTTAATGTTTAATGTTAACATTTCTCAACACTTAATTATTCTGTGTTTGTGTGTATGTGTGTGTGTGTCCGTCCTGCAGCTCTTTGCCCCGAGGCCCGGGCAGTACGGGACGTACCTCGGCTTGCAGAGGCCCTCGAACCCGGGTCCTGGGAGTACGGTGACGAGGCTGCTCAGGCCAAGCCCCTCTCCTACCTGGATGCCGTCCGCACTGGCCTGGACGATTCTGCCAGTGGGGGGCCCTTCGTCGATGCTCCACCCCTCTGCCCTTTTGCTGCCGCTGGCCAGTGTCACTATGGCAACAGCTGTTCCTATCTCCATGGAGACGTGTGTGAGATCTGCAGGCTGCAAGTGCTGCACCCTCATGATCCAGAGCAGAGGAGGGCACATGAGAAGGTGATTCAGGGGCACAGGGCCACTGCACTGCTGCTTTTATGGTGCTATTGCTGTATATGAATTTTAATATGCAGTCACGCCTCCAAATTCGTGAATTTGACATTCATAATTTCGGTTGTTCTTGAGCTGGCTGTGAACAATTAAATGGGAACATTTTTCATGCTTACTGAAAGACTGCACAAACTCGTTGACGACACAGAAGCCAAAAATATTGAAAATGAGTTGGATCACATAAAATCATATAGTAAATATTTGTGTTTTTAGAATAAAAAACTGGCAACTACACATCTTGGCTTGGGTACGCTGTGCATCTTTGTCTTGGTAACCTCACTCACTCACATCTTAGCTGTCTTTGTGACCGTGGAATCTGGCATTTCTTGTAGTAACTTCTAAACTTTTTAGTGCTGCTGATTTTGTGTTTTTAATAATGGTTCCAACAATTATTCTCATATTATCACATTCGCAGGGATCTTCCACCCCTAACCCCTCGCAAATGTGAAGGGGAACTGTACATTATATATATTTATTATGCCGGTATTTTTTTTTCATGGCAGAATAGTTTAAATAATTAAAATACAGCTGTGATGTGGCTCTGGTTGTGATGTGGTCCTGTGTTTATGGAAGAGTAAATTGAATGTTAAAAATGGTGCGTTTTGATGTCATCAGTTTTAATCACCTGTGACCCAAACGCAGGGATGCATGACAGGGATGTATGGGTCACTTCCTGTCTGCCTCCTTAGATGTGCATGCTGGCGTTCGAGGTGGATATGGAGAAGGCCTTCGCAGAGCAGCTCAGCCGGGACAAGGTGTGCGGCATCTGCATGGAGGTGGTGTACGACAAGGTCTCGGCCTCGGATCGTCGCTTCGGCATCCTGTCTAGCTGCTGCCACATCTACTGCCTCAATTGCATCCGGCAGTGGCGCTGCGTCAAGAATTTTGAGAACAAGATCGTCAAGTGAGTGGCGTGGGGCCATGACCCCTGACTGCCTGGGGGTCTGCCAGTCAGGGGTCTTTATCACAAGTTTGCAGATCTTGGTAGAGAAGGACTAACAGTGATTAATCCATATACTTCATAGCTTGGCCGATATTGTGTTATAACTTCTAGTCTGATTTGGATCTCCTGCCAAGGTCGTGCCCAGAGTGCCGGGTCGTGTCTGAGTTCGTCATCCCCAGCGCCTACTGGGTGGAGGACCAGGAGGAGAAGAACCGGCTGATTGAGGAGTTCAAATATGGAGTCAGGTCAGAGGGGGAGGGGTCAGCCATCCAGCAGCCTGATACACCGGTATATAGCATCAACTGTCTTCTTTCCGCTTATCCAGTACGTGGCCACGCTGGGCCTGAAACCTGCTAGTCAGTTGCCAGACCTGTTCACATACACTATGGACAGTTTAGAGATGTGAGTTTGCCTGCATGTTTGTTTTTGGACTGTGGAAGGAAATCTGAGTCCCCAGAGGAAACTATGCAACAAGGTTTCTCCACGTGTAAACTCCACACACACACAGGGTGCAGGCGGGATTTGAACCTACAGCCCTGGAGGCATGAGGCAGCCACTGAGCCAGCTGACTCTTTTCTTCTACCGAAAAGCTATATTACTGTGTACATTCTTGTGCATACATGTTTGAATTAATTTGAATATTAAATGCCGTGTGAGTACAATTTTCACCTGCATTGCAAGGCCAGGATATATTTGATATACAGACCTTTAGTTTGTGAGTACAGCACCTGAAGCAGTTCGGTATCTCTGCAGACTTTTTCCTCGCCAAACCTTTTAAGAGTGAAACTGGATGTGGCAAAGTAGCCAGTAGGGAAGTTTCGTGAAATATTTTCCGAATAATGGAAGTTTAAGCACTGACCACAGTAGGCAGTGTGTGTTGACTGATGGTTCCTATTTGATGTGTATTGAGTGTCATCCTGTGCCCTGAATGCACACATAGTTCACGAGTGGCAAACCCCTTAGATTAATAACAGGACCAAAAACTGGTGATTTTATATTATTTCTGGTTACATCTAATAATTATGAGGTTGCTTGATGCTTAATCCCAGAATCCTGGGTTTTTGACTATTTAAAGAAAGTTAGGAGTTTATCCCTCTTTGTGTGTTACCTCCCTGCTACACACCCCCAAGCGTTTCAGTCTCACGGGTCATTGGATATGTACAGTATAATTATGGTTTTTGATCATATGCAATGTTTAGCATGTTAGCCGCATGTTTTTTTTTCCTGTAAACCTTAACTCCCATAAACACGCTGAACTGTGTTCATAAGGGACTGATTTGGCCTTTGCATATCCAGCTAACACCAGCATCTGGTTTTGCGAGATGCCCCATAAAAAAAATGTCTCGTTATAAGCCAAGTAAACACACACGTCCCCTCTGCAAACTGCACATGAATGGCTGGCTAAATGGCTAGTTAGTATTTCACTTAGGCTATTGCTGTTACTTAAATCTTACAGTGTTTCACCCTCGTAATTTGCAGGTAGCTGGCTGCATTCCTTGTAACCTTGTCTGGCTTGTTTACCAGTAACCATTTTAGTGTCACTGGGGTTGCGTGATTGTTGTTTTGGCCAGCCCTACTCTAGTGTCTATCCCAAAAATAGCCAATTACTAACTCTGAATTAAATCCTCTGGCATGGCATGGGGGAGTTGCTATATAACTTGGGAAGTTTTGCTGATCTTGGTTGGTGATTTTTGTAAGCTTTAGCCTATGGGGCAGTGCTAGCCTGGGGGAGGGTGGCCAGCTCCGCTCAAGGTTAACGTTGCTGTTCAGTGGCCCAACAGAAATAGAAACTCAAAGGTCAGCAAGCTGCTCCCCTTATTGGTAGCAGCACCATTCCTGCCTGCCTTCTCTCTCGCCCCCCCACACCCCTGCTTACCTTTGAAGAGCCTTTGATTCCATCCATGTGCAGGGAAATCCGCTTTAAAGTGAAGTTGAGCGTGCCACCTTCCTGGCTGCCCCCCGCCGTTAGCGTCCGCATCTCTGTGTTGTGGGGGGGGATACGTTTCACCAGCTGCCAAGCCAATCAGGCTTCAGCTTCCCTGCCGTCTGTGATGTGGTGCTGTGGCCTTCAGACCGTGAACCGTCCCTTAAATCTGAGGTCCGCAGGCATTTGATCTCACCTTCCCCTGTTTACATTCGTTCCGTAGGCCTCACTTGGTGAGTCAGAGTTCCCTAATGAGAGATTTAATGCCTCGTTTTTCAAGTTGCCGTCGCCATGCGCCCGTAGTTTGTCCCGTGGTAATGGGGTCACATCCGTTGTAGCCAGCTTCACTTCAGTTACTGTGTGTGGCTCAGTGGGTTAGGATACCTTGCCTGTGATCAGAAGGTTGTTGGATCAGCAGAGTGACTTCATCGTTGGGCCCCTGAGCAATTGCTCCAGGGACTGTCTGATCCTGCTTTCTTAAATTTAATACATTACCTTGGATAAAAGTGTCTGCTAAAATGAGTAAGTAAAAACATATACAACATTCTCAGCAAGGTGATACCGCATACAGAAAATGCATCCCAAAAGACTCACAGGCCTCTCTGATGCCATGCAAGACAGCACTGCTGCTTTATGAAGGAAACTCTGCTTGCACAATTCTATGTATTCTGGTGTGATCAGGTCATTTCACTTTTCGATTATTCCAATAAATGTTCTGACTTGGGCCGCTTAGGACCCAGTCACACCTCTTTATTTCCTTGTCCGACATCCTCCGATTGCTCTTCTGCTCTCGTCTCCTGCAGTAAGAAGGCCTGTAAGTACTTCGACCAGGGCCGAGGGACGTGCCCCT
>JAODJW010000127.1:6195858-6232354 GCA_026777045.1 Hyperopisus bebe | reverse complement strand
GGCAGGGGCAGACAGACAGACAAGCGGTTCTCACACATGGCAGACTTTGTGGTTCTTTTTAATCTATATAAATGATCAAGTAATTACACTAAATTGTGCAATAGATTGTGAGGCCACTTTGTAAACCAACCAGATATATAGAATTTTGGCATTTCAACTTAATACCAAGAACCTTGGTTCTACCTTCAGTGTTCTACATTACTAGCTTTATCTACTTATTCCTGCCCCTCTCTCCAAGATGACACTCACCTTCAGAGCTCTACAGGTATCAGTTAACCAGTGGGTATTTTGCTAACTCTGCACACATACGGGTTATAGTTGGTTAGAGTAACAAACACGCAATATGCAAGACTGCAGTAAAGGCAGGGATACCCTGGCAGATTCAGAGAGCCCAGTGCTTTACAGGGGCCCCCGAATATGTAAAATTACATAATGAAGGCTCAAGGTGACATTGTCAGGGGCCCCAGAATTTCTAGTTATACATGTGTACCAAACAGCACTGACCAGGGTGAGAGGTTAGAATAGAAATGGATTGATGGGTTATTATCCAGCAAAAAAAAAACCTGCAAGCCAGAAATTTCAGAGAGAAGTCATTTTACGCTACCCATTACAGTACAAAATCGGTATCAGCTGAAGTACTTGGGCTGGTTTATCTGGCATTCCAAGGATCGAAAGCTTCAGGTCCACAGCATTCTTAAGTTACCCATTTTAATCAATGTTTTTCCCACATACTTCCAATATAAACTCCACCCCCCAGAATCGCACATTATATTTAATTAACACTGAAAATGCGTCTGTCCAAATACACATACTGAAGATCAAGGTGTAAGAATCTGCAAGAGTGAGATACTTCACAGTGAATATGAGCCGGTGTATTTTTAATTTGTTTTTAACCTGTGAACTGTTCAGAAGAGGATGAAACCGCTGGTTTTTCCAGCTTTCCAAAGTCATTAGACTTAAAGTAACAGGTGCTCAAGTAGTGTGTTTGGTGGAAAGAATGTAGCTCATCCGACTCGCGTTTCATATGTTAAAAGCAAAACTGCCAACATGAACACCCAATTTCGGTCCAGATATTGGAAAACAACCAATTCAGATTTTTAGGTGCAAATTAGGTTACTTTTGAGAAACTCTCTGATCTCATTCGTAGCAGCCTGAATTAGCTATACGTTTAAGAACTGGTTATAGCATTACAATCGGATGTTACTAAAAGCAAATTATTAATTTGTAAGACCTTTTAACATTTTCCTTACGGTAAAATCAACATTCAGGTTACCTGAAACGGACAGGCACGCTCCATTTACTCTCCTCTCAAAACTGCTAAGCTTCCACATGCCCTGTGCAAAAATAGTGGCACCAAAAATACCCATATAGTCTGCAACTATCAGGTGTCAAAACCTTCTTCTATAAACTGTTATGGCGTATACCCCAAATATTTCAGCTATGTAGTGCTGCACAAAATAGATTCTATTACTATTTAACTGTTAATTACGAAAAGGCCTACAAGTGGGAGACAAACCGGCAACAAAACAAAACAAAAAAAGACGCCAAGTTAGTCGCTTGAAGTGGTTTTTGTATAAAAGTTTAAAAAAAAAAAAAAAGTAATTCGCAAAACTACAATGGAAACAGAATTTGAAATCGGTAGATCCTTAGGACGGGGCCTGGCAGTCCAGTGGTTAGCGCTGTTGCCTGGGTTTCAGTCTCTGCCAGGGTTCCATGTGTGTGGAGTTTGCATGTTCTCCCCGTGTCATCGTGGGGATTCCCACGGGTACTCCAGTCACCATCCCCCCGCAGTCCAAAAACATGCTGAGGTTAATTGGAGTTACCAAATTGCCCACAGGCGTACATGTGTGAGTGAGTGGGGAGTGTGAGGGTGCCCTGCGATGGGTTGGTGCCCCCCCGGGTTGTTCCCGGCCTTGTGCCCATAGGCTTCAACCCCCCTTTGACCCTGAACAAGATAAGTGGTTCCAGAAAATGGAACCTTAGGACACAAGATTATTTATCAGTCATTCTAGATCCATCAACTCATGGAAGACCTGCTCATGCTGAATGTCAGAACATGGGTCTTAATCTCGTGGGATGACAAATGGCAAGTACTATTTACCATTAATGCAAATACATTATTCACAATTTAACTTTTTATAGAAAGAAAAAAAAAAGTCACTTATTTATGCAAAAATCTCATGGAAACACGGCTAATGACAAACAAGGGCCTCACTCACCATCCAGAGTATGGAGCCAGAAGGCTGTTCCACCTGGTGGGAGCCGCTCCACCTGGCCTTCACAGTAGCCAGGCCAAAGTCTCCGATCTTTACCGTCAGACCTTCATGTAAGAAGATATCTGCACTAGTGTCAAGGGGACATACATTGTACATTTCCATAGTCACGTGTTATATGACATCATTTCAATTGCATGAGAATGATGATGTTTCTGGTCTTTTCTAAATTACTTCACTCAGTGGCCACTTTATTAGGTCCATGTAGCTTGTACATGGTCAGACCCGCCTTTGTCTCCAGAACTGTTTCAAGGCTAGACAAGTTGTGCCTTCAGAGACGACGTTCTGCTCACTGCTGTTTGCTTTAATAAGTCTCCTCCGACTTCTCTTACCATGTAGGTGTTTTCAGCCACACAACATTCTGTCAACTCTAGACACTGCAGCGTCAATCGTGCATCTTACCATCAACACTAGGCTGAGGTTTGTGGTCATTCTACAGAACAAGACCTTCAAAACAAAAGGATATTGTTTGACTTCATGTCCCGATGGATGATATTCTTCGCATGTAGATAACTAATACAAAAGAAAAACAAGCAGAATTAAGAGTGTTCAATTCTTTGCTGAATAGTGCTTTTTGTGTAAGAATTTGTGAAAAGCATCCAAGACACACAGATGCTTTTAAAACCTTCATTGACACCAGATACAACTACAACATATGAAGACGGATTTGAGTCTGAACAAATGCAGGACCATTAAAAACAAAACCTCATTGCCATATTGCACGTCAGTAACAGCAAAAATGTTCTCTGCAAGGCAACCACTTTCCAGTAATAGGCGAGTTTGGTGGAGGATGCCTGGCCCCCCCCTTTTACATTAACGTTGCCCCCATCGGGCCACAGTGCTCACTCACTCCATGCCCTGGGCAGTCTGCCTGGCGATGTCGATGAGCTGAAACATCTGCAGGTTGGTCTCCTGCACATGCAGGTGTTTGTAGAGGCTACTGCCATCGCACCATTGCGTCACGATGGCGAGGTTCTCTTTCGTCATGTATCCCATGAACAACAGGATGTTGACGTGTCTGGTCTTCCTGTAAGTGTGACAGGAATGCACAGAAGTGGTGAAGTTGATCGAGTTTTCTTGCCATGCGAGCAGCAAGGGCTGTTAGACACATAAGCTAAGTTAAAAAGAGAGAGAGGGAAATTCTGAATAAGGTTCTTTACATTGGCTTTTGAAAAAGAAAAAAAAAAAAAAATATATATATATATATATATATATATATATATATATATATATTCTAGAACTGCCTCCGATTTAATGTTAGTTAAAATCTCTCGCAAAGAAACATTTGCGCAGAGAAGTGGTGTCAGGATTTACATGACGGCTAAAGACAGATGTGAAGCATTACCACAAAAGTTTAATAGTGGAAAGTAACCTGCGAGTTCTTTGCCAAGTATGACTGCTAAACACTGGTAGCATCCAGAGATTATAATCTGAGTAATATTAATGGTGTACATGTGGCACTAAATATCATGTTTGTAATACATACACAAAATTCAGGACGTTATATGGGGCAAGCTGATGGAATGAGATCTGCAGAACAGCGTACAGAGAGGTGTGTGTGTGCAGGTCTGACTGATGGCTACGTCTTACAACACATCATCATTACACACTAAGAAGTTCAAAGACGTCACATCGACATCTTTGCAAAAAGGCAGAACTTAACCCAAGGAGCATAACCCTCAAACCTTGAACTCATACCTCAGGACCGCTACCTCATTGCGAAAGGCCTGGAATTGCTCCGGAGTTGGATCAGTGACCTTTAAAATCTTCACGGCCACATCACCTGCCATTGGGGGGGGACAGAAGGCTTCCTTCACTTATATTTCAACAGCAAAGAGCAGGTTGTCTTGCCAGAACAAGCACTTTATGCTTGGGAGGAACCAGCATCATCTCTTGATGTTGGTAGACCATCTCAGCACCAGCTGGACTGAACCCCAAAAGCAAGCTTCTGCCCGGCGGCGGCTCGACATACCATGCCACTTCCCTTTGTACACGGTCCCGAAGGAGCCGGAGCCGATCCGAGACAGCAGCGTCACTTCGCTGGCTTCTATCTCCCAGTAGTAACTGGAGTCTCGCTTGTCACGTGGCCGCTGAAAGAGGAAGGTCCCAAAGAGAAGAGTGTAGGGGTGTAACGGTACACAAAATTCATGGTTCGGTGCAAACCTCCATTTTGGGTTCGCAATTTGCAGTACAGTAGGGAAACAATTTCAGAACAAATTGTAAGACTACATCTGTTTCTTATTGTTTGCAAACTAAATATAAGGTAATGTGTCTGTCCATATGTCTGAATAACAAAACCTAAGAGATGCTTATTTGCTCATTGAATGCGTTTCCAGGAACATACCCAAGTCTGAACCAACATTCTTGGTCTTAACTACTCTCTCTGGTGTTGGTGTAATTTATTGGGAAGCCAAAATGTTCCCAAACTAATGATTTAAGTGTTGTGGGAGAGTCCAAGTTCACAAGCACTAGCTGTAACCAACTCAGTCACAATTAGCACAATGTTTTCTGTCCTGAACATCTACTTGTGAATTTACGTTCTGCCCATGTACATAAGTCAACTAATTTGTTTCATTGTATGGTCTAAACCGAATATGATGTAATCGAATGGCACATAAGGATTGTGCATCATTACAGCCCAAAGAAAGAGGCTGCAAACGAATCAGAACATCAGGCAGCCCAAACATCAGCCGCAGTCACCGTGGGTGGAATGGGTAACACTTACGATTCGATTCTTCTCATGCGTGTTGCTGGAGGGGGCCCTCTCCCTGTGCGCGGGGGCCAGGGTCTTGGACTGGGACCAGCCCGTTGGGCTCTGGTTTTGCGGACTCCCTGTTGTATGGGAGCAGGTGGGAAGTTTTACCAAAGAGCAAAACAGCTGGAAGACATTACTGCAGCAATGATAACTTTCAATAACTTTTTGTTATCAAAATCAAAAAAAAAAAATAAAAAATAAAAATAAAAAAACTATTTGTCCCCGAGGGGCAATTTGAGGCACGTAGAGCAGTGTTGCAGACACGGAACCAGACATTAAAGAAATAGAACGAATAAATAAAAATAAAAAATCAGAATAGAGTAATAGTAGTAAGAAAAGAAAATTAGTAAAAAAAAAATGCTCAATATATACATAAGGTGCAAAATTGCAGTACAAATAATTAAATTACAGACTATCATTAGGTGCAAAAATGGGGAGGTCAATAAGTAGTGGGGAATGAGAATGTGTTATACGTTTATTGGGTTTGGTGCATAAACATAACACATTTATGGTAATAGTGTAATAGTGGCTTATTGTGAGTATTTAGAGTGGCTTAAATAGAGGGTAAAAGAAATATAAAACTATTTGAAATGTTGAAATGGGGGGGAAAAAATTAAAATCCTGTGATAAAGAAAAACTTTTGGAAGAAATTCATATTTAGTGTCTTACCAGTATCACCACCTATCAGGACATCCTGAAAGGGGGAGAAAAATTAGATTAAAATGACATCAGCTGTGGATTTCATTACACACCTTCGAAGACATCATATAAAACTCAAGCCCTAATAAGAGAATTAGGATTTTCTTTTTCGTCTTTGGTTATTTGTAACGCTAGATTAAGTGTGTCATGCACAGGTGTATCTTCAATGCCATACTCCACACTGCTGAGCCTGCAGTATCAGACCAATTAGTTTCGGTTAAAATAATATCTCCACGATGTTCTGGACATAACCAGGTTGAGCAGAGAAGCACCCCAAATCAGGCAGCGTTAGTCAGCAAATGACGGTTCCCCGCGGGACCAGGGGCTGCCAGTCCTGCTTTTTGCATCATCACTGTGCCTTTCTCGCTGCCGTTTTGGACACAGATGGACAGAGGCTGATGTAAGGTTATTCCTGTCCTGGATCTGGCCAGACTCCACCCGGGGGGGGGGGGGCTAAAATTACCCAACTTAAGCACTTCATGCTATTATTCACTCAATACGACATCATTACATGAGGGTGGACTGGCAGTCATAGAAAAACAGGCAAAGGGGACCGGATAGTTTAGTCAAGCAGGTAAAATGGGGGGGGGGGGGGTTCCTTCTTACAGTTCTGACCTTCTCTGGGGGGCCTTGTCTAGCATCAGCTACGGCTCTGGTTAAGTGAACGATACCGACTCTTCTCTTCAGGCAAAAACGACGACACCAGGAGCTAGGGGACACGTTCAGGCAATCGAGCTACTCCCAGAGAGCACCACATGGGGCAGGGGGAGGGGGACAGTGAGGAGAGAAGGAGGGACAGGTGAGGGGGGGGTAGGGGCTACCTGGCTGCTCTCTGTCAGGGTGCTCTCCCGTAATGAGCACATTACTGCACGTGGCCGTTACAGGACAGGACAAGACCAGGCTGACAGGACCCGAGAACAAGGTTAAAAGTATAAAAGTGGAATTAAAGCCTGACAAACAGGATAAAGGAATCGACTAAAGACAAAGCACAAGGTGAAAAGTCAAGGAAAAGCAGATATTTTAAACGCAGGAGGAAGAAAGGGAGAAGCGGGATGCGTTAAAGCCCGCGGGGGCGGTAGGCCCGTTACCTCAATTATGCTGCCGTCGAAAGGTGCCGTGGTACTGACCATGTGCACGTTGGGTGTGGAGGTCGACCTCTGCCTCTGGGAAAGGGAGCCCCCAGAGGACGGGTAGGGTGTCACGTCACTGAAGGCATGTGGGGTAGAGTGTCTGTGCTGAGAGCTTGGGGCAATTACGAGGAGGAAAGAAAGAAAAAAAAAAAAAAAAAAAAAAACACAGAATGAGTATTAGAATTAGTATTATTTTTATCGTTATTAACTGAAAAACTTGCCATTGAAACAGCTCCTGGAATTAACCTGACGGAGGGACACGGGACCGAGGATATTTGTAAAACTAGCCACACATAAGCACCGTTTTGTTTAGGGCGTAGCTATCTGACACGACATGGCCCCAACTAGCCGTCACACCAGCCGCAACTAAAATCCCACCCACACATTCGTCTAAGCCCGTTTCACCTCGATAGATATCATGTTATTAGAAATGGCTCCAGGGTCTCTCCCGGGGATGCAGCGGTCCCGAGTCCCACACAGGGGTCTCCTATGCCAGCATTTCCTAATACGGTTCTCAGGGGACCACAGTCGGTCCATGTTTTTGTTCCATCACAGCTTCCAGTAAGCAAAAATGTGGACTGTCTGGCAGGGACCAGATTGGAAAAGACTGCCCAATGTCATCAAGCACTCCTGTCACCCCCCCAGAGCAGCTGGTCACACTCACCTGGAGGGTAAGCGGGAGATGGAGTCGCGAACACGCCGCGATGAGAGCGGCGGCAGGGAATGGCCACCGCTTTCACCCGGAGACGGGAAGAGGCTGAAGGAGAGGCATCATGTGTCGATCATGTGCAGAGTCGCCCGGTCCAATGCGCCAGTTTAACTTACAGTACTGCTTAAGTTACAGCACTTAGTCAATGTAGTCAAGTCAAAAAATTTAAAGAGATATTAGCCTTGAGTCATGCTAGGGGTCAAGTCAAAAAAATACATGGGTGTATTGGATGGTTTCTGTAGTTAGTTAACACTTTGACAGGCATAATATAGTTTTACACCAACATGAAAACCATTTAAACATTTTCTTTGTCTGCACTGTACTGTATATCCTTAATGACATTGCGCAGTACAAAGACATCGGCCAATAATTCTGGCCAGAATCAAAACCAAGGTTGAGCATCATGTTAAAATAGTCTGAGGTCATTATAGTTAGGCTCTGACCTAAATTATTTAAAGAACCGAGGTTCCTCAGCCATTACGATCCTAAAACCATCACCTAACCCAAGGACTCTATCCCAAATACAAAATTAAAGGCCCTTCATGTTTGAAACCTTTAATTTTCATTGACAAATACCTTTAAAACTCTGAGGCAGCAATGCTGAGCCTCTACACATAGACTTAATTGAAAGGTATATGACCACAAAAAGGCGTTACACATTTTACTTGCAAAATAACATTGTGTTGTTCAAGGATAAGATGTGAATGTGCGTTTATAGTAATTTTCGGATGACTGCATAAAGGCACACTTGTGTCATAGAAGAACAGCAAGCGGGTGATGACCTAAATCAGATGAATAATCACCACATAAACTGGCGTGATGTGTGCAAGAAATTAAATATAGCTGGTTGCCTCAACTAGATGTAGGTTACAAACAGATCCGGGGCATTTGCAAACAAGCTTATCAAGTCAACAGGATGGGGGCAATTGTTGAGGTGGGCTATCCCTCATAAATAGGGTCTAGAACCACCTATGTAGGATTGTGACATTATTACGGTGGGCAACTAAATAAGAAAATGTCCAAGAGGTACCAGTGTGCTTCTCAAGGGTTATTTTTGAGGGCAACGGCCTGAAGAAAGGAGCTGTTCAAGTGGCAATTAGTCCCTATACTCAGGCTCTTTCAGCTAATATTTAGATGGGTCAATTGAAAGTGAAATTACAGTAATATCAGAAAGATCATGTCACCACTCACAGGATTAGCCTGCATTTCCCTGAAGGACACAATACAAAGAGCCCTTTCTGCTCTGCACTCACAGAAGCTGCCTCATGTTGCTCCAGTCCACGCACATCGTGGGCACTTTGGTGCTGCAGTGCTCATGAAACTTATAACCACAGGTCTGGCACCGGAAGCCGTTCAGCAGGAACTTCTGGCAGATGTCGCAGAACGCCAGCTTCAGGAACGTCTTCCGGACCTGAGTGGAGCCAGAGACACGGCTTTCACCCATGGGGGGGGGGGGGTGCCAAACACGGGCAGGGCGCGGCAGGACGGGTGGCGAGGCTATCTTTTTGTGCGTACTCACGAAGTTGTGCGTGGTCAGGGGCACGTGGTCTAAGACCTCCACCAACAGGTCTTCCCCAATCAGCGAGGTAGAGTCTGTGTTCCAATCCATGCGGGACTTCTTGCTGTATACAGACACAGAAGCACCAGGAAATCTCAACAAGGAAGGAAAAAAAATAAATAAATAAAATCGGGGGGGGGATTCCCCACTTAAAGGAGGTACCCCACACTGACAAAACGGATTGGAACAGAGCCAAAATCCAATCCACCGTAGCCCTACATTTGAAACTTTTTGTGAAAAAAAAAATTTGTATGTTGGTGGTGTGCCTGATCACATGTAGTGAAGAATGCCAACATACCTACAGTGCTAACTGGATAGCAATTTAAAGCTCACATTTAAGTTTCTGTGCAATTTAAAGAAATTCATTATTGACCATATTGAAAAATAGGTTATAGGCTTTGCTACTTCCAAGTGTGGACAAATATTAAATCGAAAGATTTGTACCAAACTCTAGTGTGTGTGAGATTAAAATGCAAACTCAATATCAAGAAAACCTCAGACACACTGGGACCATAAAGGACTGGCAGGGAATAACTGTAAAATGTGTCAGCAGGCTTTTTCTTTTGTTGCATTTGTGAAAGGTGTCTGGCCAGATTACTGCCACTGAACTTCCGCACATTCCCCTTGAGGGCAGGGCAGCCACACTGATTTATAACTCTGAAAGAACACAATGGATTCTGCACAACTCTGACCGCAAATATAGCATTTAGCATAACATGGCATAGCTTCGCGTCACTGGCCCAGATGGGAATTAAATGCACATATTGGAGCCTTTTATGGGTTCAGATGCAGTATTTAAAATGAAAATGTGGCTTCATATTTAATTAAAGATCCCCCCCCAAATTACCAAATTAGCTAAAGTATTAATAAAGGCTTATAAGTTTTAAACTTCACACTTAATTTACTCCCACAATTATGGAAATTCTGAGTACAACCCCCATTCCTGTCTGGCATTTAAGGCCAAACTCTTCAGTCTCATGAACAATTCCTGATCGCCAGTGTGGCCAGTACAACCAGTTCTGAAGGGTGACGGAAAGCGGACAAAATGGGAGGGCACTCTGGGGTCCTCCAAAGCTTGCCTCTTCTGTCCAGGGTGTAGCCTGAAGACGGCACAGCATGCGGGCTGAAGCCCTCGAACCTTCAGGGCCTTGATCAGGCAGTTGTACAGGGTCATTCCGGGCCGCACGTTCACCTGTGGGGCACCATGAGACACTAGTGTGAGAACACCATGATCCCACCAGTAAAATGTCAAATTGCCGGGGACATCGTCCATGGAGACTCGCAGCTACGGTTAAATAAGGAAGCTGTCAGATCTCTGAAGATCACGAGCTCCACTTCATCAGAATTTAATGCCATACATCCAGCTTGACCGGGCGCCAGAGCGTGTCACCCTGGCGACAGTGGCTTACCACGGTGCGCTGCTTGTTAGGCAGGTACACCCGAATGGTGCTGCTTGTCTTGGGCGAGTCGGTGATCTTGCCGTCACCGGACGAACGGCGCTGATAGGCGAAGCCTTGGACGATAGTGGGCGACATGCAGGAGTCCTCAAACACCGAATCCTTAAAACCAAAGCCGTTGCTTATGGTCTTCCAGGCTCCGTGAAAGTGCTCCATTCCCATTAGCGGCTGGCTTCAGTAACCTGTTATGGGGGCAAGGGCAGGGGTGGGGGGCGGCATATGACGCAGGTTTATTGGAGCAGATCCATCCAAACTACATCACATGACATGACTACAGAACCTCACGCACCCAACCACACATGGTGCAAGACTCAGCAGGGCAGGATATTGTGCCTGTGATCGGAAGGTCGACAGTTCAAATCCCAGGGTCAGCAGAGTGATGTCACCATTGGGCTTTGAGAGACACCTTTCACCCCCAATTACCTCCAGGATCTGGCTCAGCCTACTTTCTCAAAAAATTATGCTGCTGTGGATAAAAGCATCTACCAAATAAATAAAAATGCAATTTCCCTGAAAGGAATTTAAGTTAAAGTAACTTAACCCCAAGATATGGGAGACCATTCATTTCAGTCGGCAGTGTACAGGATTTGGCCTCCTGTCAGCTGTACCATCAAAAGTTAATCAAGATGTAACAAAAATGCATCAAGTTGGATTTTACTAAAAACCAATTTAACACACCGAATACATGAGAACAGTATATTATTGCAAAATGGAATGACTGACAGCTGTGACATTTATGCTGTGTACCTTTGTTTAGTTCTCTTACCCACTGAGATTGTGTCAACATATCAGAGATCAGGACACGGGAGATCCTGACATCACGTGGCTTCAGTAAGATCTCAGACACATACGGCCCAGTTATCAGACTGGAGTACTTCTTGTAATCAGGAGAGGACACAGGCTACGTTGAATGATTCGGGCTGACGTTTTTAAGTGAGAGAAAGCTACACAAACCACTCAGCCACAGCACACGGCGGAACACGACAGAAGGCAGGCCGGCCCGCCGGAGATCGCTAATGCACGCCGGCCGGTTTTGTTACAGCTGGTAGCCACACTCCTGCTTTCCCAGCAGCCATTTCTTTCAGCCTGATCTCCTGCACCAACTGCAGTCATCTGTCCTCAATCACCACACCCCGGGGGGGGGGGCTACCAGTCACCCTTTCATCACCGCTGGCTACGTCCACGGAGGCCCACTCAGATGTGTCTGACCTGGCCAATCGCAGCGCCGCGCCAGCAGGCCTTACATATTTGGGCAGATTTTTCCCCTCCTGTAAAATTCTGGCAACAGCAAGTATTCTGGGAGATTGAAAATGGCACACTGAGGCAATCCTTCATTCCAGGGAAGACAAGACGTGCCCACCTGGGCCTGCTCCCTAAACAGCACCCCCCCCAGACAGTTTGGCAGAGACACAGCCGGGGGAGAAGCAGGGTGGCCGAGGTCCAGAATTAGGAGTGTGGTCTCCAGCAAAAAAGCTCAGATCTCCTCCTGCTAGAGGTGAACCCTCCACGACCCCCCCCATCACATCACCCTCCCTGTGAAATACTCCATCATGGCAGACCAGGGGCCCCAAAAAGGGTTCATAGGGGGAGTGACCCACCCTCTGGTAAGAAGCAGCCCAAGCCATTTTCAACATTTCCACCACTTCACACCCCCCACATCACACCCCCCACCCCGCCCCACATCACACCAACGGCTCTACTTCTGTGCTGGCCTCTACACTGCCTCATCTGACATTTACTCTCCTTATGGGTCAGCTGGTAAAAAAAAAAATTCTGAATTTAACAGTGAAATAGGGAAAAAAAAAATGCAACCGTAGACCTTCCAATCCCAACTGATCCAGAGATGTTGAGGGTCGTGAGGGGGAGGGAATTCAAAACAGGCCTCACGGCAGCATTCCGAGACATTTCCATATTCATCGAGCGCATGCACACTCATGAAGCAGGATCTCAGGCTTAACGAGCCCAGAGAGTGCTTCTGTAGCTAGCTCCAGGCTGCCAAAACAGAGTTTCTGTCGTTTAGAGATGCTAACACAGCACCTACAAATGATCAGGAGAGTAAAACATAAGTCTTCCTACAGAGCGATTATCAGCCCTGCCAATACTCCCCTCAAACTTTCACTGCTAGAGGCCTTGGGCACTTGCATCATGTTTGAATATCTTGCATATTTATATTCCATTTATTACCATTTCTTGCAATAAGACCAGCGAGACAATATCTCAGTGCCTGTCCCATCGATCATATAGCTGAAGATGACAATAGAGATACTTTTGACTTTGTATGTAGCGGACTGACATGATCCAACCCTTTTTCCTGTTGACCCTAGATTGCTAAGTATATCTAACAATCATTTCAAACCCAATTTCCTTAGGTTGTCTGCAAACCTTCTTACCCAAATATGACATCAGTTTCTGGAGAGAGTCATGAGAAAGAAGCGACTATCCGACTGGAGTTTATGCTTCTGTCTAAAGCATCTTAAAATATTCTAAATTATTTTTCACACGTTAATGTAACAAGTTTTAGCGGGGCAACTCCGGTTACGCAACCTAAAGTACGTGAGCAGAGTTCCTAACAGGCTTCTAACTGGCCACCTTTGCGATTCAAGCCCACACCCTTGATCGAAGCACTACGCACAGTCCACTAATCCGTGGAGGACAGAGTCTTCGTTACATCAGAAGTGGTGGGTCGCCAGGGCAACATGCAGGTGACAAAGCGTGGTGACAGATGCCTCACTGTGTCGAAACGGCGGGGAAAGTCTCAGACCTCCGGGCCAACTCTCCGTCCAGCCGAGCCTCTGCCAGAACCTTGGTAACCTCTCAACGGCCTCAGCGCAACGCAATTTAGTCAGCTCATTTGTCACTGGCACGGCCATGGCACAGCACCTCACCTTTCACATTGTCAACTCTTATGACCTTCTCTCCGCTTAATTCCTTAAATCGTGAAAAGGAAAAAAAAAAAATTAACTGAAAACTGCGAACACATCAATAGCCCACGCCTCCCTGAAAAGTTACTGAAGTGCTCCTTTGTACAATTTCTGCCTGTTCCTCTAGCCAAAGAGGTTGTTCAGATTTCAGTCAAACATGCCCTTTTATTGTAAAGCTACTAACTGGCCAGCAACCCAAAACGCAAACAAAGAAACGGTTATGAAGTATGAAGCTTTCACCCTCCGCTACAGGACGCTCTGTGAGAGAACCCTCTCGGTCGATTCCCTGCTCAGCACAACTGCATCTATGAAATGCTCATGCCAGCCACAACAGGCCTGGCTTGGCGTTCGTTCACTTCAAAAAACCGGAGAGATCAAGTCCAAAACACAGAGAGTGCCCAAATAGAGGAAACGGGAAGAGTCTAGATTAGCCAGCCCAAGTAGAACGAAGAACAACCAAAGACAGCAAAGAACATTACTTACAAAACCACAAAATTTTGCCCAGAACTCAGACTCACCTGGAGCAGACTTAATCCCTTATTCTCACACACACCGACATTTTTCACAGTACTTAAAGGCAAAGTGTCACCTTCAGTATGTTCATGCTGTTGGGTCCTTTGACCGCGTTTATACTCTCTCCCTGGACCGCCTAACCTCAGGATGTTAATGCCTACCAAACAAACCCAAAAGCGAAAGTAAGGGCCGCAAATGTTAAAAACACCAGTGTAGGAACAATGTTGCTTTTTCCTCAGCTAAACTAGCAGAGTAAATATTTATGGGAGCCGCTTCTCTGAAAGGGCAGCTGTCAGCTATTATGTTTACAGCCTAGAACCCAACAGGCAAAGAGCAAGGGACTTTAGGGCGGACAAACCGTGCCATGAGTCGCTACAAAAAAATATCTGCAATGGACAAAAATTTGCTACAATCAAAATTACTTGCCAAACTTGTTGGAAATAGGCTGCGGTCTGTCATTCAGGTCAACTTCAGGTAAACTTCTTGCCCATACAATTCCAAGCAACCTACCCCAGTATGAAATGTGTCAAATGTCAGTCATACTGTCACTTGGACTAAAGATGCTTACTGTGTGTATCCTTCTACTGCCACTGATCAAACACACTGATTTGTATCTTCTCATATAAAGAAGAGATCTGCCTATTAAAAACGGAATAAACCAGTCCAGCGCTTAGCGGGAATGCAATGGCCGCACCATAAATTAATTAGGCAGTCCGCCAAAGTAGCTTCAGAAAAAAAAAAAAAAAAAAAAAAAAAAAAAAAAAAAAAACCGAGTGATTCTCTGATGGAGGTCAATGTGCATTTGCAACTACAGGCTTGATGAGGTACTGTACTGAAAAACCTATAATACTCGCTCTCTAATATACATACAGAACTACATGAACACATTTGGGAACACTGACTGCTAACATTCCTGAAACACCCAAAATTTACAAGACTATGATTATGGAGCAAGAGTTACAAAGGCCAGGGGTATTTATTTATGCAAATGTGACGACAACTCAAGTAAAATAAGTCCAATTTAAATCACACAAAATTTCTATGGACCACAATATGATCTGTTAGATGTGTGATTAAAATAACACACTTAATTTTGGAAATTATAACAACATGCAAACAGTTCATACAGGGCTTCAACACATGCAAAAACAGATGATAATCTACAACAGAACAAGAGAGAAAAAAAAAAAACGAAAAGCGGAATTTGCCCTTGAACAAACAGTAGGATATTATCTACCCTTATCTGTCGGTAAAACTTGTCACAGCCTAAAAGCGCTACTCCTGCAACCAATCAGTGGCAAATAAGAATTAAAGGGACTTCAGCACCCGATGATCTCCTTGTGTCAATAAAGTAAAATATATTTTAAAACAAATCACCTGAGTTATTGGTCTTAAAAGCAAGTATAAAAAAAACTTCTGTGAAGACCGAGAGGACAGAAAAAGCACCACACGCTATTCACCACACTGGAATACACAGAAAGCCGCTGTGCTCCGTCAGCAAGCCGCACAAAAAAGCACGACTTTGTCGATAAGCCACACGCATTAGGATCTTGCAACTTCACTTTTTTCTGCTTAACCTTACATGCTGTGGCCCAAAATTCAAATAGCATGCAACTAAAAAAAGAACGGGTGAAATGCACAAGACAGGCAAGCTCACTACGCACTTCAAGTATAACCTTGTTTCTCCTCCAGGGTTACCTCAGTTGCTGGCTCTGTTAAGGCGCCGCTGTTGCAAAATATCTGGGTTACTTTTCATCGAAAAAAAAAATTCTGATTATGAGAAGATACGTTGCTATCTGTAACACAGCGATCCTTTAAAGTGATCAAGTGCAATGCCTAATTATTATATACGGCATACATATCCCCACCGTGCAGCACTGCGATTAAACAGATAAATGAGCTTTAAAACGACTCACATTCATATACTTTAAATCCTTTTCTTTACTCTTCGATGGGTTCATTTAAACTAGTTAAAGATGGTGGCCGTCTGACACCCTGTAATATAAACGATGTATATACGGCAGGGGGGTTAATAAATTCAGTAATACCACCACCCACAACAGCAGCAGGAAACCGCTGCAGAGTTTCTCTAAAAAAGACGACGTTTAACATCAACCATTATGCTTTGTTGATCAACACTGCTACGAACTGAAGTCACCCCCCCCCAAAAAAATCATTCGCTACGATCTTCTTGTTAAAGGTTATTGTGTACAACTATAAGATCATTTATTTGCCACATATATCATTTTCTTCGTGCCTTAAACCTAAATGTATGTAGCTATGCAAAATGGACACTTAAGTAAGAAAGCATACATGTCCAAAACTAGTGCCAGAGACTGGACATACACTTAAAGTGAAACATTAAAAAATGCATTTACTTTTTTAAAATGTTTAGCTTTTACGAACCATATGAAGCCTAAGTGAGTGACGAAAAGACGCCGAAAACAGATCTTTTCAGAGATTTCTCTCCGGGCCATTTTTTGGGATCCCGGACCAGCAGCTTTTGTTGCGTTCCGCATACAACCCCCCCAAAAAAAGTTTCAAGGCGAAAACCCAACTTGCGGTGCAGCTCACTGCCGCAGCAAAACTCCCGGCTCGAACGAACCACCCCAATCGGCGTTATCCTAACGCGAAAACCCGCCGTCTTGCTACCAAAGATCAGACGTGAACTCACCGAAAGAAAGTTAGCTGGATGTCTTCGGCTCCGCCATAACTGAAAAGTGGCGACTGGGTGACATCACATTTTGCAGACAGGGCAAGAGAAAGACGGCCGAGCTCTTTCGGTTTAAACACTTTTTTCCTCGGGAGAGATCGGCGAATAAATCACGATGCCGCCGACGTCTGCCGCCCCCTTCCAGCAACGCCGATGTTTATTTGGCAGATCCCAGCCCTTTCGCAAACTGCGCGATTTTTCCTCCCCTCTATCAGCTATATAAGCTACACCTGAGTGTTACATCTTAACATACATGAAATGTCGTGTGGGAGCGCTTTATTCTAGGCTGGCAACGTTAAGATCCAGAGGGCGTTCGCCGCAAATTTTTATTTTAGTGGATGGCTTTAAAATAGAGCACTATTTATCCACGGCATTACGACTTTGAGAAGGCTTGGGGTTCTTTTAGTTAGTGTAGTGCGCCTTCTTGACGCCAGTCACTGAAATGAGATCCTCTCAGGAATCCCGGTCATGCACTTCACGTTATGCGAGGTCTCAGTTTGGCCCTACGTTAGTTTACTTTTGGTTTACTTTTTTTTTTTTTTAACTATTGTAAAACTTACCGTTTATATTTGATATATAGCACTTGTGTTACAGTCTAGGCCTACGGAATCCCAACTAGCTAGACAGAGTTTTTGCATGATATTTGGAAAATAATTAAGGTTATGGGAAAGAAAATAATTCTGTATTAACACCCACAAAATCAGGTCTCGTTGATGTGGTATTTTAAATAAAGACATTAAAAACATTTATTTTTTTCAGTTCATGTTAAATTCCTTAATCTTTACAAGCGAAAATGCTTTTTAGACTTTTGATCAAGGAAGTACACAAAATATTATTACATCATTTTCACTGCCAGCTATAGATAGCAGGGAAATGTATGTCTAACTGAATCATCTTGAAAAACATTTCACTAGGCCGTCTGCAAACTTATTACCTGAATACAACCTGAGTCTCTGAGCAGCCAAAACACGAGAGGAGTGACTGTACAAAGCCCCCTCAGCAACAACTGTTATTCTAAAGTAGCAAATAAGAATATAGTGAAGAAGTTTGAATGAAAATTAGAACAAAATTAGATACAAAACTTCTCAACACAATGTATTTTTCAGTTTTCTTCTGCGATATAGCCTAAATCTAATTGTAGGTTATGTCTTGTGAGTAGTTGAAAGAAACCACTGAAATTATCATGCAGACCATAACAGATGCAATGGTACAGCATTAATATTTCCACTAAAAGCAAACCAAATGTGCAAAGAATTCCCCCTAGTTGTAACTGAACTGAATGAAGTTGTATATCGAATCCTCTAAGAAGTACGAATGAAATAAATGTGTGCAATACATAATTTTGTTTTGGCCAAAATAATAAGTAGAATAGATTAACGTCATTGATCTCTAAGAGAACTTCACGATTGTGGTGCATTCGTGGGCCATTTTAAAAGAGGACACGACAGCACTTCAAATCCTAAATTCCAATTTTAATCAAAGTTAAATTAGTATCCTAAGTCAGGGGCACAGGGGGGCCTGGAACCAATAATGTGGAAAGATTAGCATTCTATTAGAAGTACACTGATTTAGTCTCTATCGACTTCACCTCAGCTTTCAATACGCATCATGAAAATATTTCAGCCACAAAAAGTATCTAAGGCAAAAAGCACCACCCTCTGGTTTAAATAGGAAACTGCAGACCACTTGGCGATACCTTGAGATAAAGTATTATAAAGTTACGTGAGACAATTTTTCCATAACCTTCCAACTTGCATTTCTTGTCCAGGGTTGTAGGGGGACTGAAGCCTTTTTCAGGAAATACAGGGCTGGGGAGCAGCATGCCAGTTCAAGGCAAGACACACATCGACTGACCAACCGACCGACCGACAGACAGACAGACAGACAGAGACAGAAAGAGGGAGGTTTGCGATTATATTTCTGTGGGGTCTTCTCCATTCATTTCTATGGCCATAACCCTAATCCCATTAATGACACCCTTAATCCCTACCCAGCCCTAACCTTAACCATAAGTAACCAAACAAAATACCAGACTTTTGGCATTTTAACTTTTTTGATTGCATTCACAGATCAGATAATATAAACATAATCCACACGCACAGCAGTCAATTCAGAGACACCAGTCAGGTAACTGCATATCTCTGGACCGTAGGTGGAAACCCACGAGATACAGGGAGGAACATGCATGCGACTCCATGCACACAGACTGGAAGTGGGACACAAACCCCCAGCTCTGGGGGCTATGAATCAGCCATGCTACCTACTGCACCATCATGCCATCCCATTAAGACAATTTTTCTACATTTCAAGATTCAGTAATTTATTTATTTACATATAGGTGGTACACAAGTGACTGAATTTCATGAATAATCTAGTGTCTTCTATAAAACTAAGAAATGTTTTTTTTTTCATTTGTGATTAACATTTTAGTGTCAGATAACTGCAGAGCAATTATCTGTCAAAAGGCTATTTAATTAGCCTGTCAAAAGGCTATTTTGTAGGATATGCACCATAAGAATTTTTGTGCATGAAATTATTTCTTTGTTCACATATTAGATTTCTTTCATTTTAATTTTTGAATAATTACAACATCAATGATCAAATACATAATAGCCCAATGGGCAGAGATTAGTTTCTCAAAATTGGTGTTGCAGAAAATAATTCATAATTCACTCTAAGTTTTCTACTTATCAGTGTGTGCGCACATATATATACACAGACACACATATACAGTATATACAACTTATAACCACACGCTATATATATACAGTATACATCAGCACTATATATACACAAAGTATATATTTAGTATATGTATATTATATGGACGTTTATCGTTTCTACACACAAGTTCTTCCTCGTATATTTATTTCATTATATGACTCCATGAACATTTTTTCCCCATCAGATTAGAAACATAACACACAGAGAATATGTTTATGCTCAGCGTTGTGATATTTATCTTAGTCTTCACTCACCCCAGGTGACTGCAAGTCTCATCACCATCGGAAGAGTTGGCGGGTGAGCGCGAGCCTGGCTGAGCAGACCGTGGAGCTGCAGCACTCTGCTTCTTATCCTCCAGGTGCTCTTAGGGACAAGTGTCTCCCAGCAAGAAATTCAGTTCGTCTTCTAGGATTGGACATCGCCATCCCGGAAGGCCTAATGGTGATGAAGCAGATGTGCCTATTCTCAAGATAATCTACTGTAAACAGTCGGTAAAAATAGCAAACCTCTGCTTGGCAAATCCGCAGAAACGACTTAATGCAAACAACTCATATTGACAAAGGTGGGAGTGAGGCGGGCACAGCTTTGGGGCGGCTCCTAGTGGTGATTTAAGGTATTCCCCCAAGCTTGCATCATCTGGTTCTCACATCAGTCGAAAACAGATCAGCCTCTCGTTTATGCGGCACAGATAGCGGTGAGATATATCATTTTTCCATAATCGAAAGTAAGACACAATGAGATCAAGACTATAAAAGAAACACCTGAGAATTGCACAAAGGTCCTCGAAGGCTTGTAGAAACTGATCTATATGAATCTACATAAAAAACATCAGTTTTCATACTGTAAGTAATCCTCAAATAAAAACACAAAATAATGATGATTTTAAAATCCTGAAAGTTCTAATATAGTAACATTATGAGAAAGATTCCTGAGGATGCAAACCACCTTAAAAGCTGACGGAGGAAACAATCAGCCAGGAAATTGATCCTGTATTTTGACTAAAAGGTTTAAGATATTTCACTCCATAAATGCAGACAGGCATTTAAGGAGGATGTGTCACAGTTTGATTAAAACATTTGATAAAGCACACTCTTCAAATAATACTTTTCCCTTGTATTGTTTCATTTTGTCTTTGAAAAAAACATACACATACAGTTACAGTACCTTTATAACACAGGAAAACTGAAGAATATCTGTACAGGATTGCCAAGGGCCTGAAGTCTATCCCAGTTAGCAAAGATGAGGAGACACAGGAGTCGAGATTGTAGAATATAGCAATACTACATTATCTATATACTATATATTTATGTAGAACTTTTTAAATACATAACATATTCAGTTAGGTATTTACTGAGGGCGTTATGTACATGCATTAAAAATGTTTGTGATTCACGTGCATGATCTTGCAAAACTGGCCATTTTCCGCCTGAATAGTTAAGAGTTAAATTAGTAACATATACACTACGCTGACATATTGCCCATAACTAATACGTACCGATACTGCTGTGTTTATTTACATATATCGTGTCGTGCTTTTACTTAGGTTGTTCTGGTAGATATATGTAATACTTAATACGACTGACTTCAAATAGCTTGTGATCCAGCATTTCCTTTCCAAAATAGCATGTGTTGTAATAGCATACATCTATTATTCTTGATACAATTGTGTAATATTATTGACGTTTGTTTGGTAATATTTTATATATTTATACATTACCAAAGTTAATTTGAATGGAGAAAGCGTTCCATAAAAGCATTTTTTCCTAAATAACAATGCACATCTTTCCAACTGCGGATAACAGTAATAGTAATGAGAATACACGTAGCAATCTTTTCATATGTAAGAAAATGATCAATACTACTCAGTTTTGTCATTTCATTTAATGACTTTCGTTCTGGTATTTCGTGCTTTCTTTACGTTTTGTCATCTTGTTTAAGGTTTGTAAATGTATAAAATATATAATTTAGCAGCGTATACAACAACAACGCCGTGGTCTCATAGGGTATCTTTGCATACAGCCAGTGATTCGATGCTTTTTGAAGGTGGTGTCCGCGTTTTCCCTCACTCTATAGGCTCCCGGAAAACAGCGCGCCGTGTGCAGAGGTGGCTTCGGCGGCGGAGGAGGGGAGGAGAAGGGGGATACCAAAGGTTCGTGTGCAAACCGCGTGTGGCGCAGCGAAGAGAGGAGGAACCGAAAACAAACAGCAGCGAGTCACGTAGCTAAGGTGAGTGCCATAAAGGACGAAAATAGGAGCGTATCCCACGGTTAGCGAGGCCCGCGGTCATTTGCACGTGTACAGGGGACCTTCCGACTTACTGATCTGCTAAATAAAATAGCATCCAACGCGACGGACTCTGGTGAATTTTGCTGGAAAGGTAAACAAGTCATTTTTTCTGGCGGCGCACTTTGGCCTACTGCGTCAGTATCCGCGCGGGAAAGTCTCTCGGTTTAATTAATTGCACACGCAATTAAAAAGAGGGTCTCGAAGAGAAACGCTCCGGAATGCCGCCGGTGTTTTCTTCAAGTCGCGTTTTCTTAAAAAATGACTCTCGCTGCCAGGGGGAATAAGGGGTACGCGCGCCATCGCGGGCTCGGGAGTCGCCGGGGCCTCCGAAAGGGGTTGAGAGCTGCAAGTGCCGAGGCCGCAGGCGTGGGTGGGCGGCGCGGCGCAGCGAACGTTCCAATAGAACTGCAGGAGCGCGGCGCGCGGCAGCTAGATCCGGTCAGTCGGCGGTGGGAGCCGATTGGGAGGAAGGGAGGCTCGCGAATGCCGTGTGTGGTGGAACCCTAAATATAACGCCGAATAGAATCCGACCGTGGATCTCTGGATGGAATGAGGTGTCACGGCCGGCTGCGGTGTGGCTCGGTACAAGAGGGTGGGGGCGTCGAGGACAAAGAGCGCTCCGTCTTAACGGTGACATTTACGGATACGGTCACCGGATCGCAGCGGGGCCCGATGAACGGGGCGTGCGTCGTTTGTTTTGTTTCTGCTTGACGGCGAGGTCGCTTCGTATCTGATGGCGGCCGAGTGTTGGATATAGAGTAATCTGTTAGACACGCATCTTTAGTTAGCCTTTAGGTCTATTCCTTCGGACTGGGTAGTACGAGTTAAGCAGAGGGGAAACTTTGGGACCTGTATTAATCATTGATTGTTCGCTGTGTTTCGCATGACAGTTCTTGCTAATAGCTCAAGCTAAAAGTAGCATTTTTAGGCAAATCGTGTTGTCCTGTTAGTTTCACCCCAGCCTTCGCTTGTCATAGTTTGTTTACGTTTGCTTTTGCCGGAATTGGTAAATCTGCGCGAGATCTGAAGCGGCATCCTGACATTTTTACGATATCAACAGTGAGTAGTATGTAATAGTACCCACGTCAGCCAGAAGATGCGTAAACGATATGCTGAATGTACAAACTTGGTGTAGTATGTAGCCGTTATCACATGATACTGCTGATGTGGTAGCTGCTTGTAGATACTATTGTGTAATAGGATTACTACCGTTATGCAAAAGTGAAATTAAATAAACGTTGAGGTTAACCGTAACTTTTCTAGCCCAATTTTACAGTTTATCCGTAATGGAGGTAACTCCAGTGTCCCTTCCTGCACAGAATTGCCTGACTGGAACCAGTGTGTTGCAAAAGCTCCTCTTTAAATACCTTTAATTCCCCCAAAAGTATTGAATTAATTTAGCAAATTGAGAAAACCTGCCGATGCTACTTAGTGCCCGTTGCATATTTTAATAATAATACAGACCCCTTGTGTATTCAAAAAGCTTGTGTTTGGTGACTTTGAGTCTGTTATACAGGGCATATTACTGCCATCCCAGGATGACACGTATGCCGTCTCTCTGACCTTTTCCAGCACCAGCTCAGATTAGTGGAAGATGAGTAGCAACGAGTGCTTTGGTTGTGGCCGTTCCGGTCACTGGATCAAGAACTGCCCCAACGCAGGACGTGGACGTGGCAAGGGCCGCGGGAGAGGGAAAGGTGAGAGGTCACAGCCACCGGTTCTGCTCCCAGAGGTCAGAGAAACCTGGAGCATTCTCTGTACAGTCTATAACATGCATCACTCCCATATCTCTTCATTGGCCCCACATTAGCAAAATTTAACCCCCTCCTCCTTTTTTTTCTCCCCAGACCTCTTCTGTTATCGCTGTGGAGAACCAGGCCATGTTGCCAGGGACTGTGAGCGGACTGAGGATGGTGAGGAGGCTTCTTAAAGTTTTTCTCTGTGTCTGGAAGTTACACACATGATTACATTTATGCAGAATAAGCATTAACAGCCAGAGGTCTCTGTGATCGATTGAGATGGCTTTTCTTTGGGACTGTTCCCAGGATTCCCTTCATGAAAGTATCATGAGTGTAAGGTCTGTAATCATTTGTCACTGTAATGAATAAAACAGTGATTTATTACTATGCTGTTCTTCTCTGCATACGTCATAGGTTTCAGTTATCACTTTGAGGGAAACTGTAATAGTATATTTCTGTTATTGCTGTTCTGCAGCATTTGGAATAAACAGTCATGCACTTTACTGAAACTTTACAGAGACTGAATTCTATGCAGTTCTTACCCAATAATCATTGGAATGCTGATGGCAATGATGAAGTTTTTAGGTTTTATATTTTTCATCTAATGGTGCCATTCCACTTTCAGAATTTGCAAAAGTGTATTTCTATAACTATTAAGTTTATTGGTGAGATTTTTATCTGCGACTGGATTTTTCTGTCCTGTTGATATTTAATATTCTCTGCACATACACAGCAGCAAGGCTCTAAAAAATATAGTGTAAAAAAAAAAGTAAAAAGAAAAATAATAATTAAAAAATTAACTCTATATTCCGTAGAGAGTTCTTAATTTTGTGACCTCCAAAGACATTTCAGCACATCTGAAAGGAATAAGATGCGCTTGTTTGTATTGACTGGCAAACAAATGTCCTGCAACATGTATAAAACTATGCGTTGGCGAAGGACAGAGGTGGAGAGAGAAAAGCTATTCTGTTTAAGCATTATTATTATTTATTCATTTGACAGACGCTCTTACGCAGAGCGACTGAAAGGGCCAGCATGGAGTTTTATCTTAGGTACGTAAGTGCCGTCATAGTGTCATAAACTGAGTGTATCGAAGAGGTATACAAATTGTACTGGATAAAGGTTTTTGCTTTTGTTAATGTGTATAAATGGTTACATGTGATTTGAAGAACCTGCTTGAATTTGACAGGTGTCTTAAAGGGACGTGTATTCTGCCGTCTTCTCAAGATGGTGTGTTGACCCGTCACTCCTTACCTCTCCCAGCATGCTACAACTGCGGACGGGGCGGCCACATCTCCCGTGACTGCAAGGAGCCCAAGAAGGAGCGTGAGCAGTGCTGCTACAACTGCGGCAAGGCGGGCCACATGGCGCGCGACTGCGACCACGCCAACGAGCAGAAGTGCTACTCCTGCGGCGGGTTTGGCCACATCCAGAAAGGCTGCGAAAAAGTCAAGTGCTATAGGTAATGGACTGGGCCCTTAAGGACGGCCCTTTAAGGTTACCAGAGCAGGCATGCTGGGCACGTGTGGCCACACACTATGTGTAAGCGGATCCTACCACAAAACCTGAAGTATTTTTACCCGGCTGTCAACATTTTATTGAACAAGGCGAATCTTAAGTTACGCCTGATGGGGACTGACTTGAGTACTTTTCCCCTAATATTAATAAGCTGTTCTTAATACCTGGACATGACCTCATTGTAGTTAAATAAGTGTTTGGGTAAATTTGGCCTAGAGGTGCATTTTCAGCAGCTATGCTGTGTCCAAAGATAAGGTGGCACTGGGGGTGTTTCTGGGATTTGACTATCAGCGTTGCCACTTTCAGTCTGAAAAAATGTGGGGGGGAATTTTTTCAGGGGGGCAAGAACATAAAATAGGGTAGCTGAAGCCCCTCTAAATAGGGTGTAAAATTGTCTGTGGGTGACTTTCAGTCCCGTTTTAGGGTTTAATATTCCATCCACATTCATTCATTCCCACTTTAGTTGACCCGCCCCCAACACGATCGCCCAGCATATTGAACGTAGTTGGAGTGTTTTGCAAACTGGCTGTATAAGCTGGCGGTGTCTCCCCTTGCACTGCTGTTTCTCTTTCCAGACTATTTCCTTGGCTGCCATTGAAAAGAAACGCGTAGCTGGCTGTCTCTTCCTCTCAGAAATGGAGTGATTTTCTCATCCCCCCCCCCAGGTGCGGCGAGATCGGCCATGTCGCTGTACAGTGCAGCAAGGCGAGCGAAGTGAACTGCTACAACTGCGGCAAGTCTGGGCACTTGGCAAAGGAATGCACCATCGAGGCCACAGCTTAAGGCGTTTCCCGCGTCGCCCCTCCTTTTTCTGATTGATGGTTGTATTATTTCTCTGAATCCTCTTCACTGGCCAATGGTTGGCAGATAGAGGCTAGTCCCTGGCCAGTGAGCTCTTGACATGTAAAAGGAGGAAAGGGGTGGAGAAAAAAAATCCACTTTCTGCATTTAATACAAAAAAATGTTTATGTTTAGTTTGGTAGAGGTGTTATGTATAATGCTTTGTTAAAGAACCCCCTTTCCTTGCCACTGGTGAACAGGGATGAATGAACAGGATGAAGAAACATGCGGGTAGGGCCCCCCCCCCACTCCAGGCTTGGGGAAGCGAACCTCAGATGAGATGGGGGGGTGGGGAGAGAATAACAAAATCATGGAAGTCTGATGCTTCTGTAAGCGGTTTAATTTTTTTTTTCATCAAACAGAAACAAAAGTAACGGAGTTGGCCTGAGAATGTGAGACGGAAGGAACAGTTATAAAAATGTACGATGCAGGCATCCGTCTCGGCCTGCAGGCCGTATGCATCCATGTGGAAGTTAACAGAAAAGTCACCGTGATGATAAAAAAAAAAAACTATTCGATTCCAGGAGGTTTTCGAAAGCATAATCAAGGGGGAAGAAGAAAAAAATGCAAAAAGAAAGGATGAGATTTCTTTTGTAAAGACTCAAGCAGCTTGTTTTCTTCCGCGCAGGCGTAGCTCGCCTGAAATGCAGGTTTCGGCCTTAAAATTTTTTCCCCAAAGTAGTTTAGGTCGCTTCACCCAATGAGGAAACAAAAAAAAAAACTCCAAGAACAGTAGAGAGATGCAGAAAAAGCAGAATTTGAAGTTATTTGAGAAAGGAGAATGTTTTCACAGAAATCAAAAATGTTATTTTTGTACAATATATCACTTAGACTACTGTAAAAAAATATCATTTGCTTGTACTCAGTTTTTAAGTCGGATGGTAAATGCAACTAAAGTCCTAGAACATAGAAATGTAATTTTAAGCTATCAATAAAGCTGGAGGAGGAAGGGGAGTGAGACTGAAGTTGTCTTTCCTGAGTGGCTTTCATTGCTTTCTTTTTGTCCTGTCTCTAATCTTGGATGTTTGAAGGTGTATCATCCATTTTTTTTGCACTGTCACCAGGCAACAATGAGAGCGGCCGATGCAGGCCTTTGCTGGGTGAATTAGTGGGTATCATACCCGTCACCCTATGTTCCTGTTCTTGCAGGCTGGTGGGAATAACTCCTGCATCTGGTCCGGCTTCAACCCTTTTAAAGGTGTAGAAAAAAAAACAACTGTGAGATGGTTATTTCAGTCCATCCATCCATCCATCTATCATGCATAAACGGGTGAGGATTTCGGTGGCAGCAAGCCTAGCGGGTCATGCTTGACCTCTGTTACCAAGGTCACTGATGGCTCCGCCTCTTTCTTAGGGATACCCTGGCATTCCCAAGCCAGCTTGCAGATACTATCTTGGGTGTTTGTGGTAAGATGCCGCCAATAAATGATTAATGGGGAATGTGCTGAAATGGCCGTGTGGCTTTTTTTCTTTTCTTTTTAAATTTTCTTTTTTGAAATTCGAAACTTTGAAAGGATGCCTGAGCAGGCCTACCCCCTGCATTCAGCCATGGGGTGTCATTTCAGGGCGATTCCTTTCTGGTGACACTCGTCATATAAATAACCTGTGTATTAAACTGACTTACTTTAAATGCCTCTAATATCCTATGAGTCATTCTGGAGGAGCCAGAAGTTCTTGGAAAAAATAGATGAGTGGAGGCCACCTCCATAACCTCCAAGCGGCCATGTTTATTTTTTCCTCAGCTTTTTATTGGAAGTAGTAATTTTACAAGTTTGTAAAGGTATATTCCATATATCAGAAGTACTTTTAATAAAAATATTAATGCTATCATTACAAATTGTGTTATGAATGTCATGTATCTAACTGGCACAATGGCTCAGTGGGTAACACTTGCTTAACACCCCTGGGGTTGGGTGTTGAAATCCTGCCTCTGGGGTGTGTGTGCGCGTGTGTGTGCGCGTGCATGCGGAGAGTTTGCATGATCTCTCCATGCTGGGCGATTTTTCTTCTGTGATGCAAAGACTTGCAGTCAAGTTAATTGGTGTCTCTCACATTGGGTGAGGTGTATAATTGTGTGTGTGTTTGCCCTGAGATGGACTGGTATCTCATCCAGAATTATTTTAGGATTTGGTGATCAGTGGTCATTGGTGACACACCACAGTGCACAACAACAAAATGTGTCCTCTGCATTTGACCCGTATGTGACATAGCTGGGGGCAGCTAATTCAGCGCCAGGGAGCAGTGCTTGGGGGCAGTACCTTGCTCAGGATACCTCAGTCCAGTGTTTTCCACTATTTTGTGCTCCCTGGGATTGGCTCCAGGCCCCCTGGGGACTCTGACCACAATTAGCAATTGGCAGATGGATTGATGTCACATGGCTATTTTCCAAATTGGGCCTAGTGCCCAAAATGTCCCTTGTACAATATCACACCGTGAATCCAAGAGTGCAAAACGTAAGGTGATATACTTAGGTCTAATGGCTGATACTTAGTTTTCCAGATATTCTAGTTTAATTCAGTCAAGGTATTAATTTCAGTTTTAAATAATTTAAAGGGATGCCAACTGTTACGCAGCACATTGGACATTTTCAGCCTTTTATTCATGTTCCCATGTGCAATTTGACCAACTGGGATGCATGTGGGGTAGAAGAGGTGGGAGGAAACATCTCCATCCATAGAAAGTAAAGTTAGCGACGTGAAAAGGAATCCTTCATGGCAATTATCTAAATGTATCTGTGCTTGCTTCAAAACTTACAACGAAAGTCCATTTTTCAAGGGAAAGGCTCAGAGCTGGAAATTAGAACAAAACTGAAGGCTAGGAGGCTGGTGAGGGAGAAACGTGAGGGCAGGATTACCCAACACCACTGATCCTGTCTGCTGTAACTGAACCCGTGATCACCTGGTCGTCAACAAAGGTAGAGTGCTCTTAAACTGAGGCAAGCAGTTACCAGGGGGTGGTGGACAGAGAGAAGCCCAAGTATTGGATGTGCTCTCTGACTCCGGTATGGAGCTTCCTTCAGGTAAGATAGCGGCTTTTTCAGGGCTGAAGGATTGATGCTTCATCAAAATAAAATACGCATGTAGTTGTATCTTCTGTACGTATGTGCAGGAAAATAAAGGTCTAAATATCCATTCCAGGGAAGAAGCAATTTGTGCAGTGGTCTACGAATACTTGTTTCCAAATCAGAAAAAAAATATTCTCAATAAATATGTAGGTATCCTACAGGTGGACTTTGTTAGTTATAAGTTATGTTTGTCATGTAGATTCCACACAGATGATTTCTGCCAAGACTCTAGCGATGTCTGAAGATGCTGAACAGCACACAGAGCAAGAAGGGGGGTGGGGCAACTCAGAGAAAGGTGGAGGGGAGATGGAGGGTAAGTACAGCATCGGCTCCATGAGCCCGTCTTCAGGAGAGGAATCTCTACTGAGAGCAGCGAGATCAGGAGCTGAAACCATGGAGTCGGCTCTCCGGGGGGGGCTGGAGTCACCACTGCAGGATGAGAGCCTCAACAGCACAGCTCAGCACACATCCCCTCTGGAATCCATCAGCGAACTGGATGAAAATGATGAGCACGCAAATGGGGGGTCTGAGCTCAAGAGGGGACCAGCAGATGGGGCAGTGAAAGTCAAGGGGCAGACCACAGAGACATTACCCCCACTGTCTCCTGGGAGGAAGAGGATTGAGGTAGCGGAAATTTCAGGTCACACGGAAACTCAGTCAGGTGCCAGCTTGGTGCAGACCTCAATGTCTGAGGGCACCTATGATGATTTGTTGCAGCTAAATGGCTCAAAGGTGGATCCTTCGGAGTGCCCACGCAGTGCTTCAGCTAACAGATTTTTCAAAACAGAATTTGACAAAATGCAAGTGGAGGAAACTTGGGTGGGCGAGGACTCCTGCTCTCCAAGTGAGAGTGGAATTGACAAGGAAAAAGAAGGACAGACGCTTATGAAAATCTGTCCAGTAGATTGTGATGGAAATATCAAAGGTGCTAAGCAGGATACACGATTGCCAGTCACATTGCTAAAGGAGCTACGTGACGTCCAGATGCAGCAAGAATCTCACCAGGCAGAGATTAAACACCTGAGCTCCAAACTGACGGACTCAACAGGGAGGATAAGAGAGCTTGAGTATGAGCTGAACTCAGAGAGGAAGAGGAATGAGAGCCATGCCTATAAAATCCAAGAACTTGAGAAGATGTCCAATGATTCTCTCATTGAAGTACTGACAGAATGCAAATCCAAGGTGGAGCAGTTTGAAGAGCTTAAGCACTCTTCAGTGGACCTTAAAATTCAGGTGAGTAACTCGTCTTATATCTCAGCTCTGAAGATGCATGAGATCAATTTACCTCTCTGTTGAAAGACTGGAATTAGTTTGTTTATAGGTGTGGGTTTTCAGATGTTAGTCACATTTTTTTGCACGTTGTAGAGTATAAAAGGAAGCATAAAATTCGAGCGAGTGTGCATGTCCATCTCAGCTACAGGCTGCCCAGGGCACAGTGGCCTTCCTGCAGCGGCGGATGGTTTCACTGGAGGAAGAACGCATCCAGAGGCAACACGAAGTTCTCCAGCTGAGCCGAGAGCTGGAGGGAGCCAGGAAGGCATTGCGGGAGAAGAGCACCGAGGCAGCCTGGGTCAGCAAACAACTCCAGGCTCTCCGCCGGGAGGTGGAGGGGAAGTGGGGGGCGGGGGCCACTGTCGAGGAGAAGCCCGCCAACGGTCACGTCGACATGAGCCACCCGCCACGGTCCAGACAGGACTCAAGGGTGTGTGTCCTGCTGTGATTGCAGTCTGAAGGCACAATTGTGGTCAACTGGTCATATTAGTGTATCATATTTTACAGCCATTCAGGCAACAGAAAGTCACTGGCATTTCCTTGAACTGCCACACTGGGTTTAGGAGCACAAAACAAAGATTAGGTATCGTGACATATTTTCTGCATTTATCTTTGTTGAATAGAGATTCATACTTGACTTCGTGGAAAACACAAGGCAACTGTAGCACTTATTCAAAGGATCAAAGATTGTGCCAGGGAATCATTATTTCGCGATTTTACTGGAGGAATAGAGTAGAGTCCGACGGTTAAGAATTACGATTCAAAAGCGAAAAACCTAGAGAAATTTGGCTTAGTATAAATTTAGGTGGGGCGGATACATCAAAAGTCCCGCGTTTCTAGTTCATTTCCAAACAGTAGCGCATTCAATAGCATCACATTGCGAATATAGCCCTTGACCTATTTATCCGTGGCAGATTTCTGCATGAATCCTGAGGCTCTGATAATATCATCACCCTAAATTGCTAGCATAAATAGCACGTTTTTGACCGACGGTATTATTTAAAATGGTTTTACTCTTCCGGTCTTTCGCTGTATGTACGATCTTATTCATCTGAACCCCGTTATTACTGCAGGCAATGGAAAGCGGAGATTCATCCTAGTTCTAGTTGCAGCCGGATTTGCGTGTCGCGGACATGCGCGAACGCGGTTCACCTGCGGCCAATTTCAGCCTGACTGGGGGACTGGGACCAGCAACTCCGGCGTCTGCGAAAACATGCCGAATGAAATCCTATGAGGATCGCACATACATCGCCACTCGCCGGGCTTAAACCTTTCCGCTTATTCGGGGCAGCTTTGATTTCAGTAAAATATTGATTTGATTTCTGTAGTCTGCTATTAAGACACTCTCCAAAGACTGGTCAGGAATAAGCACGTTGATTATAATTATGTCTACGGTTATAATTGCATCTACGATTTATCATGGATATGGGACAAGGAAAGTAGGTGAAATTAACTGGCATATTTAACTGTATTATTGCTTAAAATAAAATTTCCCTACTGTGCATAATTATAATTTAGTAGTTAGGCCTACTGTATACTGTAAGCAACTACACAGCATTATAAGCTTTTTTTCTTTGGTTATATGCTTATAATGATATTTATGTAATTTCGAAACTGAGAGGGCAATCTGTCCGTACAGGTTAAAGTATTCAAATGATGCACACTATGTGTGCAACAGTAAATACATTGTACAACTGAAATGGAGCTGTTTGTGTTTTTGTTTAAACATAGGCCTACGTTCACTTAAAACATCTCATGATGGTAAAAGTTAATGAAGTAATAATAATTAGGCACTGTAGTGCACAAAAGCTTTTGTTAGTTTTGTGTCCTACAAAGGGGAATGGCGCCCTCATTAAATTTGCAGGATGGAACCTTACTCACCCTGTGGGGGCAGATACCTACCCCCAGCCGCTTGACAGAAAAGCATTGTCCGATCGAGATGATGGACACACCGTGTCCCGAACTTCTCAACACTTTCTCTTATGAGGAGAACACACAGCTAAGAACGCCCCATATACAGTAAGTGCATCGTGGATAAATTATTCATGGGCGCCTGAGGTACGATGTAGGTCAAGTGGATGGGTAATCAGCTTACCCCTGTCAGGTGTTTACCCTTTCCCATAAAAACACAATCAAAATTTGATTGCGAGGGTTCATGTTTGCCCAATTACTAATCAACGCCGGTTTCATAAATATGAGTCCACAGGCAATGGTGAAAAATTGTAGTATTTTTCCCTCCATAAGTATTTATTAGGGGTGCACCTAATTAAATTATAAGCCAATCAGATACAGAATAGGATGTATATATGGCTCGACCACGCTAGATACTATTTTCTACAGGCCAAACTCATTATTTCACCATACAGATATATCTTTTCTACATCCATACGTTTCAGTGGTTGTAGCCTTGGGCATTATGAAATTCAGGGGTATTTGATTTCACTGACTCCCCCATAGCTGTTCATCCAGTACTGGGTCACAGCGTATTTGGTTTCAAAATTTTTCAAATAAATTTCCCGGAGGTTCCTGATACACAAGAGACTGTTGCTGTTTAGAAGCAGCTAACAGCGATGAACTATTATGTGTCTACTGAGCAGCCTATGCAGTTTGCTTTGCTATGGGGTCTTTATGCTATTGCTGCATAGAACTGGGAATATTGTGTGTTAAGCTACAGATATTATGGGAAAAAGATCACTATGGTTGGTCAGTGCTGGTCCAATTAATGCATGACTGCAAAGCATTACCTATCAGCTTTTTTATTTAGGACTAAACCAAAGGAATGCATCATTCTCAGAATTCATATCAAGATTCAGGCCTATATGTACGAGAGCTATGGCACAATGAAAAACGCTGAACTTCTGGACCCGAGGATGGCTTGTGTGACTCAGATTGGGTTTCTCCGCTGAATAACTGGAATCGGAATCCCTGCCAAGCTTCTAAACTGTGCTGTCAGCAGATGGCAAGACGGACAGTGGGAAGTGACAATGGGCCTGTCAACGTCAGGCAAAATAAAGGGCTACGCTGTCACTATGGGCAAGAGACCGACTGATGGACAGGAGAGCAAAAGAGGGGGAAATAGACACCTAGAGACATACAGGTGCCTAGACAGCCTGTGTCTGTTCTAGAAAGAACGTTATTTATTTTGCTCCAAGTGAAAAGCTAGAAGTTGTCATAATTCATTTTACTTTCTCAAGAGCCAAGTACCAAGTGAAATAACTTAATTTACACTGGGAATCAGAATATTTTCAACCCACTGTTGTTTAATGGGCTGTTCCCTTGCACACTTCCATCCAAACATAACACGTGAAGGCTGGACTGAATTTACCAGACAAGCAGGCCCTGGGCGGCTAGTTTCAGACTCAGGATCCCTGCAAGGAGAAGAGGGAGGGGCTCATGCCATCTGCCTGAATGACAGTTAAAGTACTTCTGCTTGAAACTCCTTCAAACAAGATGTTGAGGATTTAAGGCCCTTTTTCACATAAATGTAAAAATTTCTTTAATTTAATGAAAAACAATCAAGATTATTTTATCTAGGAAGGAATGGTATTATTATCCTCAACATGAAAACCATACATCAATTTATATGATCAACATGTCTACATGACTATTTTGTTCTTATGATTCTTGCCTTTTAAAATAAAGCCTAACATATCAACATCAATTGAGCCTAAGTATCTTACAGTAGTCTTGCACATACAGTCCTGAATGATTTAATATACAGAATTTCAAAACTGATGTACAGTATATACATATATGCCGTATATATATTTTCAAGTAGAAGGGCAACTGTAATGTGCAATAGGATAAATAATTTTCCCCCAACCAAATTAAAAACAAAATCTTAAATTATAAGCCTTCGCTGACAAGTGGTATGTGAACATTAAAAACAGCACCACCACGTAGTAACTTAACGGCAGTGGCTGCGCAATATTCACTATTTTAATGTAGCATTCTTACGCCACACCCACAATTACGTTTCAAATGTAGGCACTGGGTAAAAATGCTTTGGAAAACTCCATAATATAAATCAGATTCAGACTGCCACTACACGAGTTATAATCTGTATGAAAACAGACCGCAGGAAACAAGGTCCTCTTGCTGAATACTCTTCTAGAAGCCGATCGAGAATTTTTTTCCGAACGAAAAAAAGAAGTAATAATGAGGGCTAAACTTGTGCCAAGAAATAAAATAATTCAAAACAATCGGATTGGACTCAAGGTTAAATATAAAACATGTGATCCGTTGCGCCACATAAGTAAATATTTGGCGTAAAGTCCACACCCAGAATGTAAAACGACTTAAGTTTGCGAATCGGTTTTATTGCAGCATTTATTTAATTGGATTTAACAACTGCACTAACAGCTCTTGTATTCTAGAGGTGTATAACATCAGTAGCGTTAATACCCGTTTGCAGACCATGGCGTTAGCTACACACGTGACCAGCCAGCTTACGTGTTTATTTCACCTTTCACCCTTCAACCCTGACATTTCGGTGACAACTTCCGGAACTTTTGTAATCGTGTGTGGTGGGAGAAAACTAAGCGCGAGAAAGGCGTGGATAATAAGCTGCAAATATGGTATAGTTTGAAATATATACTGTAGTTTGTTAATAATCATACTGGGATGTACTTAAGTCACACTAAGTAATAAGCAAATGTCCCGTGCTTAAATATGATATTTGCTATGGCTTGTAGTTCGTTAACTGAATTGTCACCGTGTCATATTAAGAAGTATAACCATAATAATGCAGTATGAATATCAAAATCGGAAATCAGATATCGTTGTTTGTAATATTTAAACATTCTAGTAATACATATGGTAAATTCCTGAAGAGTTAATGCTGCATTAGCTTTGCTAACGTTCAACATGAAGACACTGGCTCGGGGTTAGCGTTTTAATGTTCATTAACGTGACGTTACAGTCTGCATGTTAAGTTTGCTATATTAGCCATATTATATATATATAATACTTTTCCGACGTTTGAACTCTATAATCACTTAATATCGAAACATACTAACACTGCTCACTCAGAAACGATGCTGAATGTTGAACCATAATGGTGCTTGTATTACTTAATCTGACCTTGTGAGTCACAAAATGTTTTTTCTTTAAAAACAGGCCCGAAATGCAGAAAAGGCCATGTGAGTTCATTTCTAAACTACTCTTATCGCTTTGAACTTTATGCAGTTTTTGTCTGTTCTTTTTTTTAACCTACATTTTTGTTAAACTATTGAGACGTGTGACTCTAAATATTATTGTGTCTTGAGTTGACATGCAACATAGTCTACTGTAAACTCATTTAATGTCAATTCTCATGCATTTTTAATTTCTATCGAAACATTAAGTAGGGCTGAGTTTATGGGGATTTTCAGTATGAATTTCGATTTTTTTTTTCTTCTGCTGACAGGACGGCCTTGGCCCGATTTCGTCAGGCCCAGTTGGAGGAGGGGAAAATCAAGGTATGCGTGAAATATATATAATCTGCTCATAATCATCATTACACTACGTTTGTGCAATAATGTGCATGTGTATGGCGAACAAGACATTGCATGGCCTCATATGATAACAAAAGTGTAATCGAGTAAGAGGCTCTGCTTTTCCTGTAGATGAATAACGCATGTGAAGCGTAATAGTTGTGTGCTGAGGTAGCTGACTAGGTAGTACTACGGCCCTCCCCTCCTGGTCTGGAATTGTGATTTTCTCTCCCACTCTGGGTGTGTGGAGCTTGCATGTTCTCACAGTGTTAGCTTGAGTTTCCTCCAAATGTTCTGGATTCCATCTGCAGTCCAAAAACATCTGCATTACCTGTAGGCTGTGATTATACAGTATGTTTGTTTGCGCACCCTGTGGCTCACTGCCATCCTGCTCAGCGTGTCTCCTGCCGTGTGCTGCCTGCTCACTGTGATCATTTTGAGCATATTAATATTACAGGATAATTCTGCAACATTGTTTCAAAGGTTAAATTTGTTATTTAAGGTCTTAAGCACTTTCTGGAATAGCTTTCTCTAACATTTCATTTGAATGGTTCCATTTGGGTTTTGTAGAAAAAGACCTCATTTGCTTTGTAAAACTTGTAGATTGGTGTGTAGAAATTTTCGAAAGTGCTCTGTATGGTTTATACCTTTTTTGCTGATTTGTTTTTAGTTATTTCTGTTTAAACTGATTTATTTTCCATTTGTTTTTAGGAAAGGAGACCCTTTCTTGCTTCGGAGTGCAACGAGTTACCCAAAGCAGAGAAGTGGAGACGACAGGTAGGACATTTTTCATGTCATGTATATTAAATGTATATACCCGTGTTTCTTTTCTTCTGTTTAATGTACATATA
>JAODJW010000127.1:6172207-6188023 GCA_026777045.1 Hyperopisus bebe | reverse complement strand
GATCTGCATGGAGGAATGGGCCAAAATACCAGCAACAGTGTGTGAAAACCTTGTGAAGACTTGCAGAAAACTTTTGATCTCTGTCATTGCCAACAAAGGGTATATAACATAGTATTGAGATGAACTTCTGTTATTGACTAAATATTTATTTTCCACCATAATTTGCAAACAAATTCTTTAAAAATCAGACTGTGGTTTTCTGGATTTTTTTTCCTTATTTTGTCTTTCATAGTTGAGCTATACCTATGATGAAAATTACAGGCCTCTCTCATCTTTTGAAGTGGGAGAACTTGCACAATTGGTGGCTGACTAAATACTTTTTTGCCCCGCTGAACTTTTAACAGCAGACCATGATACATGCAGTTTATTATTAAACTGTCTGAGATGTGTGTATAAACCATGTGAGTGTATGTGGTGTATAAGCTCCATAACAAACATACAGTGCTGGTTGTTAATGTGGCAACAGTTTAATGCACTCTATCTTTTAGGGACCTTCCATTCACAATAACTTTATAGCAGTGCATGCTGTATATTCAGGTGTTTAACCAATTGGAAGTCTCAATAGATAAACTTTATCTTAGGTAAAAATAATGATCGTCTCATACATTCATTTCAGAACATTAATGCTGTTTGAGGTTCTGTTGCCCTCCTATTCATCCTCATGTAAAGGTGGCTAGATTTGTTAATTACATATTTTTTTTTTGGGGGGGGGAATTGTTTTGAAGTGTATATTGTGATGAAGCATTGTGACCTCACAAGCCAGACTGGCTGGCAGTTACGGACACGCATTTTGCACAAGTAAACAATGTCAGGCAGGAAGTGAGATTAATGTAGCAGATTCCAAACCTGGCTGACATATGGGCGTATAAAACAGAACATGAGTTGTGGTTCGCCTTGTTCGCTGGTAAGCTTTCTCCTCGGGTGCTGCCTGGGCACTTAATTAAGAATCAAGCTGTTGTTTGCCACAGATTTGTGTAATGAGCAGATGGTATTAAGTATTTACAGAATGATGGAAACAGACTCAAATTTTATTTGCTCAAATTTCACGTTAGTGACTCTTTTATTCTGAACAAATGCCCATTTTTAACGGATTCCTCTCGTTGCTGAAATCTCACATTCTTTGCTCGCATTTTTTTTGTCAGTAGCACTTCATTCAATGGGGGCAGCGTGTAAATCAGCAGTTTAGATTTCTATGCCTGTGTCCAGAAGGTAATGGCTTCAAACACCATGTCTGACAGATCATATCACTGTTGGGCCCTTGAGCAAGAACCTTAACCTAGGGCATATATATTGATAAAATCATATCATGGTTATGAAAATTAATCAATTTCAGTAGCGCTACAGGCAGTCGCTGGGTTAAGAATGTTCGACATGCACAACTCGTTTACAAACAGACTACCAATAAGTCTATTATATGAATAATTTGGGTTTAAATATTATAGTTCATAATAACAAATGCACACATTATTTTGCGCGATAATAGGGTGTGAAAATGCTGCAATGGATTGTCAGCTTGAGGTACAGTATTGAAGCACAGGAGCATTGAGGTTAAGAAATAATGGCTTTAATTATATTGTGATAATATTGTTTCATATAAAAAAAAAATCATCATCATAAAATATTTTGCATATCACCCAGTCCTACCTTAACCCCAGTTGCTTCAGGGACAGTATTTGATCCTGCCCTCTGATCCACCCTTAAATCAGAAGGCCATTGGTGCTGTAAAGGGTGGGAAGTTATGATAATTCCCAGGGGATTTGAGTGGGTTGGGGGCCCAGTATAACATGGTTTCATAGGGCCCACAATCTCTAGCAGTGCACCTGTGGAAACCATAAGGTTTCACCCAGCCTCAGTCACTGGAGTGTAATTGAAACAATTTGTTTCTCACGTGCTTTTTAAATAATTCACAGTAAATGGTCACTGATCTGTCATCCCCACTGTCATCCACAATTAGAGTCACGATCTTGTCAGTAGAATTAACTCTGCATCACAGTCCCATGCTAGGAAACAGTCAAAATGGCGGCTCCTTATTCATCTACAGTTGGTACACCTTAAATACACTGCAGATTTCAATTGCCAACAGACCTTGTTGTAAATATTATATAGTTCACGTCTACATATTCTCACCATCCGAATGTCTTCCAGTGTTTGCTGTCTTTCGTATTGGCATTTATTAGCAATGTTATTGGCAAAGGTATTAAAGTGACCAATTGGGTATTAATAATGTTAATAACTGATGGATGTTTTCTTTCAATCCACTTAGTGAACTGAAGGAAACCTTTAAGCTTCATGGCTGGAAAGTTAGTTATTAGTAGATTTTTGAAGTTAATGGTGTAATTCAATCTCCCCTTCTTCAGCTCCAACCAGGGTTCGGCTTGCTATTTGATATCGACGGCGTTCTTGTTCGAGGGCGGACGCCCATTCCCGCAGCGAGGAAGGCCTTCCAGAAGCTCCTCAATGCCCAGGGCCGCTTCGTGGTGCCTGTGGTCTTTGTCACAAATGCTGGGAATTGTCTACGTCAGACCAAAGCAGACCAGCTCTCTCATATCCTGGGAGTGCCGGTGAGTCAGTCTCTCATCTTTGGTTGTGATGTCATTAACTTGTTTCACAGTTTAGACCTTTATCTCTCAGTGTCACCCATACGTACGGCAGGTTATGGAGTGATACAGGATACATTTCTGGATCTTGAGCCAAGTGTAAAGGCTTCTGATGTGTAAATCCATCCCCTTCATGCTGAAGTCTCTCTAGCAACCAGGTTACCCTTCTTGTCTTTAGTAAACACAATACAAGAAGTAATACAATCATTTACAACACAGAAAACATTAAAATATTAATGAATTAATGCATTTACCTGCAACTCTGTACTAGACAAGTGACTGGAGGATGGTTGGAATTTTATAATGAAACTTTCCTACTAAGTTTTATTTAAAGCCAACTTTATGTGTGGGAGAGAAAAGGTTTAGGCTATCTTACAAAATTATTTTAGGAAACATCAGTAAGTTCTGTTAGCATTTCTTAATATTATTTTGCACTAGCACAATAAGTGTTAAATTGTAAAAAAAAAAAAAAAAACTTGACATTTAGGTTTTTTTCTAAAAACCCATTAGAGTAATATCAAAGAATATTGGGTGACTTCTACAGAAACTCTAGTTGACCTTTTAGACAGGAGTAATGTCTTACAGTTTTCAGGTTACGAATGACATCTGTTTCCTAAATCTGTCTTTAAGTTGAATTTGTAGCTAAGTCGAAGCAATAATACAGTAATAACAAAAGTAACTACATACAGCACTGTACTGTACCTCGGGGTGATAAACCACTGAAACTGCGCAATGTTTTCATAAGCATCACAAAGTAGTAGTATGTTCATCATTACAAACCATTGAATGTAATGCAAATTTTTAATACAATAAACTTTACAGCAGTCCATTTGTAAGTACAAGTAACCAGGGGACCTGTCTGTACAGAAGAACAGGTAGCAAATGTCTGTATTAAATATACAGTTGTGTTTGTTAGGGTTCTCCTGTTGTGAATGGCTTTCCGTGTATGTGTGTTTTTTTTTGTTTGCTGTTGGGATCTGATTGCAGAGTAACCCACTAACAACCTGTGTGGTCATCCGCGTGACACTGGTCTGACACTGGTGAACAGTGACTGCTGTGCCACTTTGACAGATCTCCCAGGATCAGGTCATGATGTCACACAGTCCTCTGAGGATGTTCAGGAAGTACCACGACAAGTGTGTGCTGGTGTCTGGACAAGGACCTGTGCTGGACATCGCCAAAAAGTGAAGTGCAGAGCATGCTTTACCTGTAGCGCCTCATCAAGTCAGGTTTCTCCAACTCTGCATGTCTTGCATTGTCTTTGTTTTGCCAGCACTTCTGTGAGTTGGTCATATCTTGTTAATGGTATTATTGTGGGGTTTTTTTTGTGCAAGCAGTTGAAGCTGCGATAAAGCAAAAACGTTTCTTTACTCGGCACAGATTTTACACATTTTATTAAATCAAACACACCTTAAACGTCCCAGTATGATTTGATCTATTAAAAGATCTGTTAAAATGGTTGTTATGACTCACACCAGTATGACCTGGGTGCTTTCAGAACTGAGAACCACCACTGCAGCTGTTACAGCAGACTATAGATGAGTGGTCTGCCACAAGCATTTCCAGACTAGATTAAACCACTCTCAAACCACTCTCAAAAACAGCCAAATGTGCAGGCCAAGCACAATCAATCATTTTGCTTTGTGATATAACTCAGGAATCCATATAACATTCTGGGAGTTATTGTCAAACACTTACTCTTCTGCATCTTCCTTAAATGCGATTACAGCACATGGGTCTTTCAAACTGGCATATTCCCAGATGACAAGAAGACCGATATTATATCATAGTGAAGAATTTATTCCCTGCCACTAAAATGTTTTGAGGATAAAAATCAGCTAAAACTGGGATCAGTCAGTTATAATTAGTCAAAAACACTTTGATCTTTCTGTGAAACTCTGAGGGGCATGTTTCATTGTCACGTGTTTGGTGGGACATGGTGAAATCCTTATGCCACAGTTATACAAGCGGACAAACAGCAGTGCAAGACAAGACAATGCAAAACAGACAAAACAGTGCAATATAAGTATGAGTAAACAATAAGTAATATGTGCAAAGTAGACAAGGATGCCAATAGAATAATTATGAAATGTGAAACTTGATTATTCTCTAAATCAAGTGTTTCTTAACCCAGCTCTCAGACCCCCAGACAGTCTACACGTGGTCTACTCCGTGTGCCCAGGAGGGACCAAACATGTGGACTGTCAGGGGATCCCACAGACTGGGCTGCTCTAAATCATACAGAACATTGAGAGTGAATAATTGCTTTGATGACTGAGTGATTCACCTGAAACGTGCCTCCACAGTTTGGGCTTTGAGAAGGTGCTGAGCATCCACATGCTTCGAGAGTCGTTCCCCCTGCTGGATGTGGTGGACCACAACCGGCGTCCTAAACTCCCGGTGAGTCGAAGCGTTATGTCTGCTTTCTGTCCGTCAGGCTCTTTGGCTGGGTTTCTGCCTTCTTATAGATAAGCGGATAATTCCGAGTGGCTCTTTTCACACCGGTTAATACATATTTAACTTTCCATCTGAGGGCTTCAGCCAGGGGTGCCGCTGGAGATTTTGGGCCCCATGAAAGCATATCAAATTGGGCCCCCAACCCAAACCAGTCCAATGATGTTCTGAATTGTTTGAGGCCATTTACACTCAGAGACCCCTTGAAATCATCCTAACATCACACCCCCTTTACGACACCCCTGGCTTCAGCTCACGGCTGATATTTCGGGAGTTCTGGGAATTTTGAAATGAGATCAGTCATCTAAGGAAACTTTTAAAATGCGTGAGATTGCTTGAGAGTTTTTGATAGCAGCAGTACATATCAGATGGAATAATTTAACAGTGAACAGGAGTAACAGTTTAAATGCATTTGCCATGTGCTTATGTAGTGTATGTCTTTAACTGTGTTTATTTCTTCAAATTTAATTTATGAGGAATTGTGAAGTTTTTAGGAATAGTCATATACATAGTCAAAAGATACCATTGTTTTTCACAGTGGGTATGTCATACTGGAATTGTGGCTGATTTATATTGTGAAATGTATATATCTGCCCATTTCCTCTTAACAAAACAGGAAACAGATTTTTCCCTTTAGTGAGAAACACTACATGTAGTGGTCCTTTAACATCTCATTGAATATTAGCATGTTTTATTTACACGTACAATTAAAATTTACTGTAGGTCTAGGCCAAACCTCTGAAATGTTTTTTCTTTGTATTTTTGTAGTCATCTTCCATTGCTAATATCCCCCAAATTGAAGGTAAGTATTTATGCTGTCATTCAGTAGATTAATTACTGTATTCTCATTACATCTTGAATAGAACAAATCTCGCAGGTCAAATTATGTGAATGTTTTAATAGCCTGCATGCATTTTTTTATTTCTTCTGCCCCCAAGCCTACTTTAAACACCTAATACCTGAATAGTACCTTGAATAGTTAAGTAGAGGCTCAATGCCACACCTGTTCAAGACTCAATCCATTGTTTTCAGTCAATTGATTTCTATAATGCAGTGGCTTGCCTTTAAGCACGCCCAAAAATATACACATGCACGGGCTTGTTTGTGCTTTGACTTTCTCTTTGTAGCCGTTATTCTTTTCGGTGAGCCCATTCGGTGGGAAACGAACCTGCAGCTTATCGTTGACATTCTTTTGACCAATGGAAACCTGGGTCACGCCCACCAGAATCTGAAGGCCCCCCATCTTCCACTGTTGGCCTGCAACATGGACCTCATGTGGATGGCAGAGGCTCACTCCCCACGGTAGAGCATTCTCTGATGGGCGCTGCTGTTTAAGAGCCATGGCTCGGGGCAACGTTTAATCCATGTACCTCTTAGTCTCAGCGCACGTTGGCGAAAATCGTCTTCTAAGTCACAAGACGACTGTCTAAAACGGAAGTTTGTACTGCAGCTGTCAGTCTGTTATCATCCCACACGTATACTATTGATAGAATTAATGTAATAGTAATGAACATCTGATTAACAGGGTTAGCCTGAAATGGGGCTAAAATTCTTAAATAGTATAGTATAAATATAAAATCATTACAAATTCAGAAGTTTATCAAAACCTATTATAGTATAGACACGAGAGGTCATGTACCTGTCAGGATTTAAATGAGTATTTTTCCAAATCAATTTGTAGAAATACAGAAGCAAAATATGGATGGAATTTCCATAAACAAAACTTGTGCTTTTAGATATTGGCTTGTTCAATGTTTAGATGAGTAAAATTGTGGTTCTAGAGCGACCAGTTTCTCTATATAAAGGTTTGGTCACGGAGCCTTCCTAGTTTGCCTGGAGAACATCTACAAGAAGATAACAGGCAAAGAACTGAAGTACGAGGCCCTAGTGGGCAAACCCAGCGAGCTGACGTACCAGTACGCCGAATACCTAATCCGAGAGCAAGCCTCGGAGAGGAAGTGGAGCCGGCCCATTCGGTCCCTGTATGCCATCGGGTATGAGCAAATCATCTGTGTCACACAGCCAAGCTAAAGCAGTGTCCGGGTAGCAGAATCTTCAGTATGATGGCAGGGACTTTGTAGCATTTTAGTTGCACTGAAATTGTATGATTGCCAGGTTTTAGGACTACAATTTTGTTGTTAAAAATGTAAACGGGCAATTTAAGACACACAGTTCCCGCCAGAATTGGCACCGTTGGTAATTAAAAGCAAAATGGGCTTGTTTAAAGTAACATATTGTTTCTTTTCCTTCGTCTTTGAATCAGGGACAACCTCATGACTGACATCTATGGTGCTAACCTGTACAACCGCTACCTCGAAGAGCGGCTCACCAGGAAGAAGAGGAAGGCAGTGGCCAAGATGGCCACCGTCACGGGCTCCTCGGGCATGCTGTCTCAGGAGGATGACCTGGACGGGCCTTGGGAGAGTGAGCTGGCCGCTCCCTCTGCCACCAGCTGCAAGTCCATCCTGGTGTGCACTGGCGTCTACAATCCCCACACGGAGGTTCTGTCCGACGGAGGCCGGAAGTCGCAGCAGGCTGCGTTCCACGGGCACCGTGACTTCCAATTTGACCCGGTTCTGGTGGAGCCAGGGCATATCGTGCGGGACGTGAATGAGGCTGTAGAACTCATCTTCGAGCAGGAGAAGTTTGTGGCCCAATAGCTTCAGATCACACTTTATAATGGATCAAGACCATCGAGATCATTTGAGCCTTTCCATAGCTTAGATGGATAAAAAGCCATGTGTTGGATTTGTTCAGTGTATTCCAGAACGGATATAAGAAACAAAGACCAACTGTCATTTAGACACAAGATTTCAGACATTTAGGAGACTCTGAAGTAAGCATTTTTAACAATACAGTAGTGTATGCTGTGTTTAAAAATCCCCTATTGTTAAATTTATCAAAAGATGTTTGTCTTAAGATTTATTATATTGACAAAAGATCTTTGACTACAAAATTTTATTAGGTAGCTAGATACAGAGTAGATATAATTATGGTTGTTAATGTTAAAGCTAAATTAATATTTTACAAAATAATGTTAAAATTCTTTACCAGTACTCTAATTTTAAAAATTACCTGTTTATGTAAATGAGAGATTATTTTTTTCCCATGCATTTTATTTCCAGTAATTTCTAAGAGCTGCTCTGTAATGGGCATGGAACCAGTCACAGTGGCGTTTTGGTTGGTTGATAGGAGCTAATGGCTTCCGTTTTTAAAGTCTTTAACAATCCAAAAATTAACAAAGGAGAGGTGAGTTACATGGGCAGCTACACAATTAAGGACATCACTGTACTGTACTGCACTGAGAAGAGCTGGCTTTTGTATATGTGTTTATAGACTGGGTACCTGCATTGATCTGCTAGTACGTTTTTTTTTCCCAGTGGTACAATCCGCTGTAGTTAACGCGGTGGTGAGTTATACCCATTGGCTGCGTTTTAATTGCGCTACATTAATTGAACAACACGCAGCTGTGCCACATTACTAGGCTGAAGCCAAGTAACACTGAATAAGCTGCAGTATTAATTTATGCGTTACGTCTTTAGTCTAAGTTGTGGTCATCCTACCAACTGCCTCTGTTCCCGAAAACGAGGAGAGCAACGTGCAGATTTTAATAACCTTACCTGTGCGTGTGGTGATAAAACAATTCGGAGTGCCTTGGACACCAGGCAACTGTTATGGTAGACGTACAAATATGAAAATTACATTTTGATAATCGCATAAAATGTTTCATGTAATTTCAGTGCGGTTTCTTTGCTCTTTGTTTACAATTACAGCGAATCGAATTAAAAATGTTTTAAAAGAGACGTCTGAAATCTGGATCGGAGGATAACATCCGCATACACACACGCAGAACCGCTTCCGAAACGTAATCCTGCGTTAATGTTTATGCAAATTTTGTACCTTAAAGAACAGTAAAGGAAATGCAAATTTTTGTTAGGGGTTCGGACGGCGAAGAAGCACCGCGTCGTGCTGGCAGACCGGCGGATCAACGCGCAGATGAGCGGAATGGGCACGTGGGAGAGGAAACGAAGTACTCTAGTTAAAAGATGATGTGGATGTCCGTGGTTAATGCGGGTTACCTTCCCTAGCTGCTTCTGACGGCGGTAATACGATGTTAAATGCGCCGTACGGCTGGGCTTATCCCCCCTGCTCCGTTTACGCGATTTTAATGCAGTAGAGGACTTTACTGTAATAATGGAATTCTTGAATTTTTTTTGCCTGAAAATCTTGCATTAACAATGTGTAAAGAAATGAGACAACATTTTCTGCTCATAGAATTAACTTTATTTCAATATAAACAAATAATTTAGAGTCGATTTACTCATATGCTCAGAATAAAAAATTAAAATGAACTGGATTTGTTTTAAACAAATGCGATTACTCAAACAACCAGTATAAGGTTTATAACCTTATAAACCACAACTAATCCCTGCTCCTGATTGATATAACATTTCAAAGGCACTCGGTATAGAAATATGAAATACACAATATATAATCAATCCTTAATACAAAACTACATTATTTTCAAGTAAATTCAAAATTTTTTGAAAATCAATGCATACGATATCAAAATGTCCCGCAAATCTGACAATCTAGCAAACAAAATAGACATCAAGTGAGAAAAATAAGGATATCCAATATCACTATGTGTAAATTACAGATAAAATATTTCCTGCTAAAATTTGAACTTTTAAAATTATTAATAAGGCTATAAATCATTTACCTTCTCATGGAAAGTACAAAAAAGTCTAAGTAGGACAGTGTACTAATAGACTAGTACTCCGTTTCAAGTCCCTGGATATGGAATGAACCTCAATGTCACGCAGAAAGAACCCTGGGCCTTAACCCCAAGAGACAATTTACACAGAAATCAGTGGGATTTTTCCTCATGTCACAATGCATTATAATATGCCTTAAAAATAATTCTTTAAAATGCATTTTCTGCTAACTTTGAGGTACAGCTCAATTGGCCATGTAACATGACACCACTGCTGTATCCAGGCACTGCTCACACCGATTCACGGAATAAATCAGGTGTGGTATGAATACTCACACAACTCCAGTAGTCAGGACAAATTACCAAACCAACAGACGACGACACCCCCAGACCTCCTGTCTTCTGACAGGTTCAAGTGGAACCTTCATTGCACATATTAATAAAACAATGATAAGAATAATGATTAACATTAGGCAAACGCCTTGCTGTAATGACAACTGCTCAAGACAAAGAAAATATATTAAAAGATTAGCATCTCTGTACCCTTGGCAGTGAGTTTTAAACGTCCAGGCATCAACCCAAACACCAGGGGGAGCTGAGACATGAAACCGGAGCTGAGAGACGCCAGTTTCCGCGTTCCCTCCAGCTCTGCTGGTGGGTTGGTCTCGCTCTGCTTCCTCACCCACAACTGGGTGCTTCTCTGTAGGCGTCTCAGTAACGGCATTCTCACAAAAGGTAACACTGGAGGGCACTCTTCCCAACTACAACACACTCAATGCTCTCTTCTCCCTTTCAGCACTTCAAAGGAATGTTCCGAAATCCCCCTAAAATGCGGTCATATTGGGAACATGGATCCATTATGCCCATTCAACGGAATGATGGGAAATGTTCATTAGAAAGATCATCAGCTGCCATTAGCTGACAGGAATGATTTTAAGTGAAACGCATTTCTCTATTTATCTAGTAATAAAGTATTCCATTCAGACACATTAACTAAAAACTGCATTATTTCAAACAGGAAATGTTATTCTACATTGTTCAAATTCAAAAAGTAAGAGACTATTTCATACGTTCAAAGATACATCTACTGACCATTCAAAGAGGCACTAAATGATTGAAGGACATCATGTACAGAGCAGTCACTATCAGTTTTTGATTCTTCATTAAAAAAACAACACATCCCCTATCCTGCACACGCCTGAAACTTCCCTTGATTTTGCCACAGTGAGTTTACTTGGTTTTCTTTAGCATTCTTTATTTCGCTTGTATTCCTCCACAGGCTGTTTTTATAAATGCCCCGTTCCCTTATTCCAGAACTTAGCAGTGGACACTGCCAGCTGCAAATGAAGATGTTACAGGTTAAGATGGAGGAACATTACCATTATCATGTGATCCAGCAAAGGATCACACCCTCCCTGCTATGAAACTGCTTTTCCAGACCACAAAGGTTGATAATGCAACCATTTTTTGGTCATTTCCCTTAGACCAGCTTTTACTTTGGTCCAAAGATGTCTATTGCTATCCTGCAAAGGTATTGCTGACAATGGCATCAAAAACAACAAAAACAGATATAATGATGCAATCAAAATGATACTGTATCATCCAGGTACAATGTTTTGCCAGAGCTCCAGTAATAAAAAAGAACGCAGAAGTAGCATGAAACTTCTTAGAGCTTCTTGGGATAACATTAGCATCCACACCCCCAGCTCTCTGACACTACATCCTTACTGTTCAGCTTGAAGCTGTCTGTCACATTCTCGTTGAATATCGGCCCTCCATGACGCAGAATAAGCTCGGCTGCCATTTTATTGAAGGCTTCTTCCACATTGCTGGAGTCTTTTGCCGACGTCTCTATGGCATCGGCAAACTCCAGCTGATGGGCCATCGTGTAAGCGTCCTCGAAGGGAACTTCACGCATCTCAGACAAATCCGACTTATTACCTGAGGAGATTGGCATGCAGTGTTACCAACTTTGGGGTGAATCTCTGGGATGTAAGCGCTGGCTCTCTTGTACGCAGGCTTTGGCCATGATGCATCACTCAGATCTTAGGGAGACTGTGTCTCCAGCTTAATTCCAACCCACTTCCCTAGCTTTGGTGCTACGATTAATAGCTACATATCAAGTGCTATCTACACAAACATTTTTTTGTCCCAAAATCAAACTTTCAGGCAAGTAAAGCCTTCCGCCAGGTTACAATGGGGTTATGTTCTAATAAACCTATCATAAGGCAAAAATGTCATGAGGCGAGAATGCATTTTTATGCAGTACACCTAACCTAACAAACATCACAGTCTAGCCTAGCTTACCTTAAACATGCTTAGAACACTTACATTAGCCTGCAGTTGGGCAAAATCACCAACACAAAGCTTATTTTATAAAAAAATGTTGAATATGTCATTCAATTTATTGAATAATGCACTGAAAGTGAAAAACATTTACCTATCATAAAGTCAAAATATCGTAACGCAGGCCATTGTAACCCGAGGAGCATCTGTATATGACTGCAACTTGTAATGGTTTTGTATTATCAAAAGTATAAACAACAAACAAAAAAATAAAAGATTCTGGCCAAATGAGTAACCTGGTTTGGAATCCCTGTTCTAAATGACAGATACTCCAAACGGCTTCATGATCGTACATAAAGAAGGTTAGACATCTGAAGAAAAACCTGCTGCTAACGACACCACTGAGACAGTAACTGCATCTCCACTACCTTTTTGGTCACAGACTCTGCCGCTCCAAGTGGCACTTACCGATTAGGAGGGAAACGATGTTGGAGCTTCCGTATTTCTGCACATCCTCCATCCACTTAGGCACAGAGAGGAAGGATGACTTCTTGGTGATGTCATAGGCGATGATGGCGCCATTGGTGCTGCGGTAGTAACTCTGTGTGATGGTGCGGAAACGCTCTTGCCCTGCTGTGTCCCAGATTTGGAGCTGAGGGGTTAATAAAAGGAGGGGGGGGGGCACATGGTCATTTTCCAAGCGGATTTTTCGGTGGACTAGAAACTAGAAGCATGGAAACCGTGATGAGCTCAGCGGGGGGGAGGGGGGGGTTGGGGGGTGCAGATGACAGCTGGGATGTCCCAGTGCATTTGGGGTACCCAGTGACGCCAAGCCAGCGCCGGGCTGCGTGCCAGAACCGCGGCACAATCCAAAGTGCTGACGTCTGCATGGGGGCTCAATAGGGGTCCGGCACAGACCTGCCTGCTTTTGGCAGAAACGCCGCCAGCGACCATGAGACACTCAGAGCTTCATTTTCACAATGTACTTATTAGCTCATCATCTTTGCATTTTAACCATATATATATATATATATATACACACACACACACAACTAGACTGTCTTTTAATAAATAAATAAATAAATAGATAGATAAATAAATAAATAATAATGAAAGTTGTAGGGCATGGCTGTCTGTATCTGGAGAAAAAAGTGTTTCGATAGTAGGACTAACAGGACAGTAGGTATCGGCCAAAAGGTGTATGGGGGCACTACGGCGCCCCCATCTGACTGACATGCTTGGGTCGGATAGTCTGAGTAGTGGGTAGGAATTGACATCTTCCTACCAAGTCTGGTCGGTCTAGCTCTTACAGTTTAGGCTGCACATTCAGTTTTAGGGAAGAAAAATAGTAAATCCTAAGAAAAACAATAAGGTTCCATTGCACTACGTGCTTTGGACCCTTAATAAATAAAATAAGATAAGATAAAATAGACACAGACCACGACCAAGAGAGGATTCCTAAGGGGAACTGGAATGGGCCCCATTTCATACACAAGTCTGTATCCTTAACACTTGTTGCCTCATGTTGCTCATGTGTATGAGAAAAAAAAAACTAGATAGCTATTTAGCACGAGTACAACATTAACTTGTCTACAATAACTATTCACCATTCTAAAATCACCATCTTCAACTGAAAGGAGAAGATATCGCAGATGTCACAAGGCTACATGAGTATTGCACCAGCTTAAACAAACGCAGCCAACAGGCACGCATAATGTTTATGTGGTGGGAAATGGAGATCGGACTGTTTACCTCAAAACTTTGCATTCAGACTAGAACTACTTCTGAATTCCTTCTAGCTTCTTAACTGAACGCATATGAATCTTTAGAACAATACACGACTTATTTTGTTCAAATTATTTATGATGCTGTCAGCAAACTAAAAACAACAGGAACAGATAACGGAAGGGGAAAAATATGATGACACTTATCTGTAATCACTTTATTGGACTGTCATCCAATGTGGAAACATGTTCTGTTTGCACAAAGACTTTAAATACAAAACTGTCTCTCGAACTAGTGACTGGATTTACAGCCTTTACTGTTATGGCTTGATAGCTTGCTCGCTTGCACAGTTTCTCTTGTCCTGGTGGCAGTTTTTGTCTCAAATTCCACATGCACAAAGGCCATTCCAGTTAGTTTCCTGGTAGCCTCTTTGATCCTTGTGACTCACCAGCGTTAAAAATATGAGCGTAAAGCAATGGAAAAAATACTCTAATGTCTTCTAAACAAAAACAATACACAGATTTTGAAATACTTGCATCAAACGTGCTGTCAACACATATAAACGGCTATATTAACTATAACCACTGCTTTTTTATTACTATAATTTCTTCTTTTTCACAATGAGGTAATGCAAACAACATCGGCATCATACTGGAAGGTAAACCCGCTGCTCAAATCCACTCACGCTATAGCAAAATACAGCTAGAATCACACAAGATAACGCAAAGTATATGTAAATCCAGATTACCTTGACCCTCTTGCCTTGAATATCTATAGTCTTCATAGTAAAGTCCACTCCGATCGTATTTCCTTGCCTCTCGATGAATATGCCGGTCTTGAATCGCTGGACAACGCAAGTTTTGCCCACGCCGACGTCCCCCACTAAAACTATCTTAAATACGAAATCGTAGTTATCATCGGTCTCCGGTGATGCCATGTCTTTATGCGGGAGATGCGAGGTGGTGCCGGGTCAGCCCGCTATGAGCAAACCAAGCTGTGTACACAGGCACAGGAGACGCGCTGCACGGGCTGCGCATGTGACGTGGATGCATGTGCATCAACACGGAAGCGCTGCTCTCACACGCGGTCCTGATTTTGGTGTCCCCGAACATCGCCTGTTGTTTAATCAACTGTCATTTACTTCGTATAGGTGTGTGACAAAAGCGAAATACAATTCCCCTACGCCAAGGTGTTGGACAAGACAAGATCACATACATTAAGTTTATACACATTCATATACATTGTACTTCACGCATTTCTTCTTTGAGCCTCGACATATTGGCGTCATTTCTTACAAAGTGGAGCAAGTTTCGTTTGGGGGGGGGGTTGTCAATGTAATCTGCCTGCCAGGTAGCAACAAAAATCTGATCACTGTTAAGAATGCAAAACAGAAACAAACGAAGAGCAAATAATCAAATGATGGTCCAGATTTTCCTGAAGACAAGCTATATACTTGTATCAATGTGTTTTACAGACTCATTATCATAAACACATTACTGGGTGTATGACGCATTATACTGCTCTTTGGCAGAACGGAGAGAGTGGAAGCAATTCTGTCTTCTCCTGCAACACCACACCGACCATCAGTTGTGCTGACTGCCACAGCAATGCTCCTGTAACAGGGCTGGTGAGAGGGAGTCATCGAACTCCTCACCCGCCAGTGGGCTTTCTCATGCTGTTTTATCAAGTGGGATGGCTCGGGCATGAACACAGTCTCTAGGTGGACTGTGTAGTGTAGGGCACCCATTGCTGAACCTTAGTAAACATGGGTCATCACCCTCATCTGCCTGGGCGTCTTCCCGGGCACTGACCAGCCAGGGTGGGATTGACCCCCCTGGCATACACTTGGGGGACAGGTGACTGGGCATCCGGCCAGCAAGGCAGATCCACAGCCTCTGAGTCATTGGCCTGGACCTGCTGTCCCATCTGAGGGCTGGCATTGATGTACCCACAGCCAAGCTTCATCTTGGAATAGACATGACGCTCCCAGAAGATGGTGGCTACTAACAGAGCCAACGCACATGGCAGCAGACCCCA
>JAODJW010000127.1:6128379-6172189 GCA_026777045.1 Hyperopisus bebe | reverse complement strand
TCCATTAACCCCTCCCATGTGCACCCAGCCCCCCGACGCAGCACATGGGTGATGGTGTGACGACCTGCTCCCTCCAGGGAGACAGTGCAGACAGTTTACAAGCTGTGGCAGTGAAGCAGTGGTTACAGCTGAGGACACTGTTAGATGGACATCTGGACATCTTTACAGTTTGAGGCAACGAATACAGACCAACTTGGATCATCCATCATCAACACCCAGCCCATCCGTCTGTGATCTCGCCGGCTGGCACTTGCAAAGAGTCAGGTGGCACAACAGAAAATCCTGTAAACAGCAGCAGTGGGAGTCATCCATCCATCCATCCATCCTTCCATCCTTCTGACTGCACATGGGCTGTACCGGAAGTCCTGGTGAAGAAGAAGGATGGATCGTGGCATTTTTGTGTGGTCATGAATTTATCAAAACTTGATGGGGGAAAAAATGTGCATGTTTACAGAAACTCATGGGCAGGTATATGCAGCATTTTGGACAAATCAGAAAAAGGCGATCCTCATTGTAAAGCAATGGAACTACAGGTAAACCAGAGAAATGATCACTTAAGCCAACAATTCATACCATCAAGCCACACCCAAGCAGTTAATCTAAAAATGTGAACTGAGATTTATTGATTTTCCATATATTCTTGTATGTCAAAGACTTGAATATGAAGCTCATTGAAACATTTATGGTTCTTAAGTTTCATAATCATGTCTTCGGTTTTGGCATTGCTCTTCACTTTAGTAACTAGCTGTCTCATAAGAACATAAGAAATTTACAAACGAAAGGAGGCCATTCGGCCCATCAAGTCCATTTGGGGAGAACTTAACTAATAGCTCAGAGTTGTTAAAATCTTATCTAACTCTGATTTAAAGGAAGCCAGGGTTTTAGCTTGCGCTAACTACACCCTGTGTAAAGAAGTGCTTCCTCAAATTCATTTTAAAATGTTCTCCCTCTAATCTTCACTTATGGCCACGAGTTCTAGTATTTAAACTAGTATTGAAATAGCCATTTGGCTGAACAGCATCCAGACCTGTTAGAATCTTATATACCTGGATCACGTCCCTCCCGTAGTCTCCTTTGCTTGAGGGTAAACAGAATCAGCTCAGCTAACCTCTCCTCATAAGACATTCCTCTAAGACCAGAAATCATTCTCGTAGCCCTACGTTGCAACCTTTCCAAGGCAGCAATGTCCTTTTTAAGGTATGGTGACCAAACCTGCACACAATATTCTAGATGGGGTCTTACCAAGGAATTGTATAATCATAGCATCACCTCCCTTGACTTAAACTCCACACACCTAGAGATGTAACCTAACATCCTATTGGCCTTTTTTATTGCTTCCCCACACTGGCGAGAGTGGGACATGGAAGCATCAACATACACCCTGAGGTCTTTCTCACAATCAGCTACCTTTATTTCTGTGGAACCCATAAATATCTGTACTTCATATTTCTGCTCTCTGCATGGATTACCTTACATTTATCTATGTTAAATTTCATCTGCCAGGTATCAGCCCAATCGCTAATTAATTCCGGATCCCGTTGTAGCCTCTCTGCTGCTAGATCAGTATCTGCTACAACACCCACTTTGGTGTCGTCTGCAAATTTAACCATGTTATCCTTATGTGGGTCAGCGCCAATGACTGCTTTGCCTCCCATACGGTAGGGGGCAGCCGCACGCTTTGCATCTGAGTAGTTGGCACGTGAAACACTGAAGAAGACAACGCGCCAGATTCAAAAGTACATCGGTTATAGATAAAGAAGGTAAATATATATACATATATATTGTGTTTTATTGACTAAGGAAACAGAAAGCATCGTGCGGACTTAAAAGGGAGATCTATATGTTATTTCAGAACATACTGTATAATTCTAAATTTAGTTATTTGGCTAATAGACGATTTTTCTAGTTGGCCACCGACTGGCTACATAGCAGCTTTTATTACGTTTGGTAGATTTTTTTGTTTGTATTGCACAGCTGTTATGTCTATACAGAAATATTGTATGTGTATTATTATATTAAGGTTCAATAGCTTACTAGTTATCTTCAATAGTTATACACGGCTTTGAGAGTATAATTGTCACCGTCGTTTAAAATCGCTGTTATTTTGTTTCCACAGGACCATGTCGGAAAATACTTTCCCAATTTTTAAAATCGATGCTATCGTGGCTTATATCCGGAGTGATGTTTTGACCGGCCAGGAGGCAAAACACTTTACCAAAAGTGACATAACTCCGATACCAAAGGTATTAAACATTAAGACATTAAAGGTGTTAAATTATTTTTATACAAAACGTCCCCATGATCACTTAGCATTAATGATATGCATGTCAACCTATAGGTGTAATGAAAACAGTAAGATGGGTGATTTAAAAAAAAAAACCCGTAATATTGGTGGGAAACCAATTATCAAAAAGATGAGGTCTCAAACTTGCCGAGCTGCGGATCTTTCGGCGATAAAATTAGGGGACGGTGTTGTTATACGAGCTCTTAGTCAGATGTGTGAAATCGTGGTTGTCTTTATAACACACATTTTCCTACCGCAGCCAGACGTCATCCGGACACTCTACATGCGGATTTTGCAGCTCTTATATCGCCTCGGCCCAGAATGTTATTATGTGGTATGTAAAAATAATTATTTTAAAATGATAGGAAATGTAAAACTAAGCTGCATCACCTCGCCATCACCACTACCACTCATATTGGTTTACACAGGTGCCGTTGGATGAAAATATTCAGTTCCCCTTGTTACTGGAGATGGGCACGCCTATAATGAGCCTTTATGTGCGAATGTAAGTGTTACAGTCTCTATTTCATCCTCACATACTTGACGTGCTGGGTGGTGCCAGTTGGGAGCAGTGTGAAGCTGGCAATAAGGGGGAAAGTTCCAGTTGCTGTTTTCGCTCTGGTATCAAAAGAAGTTCGGTTTACTACTCGATTAATATTTTTATTGTAAATCACATGCAGGAATGTTAACCTGTTCTTAGAAAGAAGAGCATACCTTATTTAACACATCATATATTTATATTTTCTACACAAACTTTAAATAAATACTAGTCATCCAAAAAAAGGCAACGTGAATTGCCCAAAATTTTGTATTTCATATTTTGCTTCATAAAGATAGCAAAAATGAGAACAATGTATTGAACAATTTCCCTCCAGTCCTGAAAAACACTGTTGTTTATGGAAATAATGTTTAAATACTTTCTTAAAGCATTCTAAATGTAGAACTGTATAAAATAGATTTTGAAATAACACAAAGTAAATTCACATCATAAATTCACATTGTAGTAACCCTTCTTGAATAGAAACAAGTAGCAGATATATCAAGCTTCTGCAAGACATTTGCTGGATTTTGTGTACAGTGGCTTTAAGGCAAAATTAGGCCTGATTTCACATAGATCAAATGTACATTGATCAGCCTTAACATTAAAACCACTGACAGGTTAAATTAATAATATCTCATTACAATGGGACCTGTCAAGGGTACCATTATGTATTAGGCAAGTGAACAGTCAGTTCTTGAAGTTGATGTTAATGAAGCAGGAAAAACGGGCAAGCTTAAGGATCTGAACAACTTGATAAGGGCCAAATTGTGATGGCTAGATGACTATGTCAGAGCATCTCCAAAATGGCAGGACTTGTGGGGTATTCCCAGGATGCAGTGGTCAATACCTACCGAAAGTGGTCCATGGAAGGGCAACAGGTGGAACTGCAAGAGGGTCATAGGTGCCCAAGGCACACTGATGCATATGGGGAGCGAAGGGTAGCCCATCTGGTCCAATCCCACAGGAGAGCTACTGTAGCACAAATTGCCAAAAAAGCTAATGCTGGCTGTGACAGAGAGTTGTCAGAACACAGTGCATCACAGTTTGCTGCGTATTGGGCTGTGTAGTCGCAGACTAATCAGAGTACTCATGGTGACCCCTGTCCACCTCTGAAAGCACTTACGATGGGCAAGTGAGCATCAGAACTGGACCATGGAGCATGGAGAAGCATGACCTGGTCTGATGAGTCATGTTTTCTGTTACACCATGTGGAAATGCTGTGTGTGTGTGTGCATGGTTTACTTGGGGAAGAGATAGTACCAGGATGCACAATGGGAAAGGGCAAGCTGGCAGAGGCAATGTGATGTTCTGCTGGGAAACCTTGGGTCCTGGCATTTATCTGTATGTTATTTTAACACGTACCACCTACATTGTTGCAGACCAAGTAGAACCCTTCACGGCAATGGTATTCTCTAATGGCAGTGGCTTCTTATAGCAGGATAATGCCCTTTGCCGAACTACAGAAATTGTTCAGTAATGATTTGAGGAACATGAAAAAGAGTTCAAAGTGTTGACTTGACTTCCAAATTCCCCGGATCTGTGTAAATCTGTGGGATGTACTTGACAAACAAGTCCGATCCATGAAGGCCTCACCTTGCATCTGACAGGACTAAGGATCTGCTGCTAATGTCTTGGTGAAGGGTACCACAGGCCCACTTCAGAGGTCTTTTGGAGTCAGTGCCTCAATGGGTCAGAGCTGTTTTGGTGGTACAAGGGGACCCACAAAGTATTAGGCAGGTGGTTTTAATATTATGAGGCAAATGTCTCAAAAACGCTTAAAACAAGATGTACAAACGAGGTGGAACAGTACGTTATGTTTGTAGTAGCCTAAATATTTTTTGTCATACATTTTTCCATCTGTATTTACTAGTTTAAAAAGTAGGTATCTGTCGGTTGTTTCTATTCAAGCCCAGTTACTACAATGTATTTGGTTTGAAGCTGGGATAATCATTTATATTTGTATTATACCTGTGAATTTGACCTATGTGAAATACATCCTTATTTGAAATATCTGACAGTTCATTCAATTTTTAAATAAGGTTTATTAGACAGGATTCTTTTGCATAAGGGCAGTACTGTTCACAGGATATATATTTTATCCAACACACGTTTCTTTAAAACAACCGAAGAACTGAAATCAGCGATTGTAAATGTATATTGAATGAGATGTTTCACCCTCTTTCTCTCAATCTCCGGAAAAAGCCCATGCTGGAAGAGCGTAGCCACATCTCCAGCTCGTGATGGAATCCAGTCCCATAGTCTTCCATCACTGTAGACTTTACCAGTTAGCACAAAATTAATTATATTTAATTTAAAATTGAATTGAGGCTGTAATGCGTTCCCTCTCGCAATGTGAAATGCAGCAAAATGTAGGTGTAATCTCACAAAGCCGCAAGCCGTCTTGATCTCATGGAGCACATACATTTTAATTTTAAAGTATGCTTTTGTTATGACAACGGAAGTACGTCCAGTTCATTATTCTTTCTTATTTTTGTGAGCTTCACGGTACTCCAGTTCGGCACGTGTGTCTGTCCCTTTTAATGACTATGGTAGTAGTATAAAGAAGGATTTTTGTATGCTGTAACTCATGTCCTCATATTGACTTCCTGTCCTGATTTCCTCTCTAGGTGTCAATTTCTGCCAACGTGTTTTGTGTATGACTTTCAGATAAATGATCTGCTCAATCCAAGTAAGTCAATATAATTGAAGGTTACTGAGTACTTGGCGATTATGTGTCTTTTTACATTATTTTCACATGCATATGATTCTTTTCATTTTTAGAAGCAAAACGGACTATTTACATTTTGAGTGGCATCTTAAATTTTCTAAAATTCAGAAACCTGAGGATTGAGATGACAGCGGAGTACCAGCAGACTTTCGTAAGTTCACAGCTACTTCAGTTTCCAGTTGTTAAGGCACCGTGAAGCTTAATTACATATTGTTTATAATATCAGAGCTCTTTGTAGGTTGGTAGGTATTGCAAAAATTGGTGGTTGTTGTTGTATTCTTTCTATTTAATGTGCAAGAAACCTTTAGATAGTTTTAACCCATACACAAAGCTGAGATGCTTAGGTGCTGGTATGGCTTCTCTGTGTTAAAAATGTGTGCCTGTTGGTATTTTGTGTCATCACATTGACCTCAAGAAGGTAAATCAAATAAAAATTAATTCAACATTTCTTTAAACTGGTGAATCTATGGAGCTTCTAAGAGGATATGGTTGGGCAATATTTTGAAAGTGTTTTGCGTTGCCTCACATTTGTTTTTGTGTTCCCTTGCAAAACTTTGGTAATTTAGCAAAATTAAGCATTAATACTATATCTGTGTATTTTGGACCGAGTTCAAGATAAAAATCAATGAGGTGATCCATTGCTGCTGGATCTGACAGAATGTGTGGCACCTCAGCGAGGCTGTACACAGAGTATAAAGGTCACAAGACAGGATTGTGGAGGAAGCACAACCTACAAAAATGTTTTCCAACCCTGTCCCTTTAGGGGGTGCATATCAGTTTATCTTCGAATAATTTTAGTATTGTCGTTTTTTTTGTCTTGCTAAATTTAATGTAATGTATTAATGTAAAACATATTGTTTTTTTAAATATTTTTTTCTTGATGTCCCCCCACCCTCTAGAGAGCGGATCTGGATAAACAGCAGGCCTACACCAAAGGAATAAAAGATGGTGAGAAGATGACTGAGAAGCTAACGTAAGTCGTCGCAGTCCGTGTCTCACTAAAGTCTCACTCGCAGACATGACCCTGCTTTTTCCAATTCTGGTCATGTGCTTCGCTCAGGACGATCCCCCCAGAGCAGCAGGCTGAGGCCAAGGAGCTGGCAGCAGCCCTGTCTGACCTCCAGAACGCCACCACCCACGCCTGCCAGGAAGCGGTCAGTAGGGCGGCAGCCCATCCCCCCCCCCCCTTGCCTGTTTACTCCCCCGACAGCCCCCACTAGTGGCTGGGACACTCAAGTGACAGTGTTGTTGTCTTCTTTGTTGTTTCAGAATGCGATCAACCAACAGGTTGCAGAATGGAAAGCCGAGATTGCAGAGAGATCACAGAAACTGGTCAGTGGGGTCCAGTTTACATGCTTATCTATTAGTTATGTATTTTCTTTTGAAACTTGGAGGTAAAAGTGTGAAGCTCTTATTCCTGCTTATAATTTATCAGGCTTTTAGTTACAGTTTAACATTCTGAGTTACTCATGCTGTTTATGTGACTCTCAGACTGTCAGACTTGATCTCAGTAACAAAGTGTGTGTCTCCTGCAGACCCAGAGGAAGGTGGATGTGACCACGCTGAAGGAGAACATCGGGAAACTGAAGGCCCAGATCGTGGAGTCGCCGGAGGAGCTTAAGAGCGAAATGGAGAAAATGAAAGAGAAAGTGAAGGCGATCAAAAACTCAAAAGTATGAAGCAGCCAGAATTTTGAAACTTGAAAAGTTTTAGAAAATTTGACAAATCCCACTACTTATGTGTACAAAGCTGTGCTGTGTAAGTTTGACAGTTACAGCTAGAAAATAAGTAACTATATTACATTTTATGTTGTATGTTGGCAAAGAGAATATTGAAGTCAGGATGTCAGGTTCTTTTTTTGAGCATTACATGTGTGAAGTGCTGTCTTGACAGGAAAACGTGAATGCCAGAGTGGTGGAGTGGCAGATCAAGGTGCAGGCAGAGACCCAGAGCAAGGCTGAGTTCCAGCTCTTTAACAAACTGCTGCGGGACCTCGGGGCGGGCATGGATAAGATGAAGAGCCAGCAGGAAGAGGTACAGCTCTCCCACCGTGACGTGCAGTGTCCACGGCTCTGGGATCCATCCGGACACCTGTGGGCCAGGCACTGACTCTGCTGCCCTTTGGGTGCTGACAGATCCAGGTGCTGGAAGCTCACTGTGAGGCCATGGAGAAGGAGATGAAGAACCTAGGTAATGAAAAGGGTGAGCTGAAGTGGGCCCTGGAGAGGAAGATGGACAAGCTGACCAAGCAGCAGATCAGAAGGCAGAGGAAGAGGGAGATGAAGGACCAGCACGTTCAGAACTTCATGGGGTAATGCGACGTACTCGTCTCCTGTCCTGTCTGTCATCCTTATTCCTTTATATGTATATTATTATTAAAAATATCTTTGACCATAGTGTTTCAGAGTGAGAGGGGGATATAGAGCTCTTGAAGGAACAAACGGGCACGCTTAAGTTCAAACAGAAACACTTTATCAAAAGTAATACAAAATAACCTTGCATTAAAATCAATACCAAGATATTGTATCAAAAGCAATGCAAAATAGCTGAGCTCCGGTCAGTACTGAGTTTTCCCCCTTCCTTTATACCAGGGCTATTCCAGCCTTCCTTTACCTGTGAGCCAGATGTGAAGCCTCTGACCAATCAGAGTCAGTAATTGTTAAACTAACTACCTGGGAGAACTGAAAACAAGGCCTGGTTTTGGAATCGAGGTTCAGATTTGAAGAATCCTGCTTTATACTAAATAGGGAGCAGTATGTGCGCGGGCAGGGGGCGAGCTGGCCAGGCTCACCCCTCCCCTCAGACGATGCGCTCTTTGTTCTCCAATTCCTGTCCCGGTGAGGCTGCTTGCGCTTGCCGTTACAAAGCATTTTGGGTAACGCTTTCCCTTTTCCTCTGGGAGAGACAAGATAAGCGTCCTTTTCCCCAGAGAAAGACAAGACAGGTGTCCTAGCTCTCTCTATGAGAAGCAAGTTATTTGTGAAAATGAAAATGACCAGTGTGAATGTGTAAATGTTTGTGCAGTTGAACCTTGGCACAGTAATATTATGCGTGAATCATGGATGATGTATTTGAATCTCAGGATGATTAGTCCATACAGGATCAGAATCGATCCATACCTCAATCACCTCATATGTATGTCTACTGGGGGGGTTGGAGGTACTCCGCCAAACTGTGAGTAATGGAGCCGAACAATCACATCTTCCCAAATCATTACAGTAACGGGGCCGTATGCTACGTGGGTGACGTGGCCCTCTGGGGGGTGGGGTGGGGGGGGGGGACCTGAAAGTTCATCTCAATACACATGGTAATGTCCTGAGCAGGTTCACACATGATAAATAGCTTTAAACATTTTTTGGCCTTTCTCATAGTGCTCTGCAGAGTTTCCTTTGGGCCAAGAGGTTTGGCATGAGGTGAAACGTAACAAAAGCCTAACTGCAGCGCACTGCCTAACTGGATGTGATTCAGTCAAACTTTGTTGTGGGAAGTGAGTCTCTCCTGATGTATGACCCCCTTTCTCATATAAAACACATCTCTCTGTCTTCTGTAAGGGTAAAGGGGGAGTATACCCCCCTGTACAATGTTCAAAGGCACTACAGATGGGCCTGTCTTAAAAACTGGTTCCTGATGTTTGAAACTGTATCCTGATGTTCGATGACTTGTCTGCCAGTGAATGTCTCCAGGTAAATCAGAAAAGAGAGGAAATCGTGGATCAGATACAGGACATCAGCCGAGAGACGCAGCACATCAAGGCGACCATCCAAGGACTGAGAGATGCGTGTAACCTGGATACAGACAAGGCCCAGGTAAGGCTGCTGCTGGCTGTGTCGGCTCCACTGCCTTGGTGGGGAATTTTACATGTGGCTGATTTCTTTCCACTCAAGCTTGTGAGTCATTAAATCCTAGAGATCAACCTGAGAACATGTAATGTAGTCATTGTTTCTGAGATCCTTATCTATGCTGCTTTTACTGACTAGCTTGAGGTGCTTAATGGGGATTACTGCTTTCTGAGTAAGTGTGGCTGGTAAGACTGGTTAGTGTATTTGTGTTATGTTAGATGTTTTAGTAATGTATTCAGATAAGTACTCGCTTCCAATGCCTTTCTAGGCTATCTACGATCGCCTGCTGTCTTCCCTGGACCAGTATCACAAGAGGATTGAAAGCCACATTGTCCAGGGGAATGAGGACATCATGAAAATGAAGGCACATTACTAACCAGCTTCTTTATTTCCGCTTCTTGTATATATCTCCTGTCTTCTGTACTACTGTTTTATTGTCCTTGACGCTGTTTGGGTTATCACTCTTACTCTGTTTTAATGTCTTGCATGCTTTGGTTGCTGGAAAAGTCACAATGGAAAACAAATTGAATACAGTGCACTTGTTTCAAGGCAAGTTACCATTCGGTCTGAGACTTATTTCTGCATTCTGAGGTGAGGCATCCATTGTCAGAAGCATCGTCCACATTCCTTAGACTAGCAGCCAGTTCTGTGTGTTTAATGAACCCTCACTGCTTTGCCTTCTGATAGGGACACATTATGGTTTTATGGGAATGATTCTTCACTCTGTTGAAAAATCTAGATAAAATACACAAATCACAAGTTAGCTAAGTAACTGCTTAAATTCCTTATTTGGTTTTGATTAGATGCTTCACAAAATTAGATAATTGTGCAATAGTCAGTAATACCATTATTTAAATATTTCAGTACAAATTTGTTTAGTAAATTATAAATTTAGTAAGTTATAAATATAGAAGGCAGGAAAACTATGGGCCGCTAACACCAAATAACATGACTCTTTGTACCACAAACATTTTAGCTGGTGTAGTGTAATACAGGCCAGTTGTAGTAAACCATGATTACTCTATGATCTGCTTTGAAGTGTGGTAACTACAAACATTTATTACCCCCCCCCCCCTTAATTTAATTTTTAACTGACTTGCTTAAACTGTGCTTCTAATGTACTTCTACACTGGCCACATGGTGGCAGCAAAGTAAAGGCTTTAGTCAAGTGACAGCGTGTGTTAGTAGGATCAAGGCATTCGCCAATCCCTCTCCCCCACTCAGAAACGGTGGTAAGAGTTAACTAAAATGAATTATGTAAAATAAGACTTTGAAACAGGAATGCCGTTTTGTTTTTCAGCTGGACTTTGGTTCAGTGTCCTAGGTAGTGTCTAGTGTGCAAACAGATATTGTTGACTTCCTTTCCCTCTGGTTTCTGTAAGTCCCCAGGGCAAACCACTGCAGTGTTGGCACTTGTTTGTATAAACATCCTTGTGTTCTCAGGGGCTTGTGACAGACTGAGGAATTTTTTGAGCTGAGACCTGAGGTTAAATATTTAAATAATAAACATTTCCAAGCATGTATCAACTATTCCTGGACAGAAAACAGAATTAGTCGTCTAAATGGACTTTGTCCACAATTGAGTAATGAAAGCAAGATGTCATTCTGTTTTGCGGTATTAAAATCATTATTTCCTGCTTGTTGTGCCACAGTGGCAATAGATGCTTATTGTATATAAAGGAAGTGGTATGGTTAGCACACCTTCAGGCTTGGGAATTGAAATCCTTCCTTCATTCTGGACGAAATTGAATAGCCTCAAAATGCCACCATAAGCAGTCATAAAATTTACATCAAATTAAAAATATCAATTTTTAAATCAAATGAAAAGGAAAGAAATTGTGCAGTGTAGCATATTACAGTACTGCATTAAATTTATATAAATGAAGGCATCACCTATAGTGATGGCATGGAGTTGTCTTAACCCCTCTGCCTCACTGTAATACTGTTAATAGTACAGAATCGATACTGCATTATGGTAATGTATGTATGCTAATGTTAGGTTACATCAAGTCAGGTGTATAAACTCGCTTAGCAACAAAATCGACAAACAGTGCCTTTCCCTGGGATGGACTGGCATCGCAGCCCAGGTGCCCTACACTGCCCAGGGAATAGGCTCCAGGCACCTCCGCAACCCTGGATTACATGAGCGTGTGGATAGTTACTTATTTGTGTTTATTGCTTGCATCTGTGTTTAATTAAGCCATTGGATTAAATCCTTAACATTTTTAAGATAAGCTGATTCTTATTCTTCTAGATCCTTAAACAGTCATTTTTAGTGATACAAGTTTTCTGGACTGGAAACTCAAATCATCACAGAGAGCCAGCATAATGAATATAATCTATTTTATTATTTGCTTGGTAACAGCTTATTTAGGTACTCTTTTCATATTACAAAACTAATAATGTTTTACCAAAGAAATAAGGTCAAACAAAAGACAATTACAGGAAATGTGCATATATAATATCTAATGAGTCATGTCTATGTTTAATATTGTCACAGATATTTTGCATAATGAAACTGTCTGACTAAATGTACTGGACAGTTGAACTGGAACATTAGATGAAAACCTCAGATAAGGTTTGTCATGTTGTAAAATGTACATTCCCAGCTGGCTTAGTAACAGACCAGCAATTCATTGCAACACTCATTTGTTGTAGATGAAACTTTATCAAATTTTATGTTTAATGTTTGCCATCTGTTCTGCCAGCTGATATCCTGATTTTTACATGTAAATAAGTGTAAAATGAAGTTGGCAATACATCCGTAGCACAAAAGTACAACATAACTTTAACCTTCTGGCCAATAAATATGAACCACATCCATGTTCTACTTATAAATCTGCAAAAATTACACGATGTGTAAATTAAAAAAAAAAAAAAATGAATATTGCCTGTATTTGTCAAGAGCCAGCCGGAAAACCGGCGTAAATATAGACAATCAAATCACAGAACCTCTCCTCGCTGTTGCATAACAACAATAAATGGAACTGTGTAGCTACTTTAAACTATGAAACACACAGCGTACACAAAACCACATTTTTAATGGAACCCAATGATATGGACATTGCAGAGGTAAGACGTTACTGCATGAGTTCCCTCTCCTGAAACTTCTGTTTTTCTTCTATCTGGACTTCAGAAAATCCACTTTGGTCTCGGCTCAAAGTCCAATTTGCTGCGATATGTTATCTGCATGACTTCCCAGCAGTTGCACTTTGCTGATGGTCTGCGACATGGTTCTCAGCATGTGATGAGGAGGGCGTTGGTCAGGGACTGATGACTCTGTGTTCGCTCCAGGGGCGCACTGGCGAGAAGCTCACACGCAGCAAGCTCATGATAAAGAGCGTTTAGCACCTCAAGAATGTGTGCCTTCCCTGAAGAACACACAGAAGAACATTAATGATTTTGCCATCAACATCTTAATTTAACTGCAGGTTGTTAGCTTATGATCACAGAGCCAAACACCACATTTTCTTTTCTGAGGTGAGTGATCCTCACCATGTTGTGGGTCACTGCAAGATTCCAACGTGCTTAACAAGATCTTGCCCAGAGATCTTCTCGATACATTCTGGAAAATGTAGAGTGGACAAACATCAGTCTGTATTAGACATCAAAATACATCTATGTCGTAACAGTTTGCAGAACATGGAAAACCACTGCAGAGGTGGCTGCCTTGGCCAATCTGGCCAACAAGACTACATCTTCATTGTGCTTAAAGTTAAATCTGTCTGCATTTTTTGAGTGGTCATCACAGCAGCAGTTATATGAATGGGCCATTCTGCTCACTGTCCTCAACTGACCAAGTCTCGCAACTTTTGCAAGAGCTGCAGGACGTCCATGAGCTTCTCTTCCACCAAGGACAGACGCACCCGCTCCGTCTCCAGCATCTGCAGCTCCATGTGCAGCAGCTCTGTCTCCTCAGCCTTCTGCTGGAGCTCCAGCAGTAATGAGTCCTTCATCTTGCCAAAACGAGAACATTTAACATTAATGAGCTGTTATTACTTAGTTTATTTAATGTTACTTAAGATCAAAGTGATAATCCAAATAATTTAATGGTAAATAGCCAGTATAAGTATGGTAGCTCAGTGGGTAGCCTGTCTGCCTCCTACCTCCAGGATTGGAGGTTTTAATCTCACCTTCAGTGGATGGTGGATGTGTGTAGCTTGAAAGTTCTCACAATGTTGTATGGGTCTTCCATGTAAATGTAATGTCTACAGGCAAATTTAAGTGCCATCTATAAATTACCCTGCACATTACAATCCTGTTCAATGTCTATCCCTGTTCTGTACTGCTACCCCCCAACCAGGATTAATGCTTAGCAGATGGCTGAACAGATATACATGTAAGAATATAAGCAAGTACAGTATGTCATATCATCAAGGTTTTTCCTGGGAAACTGATATTTTCTCCTCATGAACAAGTCCTTAAATACACTGCTTATTTATTTGAATCTTATTTTTTAGGTTATAAATTCACTTTGTTTCCCATAAAGATTGACTTGGCCAAGCAATGACCCAATAGCACAACTGCAGTATATATTTTTTTCATTAATGCAACAATAAGTTGTGGCCCAATTTGGCAGGTTGGCCTACCTGGTCCATATCCATCTCAGCCTGGTTATTGTTATTATTATTTTTTACAACTTTATTTTTTGTTATAGCTTTTTTCCCATTACAAAATCCATCCATCCATCCATTTTCCAACCCACTCTATCCTATTGGGTCACGGGGGGTCTGGAGCCTATACCGGAAGCAACGGGCACGAGGCAGGGAACAACCCTGGATAGGGGGCCAGCCCATCGCAGGGCACACTCACACACCATTCACTCTCACATGCACACCTACGGGCAATTTAGTATCCCCAATTAGCCTCAGCATGTTTTTGGACTGTGGGGGGAAACCGGAGTACCCGGAGGAACCCCCACAACGACACGGGGAGAACATGCAAACTCCACACACATGTGACCCAGGCGGAGACTCGAACCGAGGTCCCAGAGGTGTGAGGCAACAGTGCTAACCACTGCACCACCATGCCGCCCCCCATTACAAAATAAATCACAAAATACAAACACACACACAACACAAGGGGAGAAAAAACTGTGAACAGTCTGGATTGCCAGCTACTACACATTTATCCTGTGATATATCAGTACTCCAGTCCTCATCCTGTCGCCGAGTACATAAACACAGTCCATTTCTTCCATTTCTCTAAACCTTGTTCCTCTTGAATTCTTATTTTCTGTGTTAACTGCTCCATGGTATATATTCCATCTGCGATTTCGAACCATTCGTCTTGTGTTGGTAGGTCTGGCTTATTCCATCTCTTTGTAATAGCCTTTTTACAGGCTGCTTCAGCCTAGTTACTTTTATTACTGAATAATGTAATAATAATGTAACCTGGGGACTGCCTGTATGCATGGTGGAGGGGTATCTCTCTTTGGTTTTACAGTTAGTAACAGAAACAGACATCAGCCAGACACCGCAGTGGAGGGCGGAGGCAGGCAGATCACTGTTGGAAGCTAGGAGGAGCGGCTGGCCACACGTTGCGGTTTAACTTTGAAGCCCTTCATAACAACTCACTAGGAGGCTTCCCAGCTTGACGTCCTTTCCCAGTGTCATTTAAGGCGAGACAGAACCCCATGATATGTAATGCGAGGGCTGCAAGGTCATAATTTAATGTACCATTAGCATGGCATGACCATACCTTCTAGAATTTCCAGGTTGCCAACCAACAGTTGTGACCCAATGGGCATGTTGGCCTACCTGGTCCATGTCCATCTCAGCCTTGCGTGCCAGGGTCTCCTTTATCTCCAGCTGTTTGTTCAGCCGAGTGACCTTGTCCAGGAGCTCCACCATGGCGCTCTGGTTCTCCTCGCTCCTGGTACCTCCAAAGTGGGACAGTAGCTTCCTGACAGCCTTGTCGTCGCACCTGCGGATTAGAACCATCAAACACCTAAAATGATAAGCCATGAATTATCCGACGGGGAAGGTCTGAGGGTTATAGTGTCAGGTGGACACACTATGTTGGTGGCGATAGTAGCATGGCCGTAAAGCACAGTCAACAAGCTATACCTCTCGCCGCAGCAGGACAGCCTAGTTAAGATCCTCTTCACTTCATCCACCTGCGACTGCTGCTTTCCCGTCCACTTCTCCTCCTCTTCGTCAGATGCTGCTTGGCCCTCTACTGAGCGGAAGAGCTGCTCTTCCACTGATGGGCACAGAAACACAACACAGGGGGGTGAATTCAGCAAGCCAATGGCACTGACCCTGCATTTAATGTTACAATCGGGACCATTTCTCCCGCTCCATTATTCCCCCATCTTGAGTTGCCTATAGCGGTTCTGTCATATCGCGCCCCCAACGCAGCATCCAGGCCAGCTCTGGGGAAGTGCCAAGGGGAAGACTTCCCCTGATGTGCCAGCTGCCAATTCACCACTCCATTCCATTCTATTTCCTGCAAACATTATTGAGTGATGCTAGGAGCAGCTCTTCGACCTTGAAAACCCTGTGATGGCCCAATTGACAGCAGGTTGAATGGCAGTGGAAGGCCAGACGTCTAACTGACCCAAGGGATCCCAAGCTAGTCTGCGTTTTCTACACTTCCCAAACATAAACATTTAGCGTGGTGTCATTGAGACCAAGCAGTAACATACTGTTTTCAGGTGCTGCTTCGGAGCGGCCTGTAGGGGAGCGCCGGTCTTGTTGCGTGTTCAGGCAGCACCGCCGACCTGTACCACTGCCACTGCTGAACTCGGGTCCCCCTGCCCTGCTGATGGGGACCTTCACCTTGGACACCTCAGACCTAGAAGAGAGAGACAGGATCTGAATGTCTGAGATCACCATCGAATTGCTGTCTGTGTACAAAGGTAGGTATGAAATGTTCCTCATAATGCAAGTTATTAATTACTTGATTAACATGTCACATAAAGCAGTGGTTCTCAATGGGGTTTACACCCCAGTATGGGGCTTCAGTGAGGACCTGGGGGGGGCGCACAATTTATTTGAAAAATATAGAAAAAAGTATGACATTGCTACAGCTAGGGCTGGGTGGTAGCCTGTATCAGATTTTTATGATAGATTTTTTCACGACGAGATATGGGTTGCCACAGTGCCGTAATGTATGTTGATATACACTATATGGACAGCGGTTTTGGGACACACTAACACTCAATCAGACCCATTGCCGCAGGTGTATAAAATCAAGCACCTAGTCATGCAGTCAGGTTTACAAACATTTGTGAAAGAATGGGTCATTCTGAACCTTCCTCTCGCATTAACCCAGCACAAAAACTGTGCTCCAGGAGAATTATGGAATGGGCTTCCATGCCCAACCAGCTGCATGCAAGCCTCACATCACCAAGCACAATGCCATCAGATGGAGTGATATAAAGCACACTGGCACTGGAAATGTGTTCTGTTGAGTGACGAATCCCAGTTTTCTGTCTGGCAGTTTGATGAATGAGTCTGAGTTTGGTGGTTGCCAGGAGAACATTACCTGCCTGGCTGCACTGTGCCAACTGTAAAGATTGGTGGAGGAGAGAGAACGGTATGGGGTTGTTTTTCAGGGGCTGGGCTAGGCCTCAGTGAAGGGAACTCTTAATGCTTCAGCATACCAAAACATTTGACAATTCTATGCTTCCAACTTTTGGGGAAGGCCCTTTTCTGTTCCAGCATGACCTCAGAGCCCTGACCTCAACCCCATCAAACACATTTGGGATGAACTATAATGGAGACTGAGCCAGACCTTTACATCCAGCATCAGAGTCTGACCTCACAAATGCTCTTCTGCCTGAATGGGCAAAAATTCCCTCAAACTCCAACATCTTGTGGACCAGAAGAGTGGGAGCTGTTATAACGGTAAAGGGGGGGCCAACTAATTAATCAACGACTTTCAACAGAACCCGTTAGTATTCCCTCTGGTTGTAAACAATGCAAGAGCTTCGGTCATGACATTATACCGAATACCAGAATTTACAGCTAAAACCAAATCATTCAGTTTGTGCCACCTCACAGTGAAGCTGAGGGAGGTAGAAAGGTGAGGAACCAGACCTTAAAATAAGAGTCTTTTCAGTTAGGTGCATGCTTAATGGTTGTCATGCTTCTGATTTTAGAACCATTTGATTTACATTTTAAGAAACGATATCATAACCTGTGTAGGGGGGCCCAAATGTGTTTTCCTGTACACAAGGAGTCTTTGAGAACCACTGGCATAAAGGACAGGCAGATTGGCAAAGGAGTAGGATTTGGAGATCAAGTTTGCCAGGTAATTAGTACAGGGGGATCCATTCTCATGAGCTGTATTTAAGATTAATTACTTCAGCAAAAGATCCACCCCAACAGAGGGGGTAAAGGAATAACCTTGAAAGGTGCTTTAGCTGTTTTGATCAAAGGCACCTACTAGTGGTGTCTGCTGAGACTCAGAAGATGGATAATTTGTAAAGCAGAAATGCAAGCAAAGCACAATTTTAGAAGCCTTGCAGGTAGTGAAATAAAGTGGGAATCTGAGCCTATGAGAAGCAGTATTACTTGCGAGTACCGAATGATTTCCTGACGTGTTTTGAAGAGAGCCGAGCAGGCCTAATTGGAGCCAGGCTTCGAGCGTAGACTGTCCTAAATATTTTCATCAGTTTATGAGTGAAGCAGGACGGTATGGAGCCTGGCATGCAGAATGAGAAAAAGCCGTCATCCGTTAAGCCAGAGGAAACTGGGGAGGAGGGAAAGACAGGCGGATCCAGGAACACTTTTGGTGCATCCATTGGTGAGGGGGAGAGGGACTAAAAAGCTGTTGAGCTGAAGGTTTGAAATTTTCCTAGACAGCAAACAACAATGGAAAAACCTGGGCTAAGGAGACTTACTAATTGATTCAACATCCTTGAGTTTTTAAATCACCTTAGTCATGGCAAAACTATAAGTTTCTGAAATTACAATAGTCTCTACCCCTACCTGTTTATTAGTTTTGAGTCGGCCCCACGTACTGAAGGAGAATGTGCATTTTGTTTTGCACAGATCAATCATTTTGCACAAATTTTCAAACTTCCCCCGTCACAGTGAGTTCTGGCATTTGTGTTGGAGGAAATCCGATAGCAGGCCTTAGTGACTCACAGAATAAGTGCTTCCAGATGAAGCCATCTTTCAGGGAAAAACAGAGGGGGAGAAAAATGTCTTCAGCAAGATGAGTCCAAAAAAAAAAACCTGATCACTTCAGTTTGGGACATTTTAAGTCATTCCATCATGAAAGTCATTTCAGCTCTGGGCGGCATAAAACATGCCATTACAATTAACGCAATTTGTGTGCCGGATATCAACTGTGGGGAAAACGAAGGGGGGTCCAATGCAGAGTCATTATTTGGGGCCCCAGTAAAGGTGAACTGTCGCAGAGGTAAAGGCATGTTTGAGTTATTGGGTGGAAGCTGGAACTTGGGATTGCGGATGGGGAGGGTGGAGGCTGGTGCTGGGCCCATGACGACCTACAGAGGCCTGGGAAGGTGCTGGAGACCCACGAGTGAGCGCCCCCATCTGTTGCAAAGGGGGCATTGTGCCAGTGCCACATTGCCATGTCTGGGACCTCCTGTGAAAAACCTTAAGAGTGCGAGTTGGGCTGGGCCGTCACCAGCCAGACACCCCCATTCCTGTGACTAATATAACTGTAATAGATATGCCAGTCACAGGAGCTGGAGTGCACAGCATTTACCTTTTCCCAAAGAAGGCATACAAGCCTTTAGAAGGAGACTCTGTGAGGGGAATCCCAGGGGAAAGCCTTTAATTCCAAGAGACCCAAATGTCCATAGAAACACTGAGCCGTCATTATAGCTTCTGGGAAAAAAATAAATAAATAGACTGTCAGGTCTGGCCTAAGATTATCAGAATTTCACATGTGAGCAGCAAAGAAGCTGGTTGTTTGTTGGAGGAGCCCAGAGACGCAGGTCAGGTTCATAAGGCTGTAATGCGGAGGCTGGGTCTGCTCCCCAGACAGTGAGACACGTCCTGAACTGGACGGCGCTCCTGCAAATGGACTGTGAACAAAAGCTCCTGCCAAAGTTAAACGGAAAACCTGAACCGACACCCTGAAATGCCTTCCAAATCTTTTAATGTGAATCTCTTCAGCTTTGTGAGACTTCAAAAGGCGGCACGGCAACCATAAGAAGCAATCCGTAACCAAGGTAAATTACTCTGCTTTTGGTCCAGGGTGAGAATTCCTGTGTAAGGGTTTACAAAATCAACGCTGAATAGATAATTAATACATTATGATACTTCAGCCTCATGCACCAATACTGCATGGTCTATACACATATTCTTGACCCTTTTGTACCCCTACAAGTCAGATCTGAAACTGTAGACCTTTAGAATAATGGCAGCCACAAAGGGAATAATCACCAATATTGCCATCTGGTTTGGGTTAGTTGTCCTACCATTATTAATTCTATTTTTCTTTGTTTTAATCTCACGTGCCTTTTCAAACAGAGCCCTATATCACACGCGCCCTGCTTTGATTACAGGAAACTGCAGAAATGAGCCGGTGTCACGCTCCCATGAGAAAGGTAGAGTATATGACCTCAAAAACAGAAATTATTCATGCGCTTTACTCCTCATGTACTTTAGATTTATACTCCTGGTTTTTATTAAGAGCATCAAAGCAAATGGTATATGCACAACTTATGTTAGAAACCTGATCAGGACTTTCAAAAATGGTGCCTTAGAATAAGCTCAAAGAATTTATCCTCATAGGGGTTCAATGTAAAGGACTGGAGAATCACGAGAGACTTGGGAGTGTTCAGTAATATCTACACACCTTAACACACAAAGCAAGCTGCAGCCTGGACACGCTGAAAAAGCCTTGCATGAAAGCACAATGCAAAAAGAAAAAATGGAGTTTACAGAAAAGCAGGGTGCTGTTTAGTGTCAGACGCTAGTTCCCAAGCAACCAAACCAGATGAAAAAAGTGCAGAAATCCATGCAAGGAACAGGTAAGTTTTAGTGTCAACAACATTGTGAAATTAATAAAAAACAACAAACAGACAATGAAATGTTATGTACAGCGGAGGCAAATGTCACTCGGAAGTGAACAATGAATGATCAACGTTAATTACGGTGCATTAGAGACCACGCTGTTCGCATGCCCTGTGAAATCCCTCAGAACGTAAATCCTGCTTTAAACCAGCTGACTTTAATTCCGAAAACTACACATTGTGCAGTCTCTGTAAAGCAGAAACAGATGCCTAAACAAAGCATTAAGAAATGCAGAAAGGCACCTGCATATTTATGCAGGGAATGCAGGACTCCTCAATCTACTCATATAAATGTTTTTCTAAAATAATGCAGGATATTACTTTGACCTTGAGATTTCCTTTGTCCTCCACGACACTCCTCATAAATCACATCAGTGGTTTGCACAAGTTAGCCGAGTACTGCTCACATCTCCAAACGGTATAAAGCCAAGCCTGCGTATTTATAACAGGATTTTCTTATCTCCGACATATTTATACAAGGCAGACTAACGCTTTTAAACCAGGGTGGCCCCAACTGTTTGTGGCTGAAGTGAGGACACCAGGCTGTTTCCTGTGTTTATTGCAGTAAGGCTTCGACGCAAGCCCAACCGAGTGGCTAATGATCACTTAGGAAAGGCTACATCATGTTCTGGATGTTCCACTAGCTTAGGTAACGTTTCTTATTAAAGGGAGAAATGTTTACAACTGTCATCGATAAATACACGTTATTCATTCTTGGGTTAAATAAAAAAGCAAACCGACGGGAGGATTAACGGAGACACGGGTGGTACCTTCATGTGCTGCTTCCTTCTCAGGTTTAATCTTGGCTCAGAACATATGCAGACAGCAATTAATGTGACCAACTGCAGCTTTGCCGGTCTGTTGTTACTAGGAGGTCAGACTCGTAAACATTTTTCAAAGGAAGAATGCGGTTCGCTAGCAGACGTGCCCAGACAAAAAGCAAACATCCAACGAAGGTGCAAAGAAAGTTGACCAAACGCTGGAAATTGACACATATAAGTGGGAAATCTGGTAACTTAAGAGCATATGGCCTTGAAGAGTACTTTTCTGAAGCCACTGGGAGATGAATACATTACCATAGTGCTGATGTGTGCACACTCAGAATATCCGTAAGAGGTTAGGGGGAGGGGTGTGTTCCCAAACAGCCCATTCAGCTGAGGGATACAAAAACCAAGGAACAGAGGGAAAAAAGGCAAAGGAGAAGTCCGAGACCTGCCTTCAACCCAGCATTCACTCTGCAGCCATTGCTCAGCCTGACCATAATCCAAGCACATATACTCCCCATGCAATGCTACTCTAATGTCCATCCAAGAGTTCTCTTTCTGCTGCCCAAGTCAGGCTCTCTCTCCTGCCCACCAAAATGAACTCAGGAGGGTCTGGAAAAACAGCCTCTTCGTGAGGTGACAAGGACAGATACAGCCAGCTGACTGCCTGTCCCCTTTTCCAGATGGCTATTTTTTTCACACATCTCTATAAGCTTTTTTTTTTTGTCAATGGCTTCCATTGTCTGCAGCCTTATCCCAGACGTTTCCAATGGGCCGCAGTAACTGATTTAGATACTTTAGCTTCGCTGGGTCAAGAGAAGCACACAAGGATAAAAAAAGACACACTCCTCCGACCTCCCCCTTTCTTCATGGTAATGATCCTGACCGTTCATCTCTGCTCCCACCGCCTCCCTCTTTTCGGGAGGCCTCCATGCGCTCTCAACCCACTCGCTCTCTTTCATTCCCTGGTCCAAAGTGTGCTGCAGAACCTACATAAGAACCTTACATGTGACATTGGAACTTGGGAGGCCTGGAGATTGGAAGAGACCGTATAAAGTATATTTTTTTCTACAAAGGAAATTGTACCACGATATGAAAACAACCGGAATGCCTTTGGGACACCAGTATCCAGCAACAACAACGAGTTGCACGACTTTTTGGGTCAAAGACAAAAGTTTGACCATTTCCATCAGCAAACCTTCATTCCCACTGTTATCCTAAAATCCACGAGTGCCATTAACGACTGACTTTTTCCCACACAGCTGATCTATCCCAGATGACCCCTGACCATACCTGAGATAATCCCATAACTGGTGCAAGGAGGTCTTTAGCAGATTTAAGAAAAGATTAAAGAGACTCAATTTAAATCCTATTGCTTGTTCTCTACACAATGTGGATGAACCACTAGCTTTTCCCACACTCCACAGACATTGAACACTAAAAAGCCTTCCCACGTCTTAAAATCTCTTTCAAGTCATAATCGGTACTCTATGTGATTATAATGGTATAATTGTAATAATTATTATAATCATAGTATTGATTATTGTATTATAATAAACAAGTTCATTTGTCGTGTTGAGGGGAACCATAAGAATCACTTGTTAATGACTACATGCTGAAATACAAGAGGAGTAAGAAACAATTCAAGGGGGATGGAAAAAGCAGTGGTCTGTGAGGACGATAAAAACATACTCCAGGAAAGTGGCAGAATCAAAGCAGCCGCTGATAGCTGAAAGCAGCCCCAAGGATTCAGCTTGAGGTTTGTGAGGCCCTCGCTTCCTGGCTGTGGTACAACCGGTGTCACTCATCACTGACAGGGGTGTCAGGCGTCTGCTTCTCTCCCAAACAGCTGTGGGCCGGCTGGATTCAATCCAGAGCCTTTTCACAGATCCACAGGGATGCGTTCGCCTCCCCTGCCATTTCCAGCACTGACACAGCATGGACATTACCATCCTAGAGGTTCAGGATATGTCGGTTAGCAAAATCAAGAGGTGTCAAACTGTCGATATTACCAGCCGATATTTAGGCTTTAGCTAATATCCAAAGTTAGCAGAACCATGAGGAATGAAACACAACTACCAGAATAATGAAGATGACTGCACTGGATGATGAGCCATTTTCTGTAGTGGAGGATGAGGGATTTTGTTGGCTCCTTCACCACGTATTACCACACTACAGTCTCCCAAATCTGCCACTTTGCAAAATGACTCACTGCCTGAATTACATGATGCGGTTACTAGACATATTCACAGGATCTTATGAAGTAACGTCACCTGCATCAGTGTCACTACAGATTTGTGGAGCTCAGATGTTAGCCAGTTATAGGTGTTGTTATCAGTACCGGAAAAAGTTGACAAAAATATAGTGGTTATCACTATTGGTCAAAATTGCCAGATCAGTGCACCATTACATTATCCTCATTTTTAATAGTCTGAACAAAATTATCCAATGAAATAAACAGTTGGTTTCAGTTTTTAACCACAGGTTATTATTCTGACTAAAGCATTTTACATAAAAGAGGTATGCATTACAATACATTTGTAAAGCATTATAAACATCCATCCATCCATTTTCCAACCCACTTATCCTACTGGGTTGCCAGAGCCTATCCCAGAAGCAACGGGCACAAAGCAGGGAACAACCCTGGATGGTGGCCAGCCCATTGCAGGGCACACTCACACACCATTCACTCATACATGCAGACCTATGGGCAGTTTAGGAACTCCAATTAGCCTCAGCATGTCTTTGGACTGTGGGGGGAAACTGGAGCATCCAGAGGAAACCCCATGATGACACGGGGAGAACATGCAAACTCCACACAAGTGTGACCCAGGCGGAAACTCGAACCCAGGTCCCAGAGGTGTGAGGCAACAGAGCTAACCACTGCACCACCATGCCACCCCACATTATAAACATGGCTATAAATATTTATGAAAAGGCATAACACATTATACCCATGTCAATGACGCATTATGAATGCTACATGAAGGTCTCATCTTTAGAATCTATAGAAACCTTTATAATGCAGTACAAGGCATCCTTAATGTTTATGCCAACCATTATAATACATTATACAGGTATCTGTAGTGCAGATGAGAGCTTCATAAAGCATTTATAATGCATAATACACATAGCTATAATGTGTTACGGCTTTTGATAAACATTTAAAGCCAAGTTTATAATGCTTTATGAATGCCTTATAATGCATACCTTTTGAGTTTGGTCATGCAATAGCATAGGGCAACGCATAACCACCAGTTAATTAATTTGAAATTACCTCGTTATTTTGACATGTTAAATTACTTAAATGCTATGTCTGTCGTTCTATACATGTCATATACAGCACAACATTATACAATTTTTTAGGAGTCAAGCACACACATTATTATGTGATGGTGGATATCCTTTCAGCCTGGTGGTGCATTCACAGACGGTGAATAAGCAATAGATGAGATGTAATCAACAGATTTCCATTCACAGCAGCCTATCCATCTCCTTTAATGCTTGAAAATTATATCCTAAAACAAGGATTAATTCTATTAGGTTCTTTGGTTTTTACGAACACATTTCGGCACTAAGCCATATTCAGCATGGTTGGACGCCGACGATGGCTCAGTGCCAAAATGCATCCATCATTTGATATGCTTCCAATGAATCAAAGAGTATACACTTGAGATTGTGCTTTTTATTTATTATTTAACTCTTTATTTAACTCACACCTAAACATCCAGCTGAATTGAAGCTCAGTGCGCCTGCCACCCTATAGCCTAGGTACACTAATAATCACAGCGCCGCTTACCGCACGCAATCCAGAGAGCCAACAACGCAAAGCTGGCTACACTCAGTCTTTCTGTAAGTTAAACTTGGTTGGAATGCTGCTTTTTCACTGACCCGACCCGCCCACACACACACACACACACAATATTTTCTGGGAAGCTGAACCGAACCCGCCTGACCCATGGGTCCAATCACGCATCACTACTGCCCAGATAATTGCTGATGTGGAGTTTTTTAGGGCGCGTCCTGCTCTAATATATAAAAACATATTTATGATTCCCCTTACGTATAATTTCTCTTTGAAATGCCATTCCTTTTGCAGGCTTTTACCCATTTTATCGTGTTATTGTAATGCAAAGCTACTCTTTGACTTTAAGAATCACAGTGCACTCTCAGTCTCTGACTGAATATTCGAACCATACACCTTCAGGGAGCAGCCTTAACTTGTAGTGCGGAAAGCTGACAGCCGATGAGTTTCAACCTTGGGCAGCTCCTTCCAAGTTGGTAGAGTCTTCCCACATTACAGGTAACAGGGCATGCTATCAACCAGATGATGCTAAATGGAAGATTGTCACTGTTCCTGCTACACAAATGAAAACCATACTTATATTCAATGCATAGAGTATATTCCGGGGAGTTTCTAGCTATTGAAAAGATCAGGGGCTAAGTCAAGTTTACCTGGGGCTTAACTTTGTTTTATTTTTCCCTTTTTTATGAAAGAAGATTAGCAACGGGGCTAAAATACTGGGGGCTATAGGCATAAAATACTCAGGGCTATAGCCCCGAGTGATCAGACCCAACGACGCCAACGATATATACTGTATAACAGCCAGGCCAACTTCTCCAATTGATTGAAACACATGCCTTCCCACAAAGGCACAATGGCGAGTATGTTCTGCTCCACCAGAACATCTAGCCACAATCACCGCAACCTGGATGATCCTAAAGATACTGTAGGTAATAGGCTTTGAGTTGAACCATTTTAAAAATGGACCTTTGGTATGACCCAGACCGACAGGCTCTGTCACGGATGACATTTAAACCAAAGGGACCTGGAGCATTCCCTCAAATTTAACAGTCCTGTAAATTGTTTAAATTCCACCCAAGCCTGGTATATAAGCGTTACCAGACTTTAGCTACTTACTTCTATGACAAAGCTATGAGATCTCTGGGGAAAAAAGTGGTTGGATTCTTACTTGTAGGATACAGGCCATGACAATTTTTTTAGTTAATAATACTAGAAATAGGGATTTATGATGAAACATCATAAAATAAGGCATTAGTTCTATAATTACTTCTTCATTGCCTTTATTTGCTGAAATAATATACAAGAGAACACCACAACAACAAAACTGACTGTGAACCATCCATCCAATCTAAATATTAGACCTATATATTGCCATTGCAAATTTTGGACTTGCCTATAATGTTTTATAATGACCCAAAGTAAAATCAGAACACATTACAGGCTCTACAAAACCAGTGTTCAGCAGAATACATTATTCATCATGAAATAAAGTCCTAGGAATTGCAATTATCAAGATGTCCACAGGGTTCCAATAAATCTGCTGCTTATTCTACTGTTATTTCAGTAACATAGACATAGATTAAGAGACATGAGAATAACTTTTGAGATCAAACGAAAAGTTACTGTGTTCATTGAAAAGTGTATGTAGGCCTATAAGGCAAGTCATGAGGAACAATCACTCGGGTTGCTATTGGGAGAATGTGTGAAGGAGTGTTGCTAGGATACACCCAGTGAGTGTTTATCTATTATTCATTGAGAAGAGAGAATCCAAGGAAACTACTTGGAGATTGATGGGTACTTTCAGTCTGTTTCAGTCAGTGTTTCCCTGGGTGAATAGAGCTCTCTGCCTATGTGGCAGAGCTATTGTGCTGTGAATGAATTATTCAGCTCTCGGCACATCAATGGCGACCAGGGGAAACTTTCTGGCACTGCCTGTAAAGTTTGAAAATGTGGTGGGGGGGGGATTAGTGTTGTTTACCCTTGACACAGGTTGGAGATTGGGTCTACTGCACATGTTACATGATAATAAAGAGTACAGCAAATTACAAAATGTTGACATTAAATGAATACACCAGTGTTCATAAATGTACAATGTTAGATGCTGGGATATTTATTATTGAACACTATTACCAATTAATGCCGAATCCAAAATATTAGAATAATTGAATTTCATTAACAATGCAATATATTTATCATATAAACGTCGTCAACATTCCATCCATAAAAATTATGTAAATACTACTTAATGATTCAGAGACTGATTTGGTAAACATGTCGAGCCATTTGTACACCTGTAAAGTATAAACTGTGATTCTCAAGATTCCCGAGTGGCACTTTAATGTCTTATTTTTGGATCAGTAACCCCGAAGCCTAACTGCGAACAGCTGTGAAAGGTCACCTTACCCCTTCAAACCTCTGCTGGTCCTGCGTGCTGTAAATAAAACACAATACGCCTGTAATCACAAGCCCACAGAGGCAGATTTACAAGGTCAGATCCAAGCTGGCAAGAAAGGATTCTCTCTGGCTTAACCTGTCCAGCAAGAATTTAAGTCCCAATTTTCAATAATAAGAAACCTAGAAATGTTATGAGAACGAAATCTGCAACAATTTCTCTTTCCGAGACCCAGTTATGGAAAAACAGTTTAGATGAACTGATTTTCACAGATGAACTGGTGAATATTTTTTAAAAATATAGATTTTTAAAAAGCATGTATATCAATGTCCAAACCTCTTAAACAACCTCTCCAAACTGGGCACAGCACATAACCATTATGAAAGCACAATTCCTCAGAAGTATCTGTCTGTGCTCTGCCTTCCCTTGCTTTGCTTGGCTGTAAAATATTCTGCCTAATAAACACAAAAACAAATTTCAAGTTCACAGATTTGAACCAGCTGATGCACATGCAGAGACGCGAGCAGTGCAATGAAACCTTTACACAAAATGCAGGATGCTTCTTGGCTAAATATAACATAAGACAGCAAACATTTTACATGCTGAATTGTAAACAATGTGTTAGTCTAAATGTGAGATCTGCAAGTCGACTGCCAAGTAGAACAAAACAAAGATGTAGGCCTATCAGATCACACAGGCTTAGTGTACATGCTGTGGAGTAGAAAAAAATAACAAAATGTTACAATGATCTTAACTTAGTTAGATTGTTTCAGTCTCTTTTTCCCTTTATACCAAAACCAAAACAAATCCTTAGGCAAAATTGCATAAATACAATGTTATACACTGGTGGTATACTTGTAGATGCAGAATTTCTAAAACATCAAAAGAATTTGTAAATTCTCTAGACTTCCAGTGTAAAATGGACAACAGTCTTTACTATTAACTGGAAACAGGAATCGCAATCCTCAAAATGCAGGAAAATTTTAGGGGAAAAAAAATGTTGCTAACTGTGAAAAGCAGAGCGTTGGCTTGTTTGAAAACCACAGGACCAGTTCAGCTCCACGTTCATTTGCTTCACAGCCAACCAAAACCTTTGAAGCATTTCAATGTGAAAGGCAATCTCAGCTTGACTGTCAGTGGCGGCAGAGTAAGTTACACTTTACTTAGTGAGGATTAGTGGGCAGCACTGTGGCTTCATACCTACAGGGCCAGGGGTCTGATTCTCAGCCTAGCTGTGTGCTAACGTGTGTGGCCTCTTTTACGGGCACTCAGTTTCCTCCTGTGGTACCACGATGTTTAGTTCAGGTCAATTTGTGTTTCCAAATTGCCTTTAGATGGATGGATACTACGCTGATGACAAATAACAGATTTTCAAGTCTTTCAAAACTATTTTTGTTCATTTTTAAGTGCTAGAACTATAAGCTAAAATATTTGTTTTTGTTACAAAATCCACATTGTGTTTGCACATGCACGAGTGAACGAAAGAGATGAATAACAAACTATCCCATCTGACACACACCATCTTCCGTCGGAGCAAAATTAACCCTTTCCTAATTTCTTACCCATGTTCTTGTGGCTTTTTTTTTTTTTTAAAAAAGAAAGAAATTAAGAAAGAAAGAAACAGCCCTACCACAAGCGAGTAAGGAATTAATCTTTATACTCTTCAAAATCTGCACCTCAATCCATCTAAAATTCTAAGCCTCAAAAAAGTCATATATATGCCTGAGATGTATAGACCACTAACATCTAACCATTGGAGTTTTTGTTATATACAGATTATCTTATAGCCATAAAAATATGATATGTTTTCTCTGAGGACTTTAAATTATGACTCTTCCTTTTATAAAGTACGGGTATATTTACTATATTTACCATCCTGTGAGAAATTTGTCATTTTTTAAAATATCCCATAAAGCCAGAATTTGTAAATATCACCCACCAATTCACTTGAAAAGCTCATAAAATGTCATGAAATAGAACCCGTCCTCACCCAAAACAAAGCTCAGAACAGCCAAAATGTCAGGCAGACCACATAAAAATGCGGTCAAGGCTTTCTGAACACATTCAAACTTTATACGTTTTAATTCCTTTTGATATACCAGGAACCCTGCCTAAATTTACGAGTTTGGTGGCGTCATTTTCTTCTGTAATTGGAGTTTAAATATTGTGCTCGCGTTTCAACTTAAATCGTATAATAAGCGAGGCAAGAAGCAACACTTTGAAATTATGTTCACAATGTTACCAGCAAACCAAGGGTTCTGCCTGAACTGTGATTAGGGCCGGCCCGTGCGGGTGATCAGCCGTCTAATTACCTGAAGTACAGCAGCTCTGACTCCAGTTGCTGGATGCGACGTTGGAGCAAAGGCACGCGATTGGCCTTGACCTCCAGCTCCTTAACTTTGCCAAGGCTGTTCAGCACTGCCTGCCTGGCATCCTCCACCTTCTTCCTCATCTCCCCTTGCTCCCGTTTCAGCTTTCTGTTGCTGTCCTCCAGGGAGAGCAAGGCCTCCTGCGATCGTTGTAGCTCTTTCTCTAGTTTCTGGTTGAAGAACATGGCCTCCTTGACCTGTTCGTCCCTCGAGCTACGAATCAGCTCAATCTCCCGAAAGAAGTTCTGAAGGCTGAAACCATTGTCTTTCTGAGCCACTGTCACTTTCTGGTGGCTGATAAAACAGCCTCCATCTGCAGAATGTTTGGTGTGGCTCTTCCAAAGTCCCACCTACCAAGAATTGATGGTATCAACGTCAGTCATAAAATCATGAGCATGGCTGGATTTCTATAAAGACCTTCACAATAAATGTCAAGGTGTGTGCAAAGGAGATGGGATGAAGATGCAAGTCAAGGCGGCGAAGAAAATCAAGATCCTCAAAAATTACATGAATGCCAATCTAAGAGCTTTCATTGACCGCCCCATCAACAAAAAGTAAATGTTCTTTTTACTGCGACAATACATGCATGCACTTTATTGCTATTGAGACAAAAATCACACCTACAACACCCTGTTAGTATAACCGGCAATACCGATCAGAGCAACACCCACCTGCAGAGCCAAAGCCCGGGCGTCGCTACTCTGCAGCGCCGCCCTCATGTCTTCCACCAACTCTCTGAGACTAGCGTTTTCATCCTCCAGTTTTGCGATTCTGTCCTCGGCTTCCTCCAATGCCACGATCTCCTCATAGCACTCCCGGGTGCACGATCCCAGTTGCTTGCAGTCGGATGAGTGTCGATCGCGGGTGGGCGAAGAACCCCTGCTGAGTCTGCCCTTTGCGCCGGCCGACAGCGCCTTCCCCCTGCGCCGCAACGGGCTCCGCAGACGGATCTGAGTCTCTATATGCTCACTTTCCCTGCCCACAAGCAACCTCCCGCTTTCGTACTGACACCCGGCTTTGGTACTGAAATAGCCGCAGAGTTTGGCGTGAAACTGCCTGAAGGTGAACTCATGCGGTATGTTTTCCAAAATCCCAGCGCACTCCTCCAGGTCGCAATCCTTATTCAGCCCCAAAACTTGGCAGAGTATTTTAAAGTCTTCGGCGGGTATCTTACCGTCGCCCTGGCTATCCATATGATGGAATATCTCCTGCAGATACTGGTCTAAACCCGTTGCCAGCACTATAATTTCATTTTCAACGCCTCGATCTAATCCATAGTGATAAGCCAGGGTACTGACGATCCACTGTGTCCGGCGCGCAGGTCGGCTGTACGGATCATATGCGTCTGTTTTATCCATAGTTGTTACACTTCAGAAAAGCTCCATTAAGAAACCTAAAAAGCAGCGTTGCGTCCAAGCTAAACGCTTAAAGCACCGTTCGGTTTCGATCTCCGCGGTCTGCAGCCCATAACACGCGCATCCTCTCGGTGGGATACGGGAAACTCCCTCGGTTTCTTTGAAATCAGCTTGTGACCAGGGGCGTTCCTGTGAACTGGAGTTTATATGTCGCCCCCCCCCCCCAAAGTATAGTGCCTAATCAAAAATAAACCTCCACATGTGTGGGATGACGTCCGAAAGGCTGGGCTTCGTCGTGGTCTGCTTTCCATTACCATTGATTTGCTCTGCATATACTGTAAATGTTATTATCGAAGTGCCTTCTAACTTTAAACATCTAAGATATCAGCCTTTGTATTATTATACAACTTAATAATTGTAAAACAAAGGTATATTTCGTATGGGGGTTGAATGAGTCCAAGTTAAATATTGAGCGGACACGTCCCCCCGGTTCTTATGCTCCTATTTATTCCTAAACTTATTTTACGTTTATAATTTATTTTTCATTGTAATAATGCAACACATGGTTTCATATTTTTACTTCTACAGTAGAAAAAAAACAGCGTTAGGTTTCTTGTTTTATGTGTAGCACATTAAAGTATACAAATATCTGCCAGCGAGTACTACATTATTCTCTAATATCGTGCGTGTGCTCAAACCGATTATATTGACGTTAAAGGACGGGAGTTAAGACGGTTCTTAATTACTGCGTCTCCATACAATTGCAAACACCGTTTATTGTTGCATATTTCGGTAAATTCTACAACCACACTTTCCATTATCGTGCCTGTAATGGCAATAACTTACTCTTTACTGAGGCAGATTGTTTCTCATTTACATAATAAAGAGCCATATAAACTTGATAGAATTTTAAAATAGCCATTAAACATGGCGTAAAAATGTCACCATAAATTAAAACCAGAAAACCTGGGCTCTATACAGACACGATGCTGATGAATGTCCTGCTTTTGTTTCGAAAAGTCGCTTTCACTCTCCATCTGGCATTTATTTCCATAAGAAAATCGATAAAATTCGAGGTGGTTTTGAATAGGTGGGTTTGAAAAAATTAGAACACACACACACACACACACACATATATAGGTCTATATATATTTTTACTCTGACCCTGTTATATGTTTGTTTGCTTTTTCCAAAAGAGTGGTAATTAGTTTACTTACAGCATTTAAATAGGTTTCATAAATGAAAATTTACTATATGTCACACAATTTTAATGATTGCATTACATTCATTATAGCACACTTTACAAAATAAACGTCGGCATGTTGAAAATAGTAAATTATTTATTGAGATGGATGGTGCCATGTATTGACAATTCAACTATTATATTCCCGGCAACATGTACAGCTGTAACGTACAGATTATACATCACATATCATATTACTACTGAATGATATAGCCCTCATATGGTCTATTGTCTAACAATGTGGACATGGTCAGGCTGCTGAGTCTGGTTACTGAGATCACCGTTAGACTTTGCCATTGTGGCATAGGATACGAATTTTCATAGGATACGAAATAGGAACAGAAGAAGATGAATAAGACTAAATGATCATTTCTAGTGATTTATAGTTTTTAATAGCATCGTTTCGTAACATAGGGTGTAAAACAGATACCAATTTGATCTTATGCTTTTTGTTACGGTGTCTAGCCGATATTCACTTAAGAACGTTAAACAAACACTATAGTCTAGAACATGAACTTGCTTATTATGCATTGCCAAAAAATCTCTTTGAAGATACATACAAAAAATTATAAGGCGTTACCAAGGTGACGTTTAGATTGGCTCAGTTTTAAATAGTTGAAATTGTTCCGACAACATCAAAATGGTTATCACAAAATATTTGCATGATATGGCAGTTACACATACATTAAAGTGACTTTATTTGTGAGAAAAATAAGTTATCTATATACTGTATGTCCAGTGTGTATCATCATTAAAGTAGTGGAACTATTTACTTTGGCGGAGGTTACAGCGTATGTTGTCAGGGTGCTAAGCGGTCACTTGGTTGCCCTTGGAAATTTTACAACTGAAGTAAAATGAAGAACTTTTCTACAGCTGGTTTAAGCCGAAAGCAGTACGGTAAAAAAAAATTCAATATAGACATGAATTTGGTAAGATGCTTTAAAATGTTTCATTGTATATCCGTATGAATGACTCGCTGAGTTCTGTATCACTATGCAATCAAAAGCGGCACGGATGATAAATACTGTATATTGTTGTGAAGCTGTTACTCGAGCTCGTGGTTGACTGTAACCGTCCTGACAGGAAAATATGTCATGAATGGCACACTTTTGTATTAAATATATATTTCATTTGGTAAAATTTCTATCGGCAGCCATGACATAGATACAGAATTGTATAACAGATTGCCAAACCAAGAAAATCAATCCTGTAATTTTAATTGCATTCAACCTAATTACATTTAAAATCTAAGTAGTTTTATTTAACTAGTGTTTACTTTTTACAGATGAGAGCTTATTCGTCTTGGACCTTCTGAACTATGGTGATTTAGTGATTAATGAAGACCTGTGAATTCTGCACCAAATGGAGTTCAGCGATTCTGTGATGTCCCCAGTCCCTACAAGAAACCCCACTGTTTGTGCAGTAGGGTGTCCATCTCCTGGGGAGCTTGACTCTGCTCCTGCCACGGATGAAATCTTAAATGAGCTGGTTTTACAAAGGGATGATAAACAGCACACTCAGAAGTCAGACAAATGCCTGTTTGATACTGTAATTGACCGCAACATTGTTTCAACAAGCACAGCTGAGTCTTTTGAATCAAAAAGTCAACCATGCTATGAAATTACATTTACAGTCACAATTGCATTGGCTATACCCAAAGGTATTTTATTTCACAGTAAAGGAAGTTGCTGTTTCAGTTTATGCAATTAAATACGACATGAGTGGTTTAGTCAGATACAAACTGCAGTTGCTTTCACGTTTCTGCTAGGTTTTTGAAGACATTCATATTACAGTAAAATAAAGAGAAACAACATTTATGAGATAAAACATTTTATTCAAAATGACTATGATAGAATGGCAGATTTTTCTTTGTCTGGGAGGACATAAGTAGCTAGTTCAAAATTATATGTTATATATGTTTCTATCTCCCCTTTTAGGAAATGATGAAAGCCTAATTGCTGATGGAGAAAAGACTAGTAAAAAAATCCTGAAGCAGTATTCCTCCAGCGCAATGGGGGAAAAAACTCCGGAAGCTCAGAGATACTATCATATCGAATATAATTTATTTCCTAACGATCCAGAGCCGAGGAGAGTTGACCTGGTAATGTTTGGGTTTGCTGCAAACATTTACTTGGAAAATGAAACTAAGGTAAATAACGGGTAAATACTGCACAGGGGTGAAAGTGCCATCATCTATTGTGCATGATGAGTGTACAGTGTTAAACTCAACTTAACATTTACATCTACGAAAGGAGAATGTTTAATCTGGTCATTTGTTTGTTTACATACACGTCGATCGTCATAGTTATGTAGAACATATAGCATCATCACCACTCAGAATTAGTTGTAAATTCCTGTGAATATGTTTTCCAAACAAAAGTCATTCTGATTTTCTTATGGTAGTAATGAAACATGACACTCAAACTGTTCACCTAGTTAACTTTCAATTTTGTGCTGATCCGCCAATTGATCTCTTAGCATGGTATTTTTAATTAACATTAAGTATCCTGTTCACTGGGCTAAACTCAACCCAAAAGCACTGGATGTTGAATCTACAAATGATATAGCCACTTTTGGACATTTTGGCCTGACGAGATAAATGACTGGATTTGTGTGCCCTGATTTGATTTAATACTGAAGAGAGAGATTTACATGTTTCACACATTTATAAATATACAACACATTCAAACATATTCGGCCCAGGAGAAGTTGGCCTACAGCCTTTATCATTCCATGCATGTATTAGAGCTGAGACAGTAGAGGACAACAGAAATACAGTTAAGTGGCAGAACATCAGAGTACATTCTGGAATGGGTTTCACACAATATTCTAATGGAACTGTAGCTGAAAAGGTAAATCTATCATCTTGGCCTAAAATTTAAAAATAAATTGAATCACTGAAAAAGATATTTTCAAGAGAATGTCTCTATATTTATGTTCATTTTATGACTTAATGCTTAATCGACCCTATTAAATCCATTCAATGGATATATAATTCTTGTGCCAGGTAGCTCTGGATACCTATAATTCATAAGACCTGTACAATGCATATCTTGATAATACTGTCATGCCAGTGTCTTTTTAGCATATTACACAGCCAGGCAGATATAGTGAGGTATACGGGTTGTTTTCTGTAAGTATGGAATGGAGTACACTGGAGAACAATATAAATAAATGGCTTTGTTTTTCCTTTAGGTGTTAAAGCCTTGGAATGAGGGGGACCGGATGTGGCTGGCCTGGACTCAGTCTGTAAAACTCAGAGTGACGAGGGACGTGGTGATTAAACTGACCTCTCACAGAGTCACCTTCCGTGTGTGGGACACCAAAGACATGGTGTCTGCTAAGGCCAAGTGTGACAGACCAAGTGTCTTTAAGCTGCTGCAAGGAATTTGCAGGGAGGATCCCGAACAAACTGGTATGTTTTCAGGTCATGTATCCTATGCCACCCTTTGTGAATGGATGGCTTGAGTAGTGTCCTTTGTGAAGACTACATGTGACTGTAGTCTTACCAAAAAATCAGCCAAAAGCTGATTGGCTCCCAGAGTGATCGTTTCCCTGTCACTTTCTGATTTAAAACATCCATCCATCCATCCATCCATCCATCCATCCTTTTTCTGTAACTGCTTATCCTACTCAGTGGGGTCTGGAGGCTATGGGCACAAAGCAGGGTCGATTTAAAACATATCTTTGGCTAATAAGGTTGGCCCATCTATATGGATTATACCCCCTCTTATGCCCCCCCCAACTTAAAAATCCTAGAATCACCATTAAAAGCAATCCTTATACAAAAAACGTGTTTTGATTGAGCAGCCATAGGCATGTTTTCTGTGTGTTGGGGGTTTGGGAAGGAATCGGTAATGACTTACTTGTGTGGAATTTCTGATGCCAGGTGCCCTTCTTGAGATAGGCAGCCAGATCTGGTAATCGGTCTTTATGTCTTTGTACTCAGGGGCCTCACACCACCAAGACTGTAAGCGTGATTCCTGTCTGTGTGTGCAGAGTGCATCTTATCTCTCACCTCTAGGTCTCTGTTATTCAAACAGCGAATTGTGATCATATGAATCCCAGCAATACTGCAGGAATGTTTTTTTTCTCTCGCTCCTTTCTTCTTTTGTCAAACTATTCAAAGATGCCATCAAGAACATTGTGAAGAAGCTGAGAAATGTTTTCAAAAAGGAGAATCCTAAGTCTGCTGTGGAAACAGACAAAAACTCCTCCTACCTTAAGAAAACCTCCATGATAGATGCTATGTCCAGAGAGAAGAGAGATTCCAATTCTGACCCCAAGGGAGAACGTGCTACTCGAAACAGGTACAGTAGGGTGTGTAATAAGCGCATAAGCGGTCGGATAGCAGCAGTTTGTTGGACCATGGGTCATTTATTCCTTACAGGGTTTATGTTATGATGTTCAGCATTTATACAAAGTTTGATTGCATAATGTGCCTCAGGTTTGTGTCGATCTGAAAATGTATTTTCATCTGGAGCGCCTTTTGCTAATTCATTCTTCAGAGAAGATTTACAATCGTTTTATAGCTATTTTTGTATTCCTTTTAGGGGAGTTTGTCATGCAGAAAGAACAAAATCATGCTTGTTGATTCAAGAAATTATCTAAACAACAATATGGCAAACTGATCTGCTGTGAATGCTGTGTGTGGATTGTCACCACACTTGTAGAAGGACTTCACTGCACTAGCAAAGACATATTCATGATACCAGCACAAACTATTATTATGCAGAGTAAAATTAGAGAAGAAGGTAAATCAGTGCAAATAGCATTGAGAATTTTCTGTGTTGTGTCTGAGGCAGAGATGCTGGTGCTCAGCTTACCATTTCACTGTCCCAGAATGCATATAGACAGGTAGTAAAATCCCCCCCCCCCCCCAAAAAAAAAATCACATAAGAATGCCACGCCTGTGAACTAACTTCATATTTTCCCCAAACGATTCTCATGGCTATGATTAGCTGAAGTGTTGCTGAAACTTTGACTGAAAATGCTAATTTGTATTAGCGCACTTGCATCATGAGCAATGAGGACCCAAAATCAAAAAGAAAGAAAACAAGGAAACAAGAAAAATCTGTGACTTAATTATTCATCAGAGTATCAGTGTGCAAACAAATTATATCCAGATGGACCTTTTTAATGTAAGTAGAAAAAAATATATTAGGGTTGTGACCTATTGGATGGGTTGCTGGACACCATGAAATCTATTTCTTGCCATGGGCTTGTGTCCCAGGCTTGAGATGTTGTCCAGCTCTCTGATGTCTCACATATGGTAGGAGTCAGGAAGTCCCCGTGAGTGACCTAAGGAGCCCAAGGCTGGAGCTGGAGTGGGGAAAGGATCCTGGTGGATTGCGGACTACACAATCGAACTCTCAGAACGCCCGGAAACAGCTCAGCAGGGTCACTATCAGTACGTGAGAAACTAGATGGAGACTGCGTTAACAGTGCACAGAGGACTATTACTAAAAAAAGTTTTTCTTTTGGTCTGAACGATTAATTATTGGAAATTGATAGTGAAAGTAGTGCTCATCTTGGGTAGTTATGCAACTGAATCATGTTTGTGCCTTATAATTATGACTATTGATATTCAGATGCTTTCCGTTAAAGGAATAGCTGCTGGTGTTTCTGCAACTTGATATTACACTTAAGTATAAGCATAAGGGATTTTCCAGAAATTCAAGTCAAGTACTATTTCACTAATTAAGATTGGGCCCGAACTCAAACCACCTGCAGTGTTTTAAGTCTTTTCTCCTGTAAGTCACATACTTCTGCTTTTCTCTATGTGCCGTGTTTTCGTGGTAAGGGCCTATGAGTCCGGTACTGAGTGAGTTAACTTGCGTTTGCCCTCCAAGACTCTTTGAAGGTTAACTGTGCGACAGATGAATCCCTGGTTGGGAATAAGAGGAAACAGCCTTGCACAGCTGGCCAGAAGATCACGGCCTTGGCTGGACAGTGGAGGAGGAGGAGAAGAACCGCTGCTGTGGAACTTAATCCAGTTTATTTGCTTGCAGGTACATCAATATTTCATTCTTAAGTTATATTTTATTTACAAAAACATAATAGTATTTGGCACAAAAATGGCTGATATTGATGATCAAATAACTGATGTTAAAAAACATCTCTCCCTCTCCAACTCAAGAAATGCACCCAGACATTCCAGGAATTCCTTTACTAGCTTGACACCACTCTGTTCTCTAGATATTCTTAATGTTGCACTTCCTGGTTGTCGATTAGCAGTCTAATTAGGTTGTTGCTTTGTTTGGAAGATGTCACACCTAGTCAACTCCATGACAGCTGTATGTTTGTAATGTGCAATTTGCTTCACTTTGGACCAAAGCATTAGCTCAGTAAAAATAAATGTGAATGTGATACTGTGTTAAATAGCATGATGATTATTCATAGGTGTATTGCTGACACACTGAAATTGTTACATTTTCTATATATCGAATCTTAAGTGTTATATAGTCTCTGAAGCCCTTGTTAAGTTTCTGAAAGAGCTTGAGCATTTCAAATAATCAATATTTCACATTTGCTACAAATTTGAATTATAGATCATTACAATCATCATCAGATCTGCTCACCTTTCCAACATACAATAAGTAACGGGGTTCTTTAAATATTAACCAGCTGACCTTGTGATTTTCAAACTTTTATTTTAAAGTTGTTCTTTCTAAAAGTGTTCTTAGTTCCACCCAAAACAGTACAGTGTAGTCCCTACTGTGGAAACAGTAACAACTTGAGGTGAACTTTAGAGACTTTAATAACCCGCCTATAACATGCTTCACTTGAAAAATCTTTTTTTAGACAGTTTACTTTAAAGGGTGTAGCAGTTTCAGTCTTGCCACTCCTTGCAGTACTTTGATGCTGCCTAGAGAAAGGCCTCTAATTGGCTACAGGAAGGAACCAGCACAAGCCTAGCGCGATTCATTTGATGTGTCCCATTCATTGCTACAGTGACCTCAAATACAGCTATCACCAGTGAAAAATTCAGGCAGGGCTCTTGTAAACTGGAGCCAGACAAATCAAATGCTGTTTGACTGCTGCACACATTTTAAAGGGGTAAAATGTATTAAACAAACTGTGTAGTTACGATTGTTGTTGTTTATAGTATTTATGTAACTCTTACCGCTCCATTTACATTAAATCAGCTTTTAATTTTGCCACCGGCTTGGATCTTAGGGAGGAAGCAAGTAATCGGCTGCTTGGCGACCTGCCTGCCTGGAATCGATGAAGGTTTCTGCGACATTTCTGTAGATAAACCACTGCTGTCAAATGAACTCAGGATGGAGCTGAACCCACTGGTCATCACAATCCAATCTGCCAAATCCCTGCCGGCCTTGCCTCTCGCTTTTAAGGTACACAGGGTACCACTTGCTAATAGAGAATAGTATTAATCTGCAGAATCTTTCACTTTAAGTACTGTAAAAACCCTCTCCTATCAATGCTGTTTCGTGTTGCACCATGGCCTTAGGGGAACCTGTATTTGGATGGTATGACAATAAAATCCACTTTACTTGACCAGAGAAGTCTTTCAGGAAGAGTTTATTGGTGAATGAAAAATAACAGTTAAGTTTGTCTTTTTTTTTAATTGAACACTGAGTTGTTTTTTGTGTCATTTTCCACCACAGGAAAAATGTTTACCAGTGTATTGTAAGTATAAATTCCACAATTTGAGTGAGCACAGGACCAAAGGGCAAGATCATGGCATGAACATGTACTTCCAGGATGCAAACATGATTCTAACTGGCCTCCTGAACCCAAGTGAGCTGTGGGAATACCTCCAGGGGCCTCCGCTTAAGATCGAGGTCCACGACAGGGACAGAAAGCCGGTGAAGCCGACTAGCGCCCCTGCCATGTTTGGCACAGAGTCAGATGATGCCTGGCTAAGCAAAGTGGGCTTACGGAGCAGCGGGCATCCAACCTGCAATGCTTCATGTGACCCGTATGGTGTGGTGAGGGTAGACCTGTCCGAACTGCTGCGAGGCCAGAAGCGATTCAAGGTCATGGCTCCGATCGAGAGCTCACCTGCAGCACACCTTTCAGAACATAAAGTAAGTAAATATCAAAAGCCAACACCCAGTTATTCACGGATGGTGTATGCAGCGGAAACACCGGTGGGCCATTACTTAGCTGCCGGATCTCAGCTGAAAGTGAAAGTTGAAATCGCACATCCTCTGACCAAGATGAAGGACCACCCTTCCCCGGATTGTCCATTTGGGCGCATCATTTACTACTTCAGGTGCCGCAGTGGTGTTGCTCCGAAAAGGCTGCGCACAGAGATCCTGAGAATCAATGCTTCTGCTGCGCATCTGGACTCGTACACTGAAGAAACAATCAAGAGATCCCTGTCCTTCTCTAAAATGAATGCAAGCGATACAAACGTGGACATTATCACGGGATTCTACTTTCATGATCATGAAACACACTTGTTTGTTCTTGAAGGACTGAGGAATAAAGCCATCCGAAGACTCTGGGAGACTATTCCAGTAAAGTAAGACATCCAGGCCTTTACACTTCAATCATCTGAACTCATCATCATACAAAGAATATCTTCTTACTGATATGATGTATTGTAGATTGTCAGGGACAGAGGAGGAACAGGTGGAGATTCTCTACAACTCAGACCTGAGCTTCTCAAACAGGCTGTATGAGACACTGGATGTAAGCCTACCTCCCATTCACCTCTACGAGTCCCTGGAGACCATCATGAGACAGCCGCTGCTATATGTGAGAAAGATGGTTCCTCTGGCTTGTTTCCAGGCAATCTCACGGTGAGCATTCATTTAAGTAGTCAGGGATTGTAGTTACGAGACCATAATGCATGTGTCATTGGTTCAAATCCCAGGAGTGGTGCTGCAGTCAATGGTGTCTAAGCCCTTAGGTCACTTGTTTATGTAATGGCCCTTTAAGGACTGTCATGTAAGGCATTAATAAAAGTGTAGCTTGTAAAACAAAACATGAATTTGTACTAATATACCCACCCTGGTGTGTAAAATGCTAAACCTGTAAACATGGGGCTATAAAATGGTAAGGTATGTAGAGTGATTCAGGAGAAGAAAAACAAGATCATGAACTGGGTTTGTCTCGCTGACCTCTCACCTCAAACTGCGGCAGACTAAGCCATCTGCTACACATGAAGAGGATGAAAGACGTGGTCCACAATGAACTGTTTCCCTCAGCCGAGATGATCCTTAGCATGAGCAGGAGATTTGGAACAGTTTCTGGGACAGGGGAGGAGCAGGTGAAGGTGAAGCACCAGACTGAGCCAGGAGAATTGATGCGGCCGGCCGTAGTGAAGATATGCAAGACAAGAGATGCCTACAAGCCTGAGTACCTGGAGGGGAAGCCCGAGCTCCTCAGCCATCAGCATGGCATGGAGACAAAGGACTTCTTTCAGGTATGCTGCTGTAGATAACACTGTACATGTTCTGTCGATACAAAGCAATAACTTTCAGAATCAACAGTTGTGGTATTTATTTGCTGTCTTTGTGTAAGGCCAACATTGAAGCGGTGTCTCGAGCCAACCCAAGGTTACAGAAACCAAAGCCCGCTGTGACAGTAGCACATCTGGCGGTGGGTAAGGTCGCCCACAACTACAGTATTCAGAAGGAAAATTCCACCATACAGGCCTGGAAATTATTGCAGGAAGAAATGGCAAAGGTGTGGAAGATTCTGTTATATTTTTAATTCAATTACATGTTCCTACAATGGACATTCTGTCCCTTCTACTGTGAGCTGCAAATATAATTTTTCCAGGAACCTACACGGAGGTTTACATACAGCCAGGAGTACCAGTCTGCCACAGTGGTTCCCGTGGATGTCGACGAAGTACGGAGGTTGTCTGAGATGAGGTCAAAAGCTGCTTGGCGGACTTATGATGGCTTCATCTGCCTTGGATTCAGGAGCAGCGTCGAGTGCAACAAGCACCCTCGGCATCCCGATGAGGCCCGGATGGAGGAATTGAAAAAGGTCACGTCAGTGTCCTGGACGTGGGTCTGCAGACCTGTGTGTGTCAGGTTTCACCACAGCCTTCCGAGAGACGTAGTGCGGTGTTTATGGGCATTCCTGAGCCCTTAGGCAAAAGGATCGGGTTTTACTGGTGTTTTTCTTCCCAGGGTCCACTTCGTAACGGATCAGGATCGGAAAGGGTGTTTGGTGTTGTGCCGCATGACAAGGCTAATGCTGAGTGATTGAGGACTCCACGATCACACCGAAGTGTTTTGGTTTCCCATCGCCCCGTGTACTTGGGCGCCCATGTGATAGAGTGCCCCGAGCCAGGAGTCTGTTAAACAAATCAGCTGTGGCTCCTGAGGAGGACCGTAACTTAATCCGCGAACAGGAGCCAGGAACACCAGCCGTATATGAACATCAAACATTCCCCCTGTTTACATGAATCTGAGTTCTTGATCAAACTTTAATGACATCACTCATGTGCTTCAGCTTGCCATCTGGAAGCAGTGCAGTATTTTCAGTTGGTGATCAGTGCTGTCGAGTCCGATAGCTTTTTGAATCACAGAACCTGAGCTGTGAAAGTTATGGTGCCTGTTATACTATACAAAAGGAAACCAAAAACGTTCCATAATTTCATTCTTTCTCTTGTGTGTAATCTTCCCCTTCAGTGTCGTGGTACTGTACATGAAAGTTTTTTTTCTTCTTGCAGCCTTGGAGAGAGAACATACTAAATGATAACATCTTGAAGTCTATGGTGATGAGAACCCAATGGCCCTGGTCAAAGCGTCACCAGGATTTTGAACTATATAGAAAACCCTCCAGCTTCCCTGTTCCTGTGGTTCCCATGACCAGTCACCTGGCTGGTAGGGGCGCAATGAGATCACCTCTGATTTTATTGCACTGTTTTACAATATCACCCAACTCATCAAAAGCCTTGAGTCCTTATTTACAGACCACATTGATGTTGCAATGTCATTCTGTTAAACATACTTTGTGTACCTGTTTGCAGAATCCTCTATACTTTCAAAAGGTCAGGGTAATCTCCATAGTATGAAAAAACAAAAGAGTGCTAATGAACTATGTTGTGTCTTCTAGCCACCAAAAGGGAAACCAAAGTGCAGTACTACTGGTGGCCACGGAAGGGGCTAAACACGACATCCTCAAAACTAGACTACATTCCTAAGTTCAAGGTGATGCACATGGTAAGCCCTTGAAGTACTCGAAAGCCAAATTTGGTCTCTTCAAAGTATGGCTTTGGGCCTACATGACGCTCATCATGAAAACATGCCTTTCCCGTGGACATGTTAAATACGACCGGCTGCTTCTGTCACGCGTTTATGGGTAAAGCGTAATCACGAACATGTGCGAGAGTTACTTCACCACTAAAACATGAGAATCTTGTGTGCACATGGTGGCCATTGTGTAACGAGCAAATAACCATACCGCTTTCTGAGGACTTTCACCCCGCAAGGAGATCGTGTGGAGAACACTTTACGTTACCACCCATGGTACTGGTACAATCAGAACGGGTGGTCTC
>JAODJW010000127.1:6080994-6092000 GCA_026777045.1 Hyperopisus bebe | reverse complement strand
TCAAGTTTTGGACCCAAGCAAACAGCAGAACGGCTCTGGCTCATGCAAAACACAGAGTCCTTGCACGGGACTCCGACAGGTGACTGCAGCGCAGCCCGGGACAGACTGCACTCTACGTGATACATAATCAATCACCACAAGTGCTGTCTAATTTTTCCTATTGTCATTTGATTATAGTATCAGATCATTCATCATAAAAAATGTCATTTAAATGGTCCTAGAGAATCATTCACATTGTAGAGTATATACAGAGTATCTAATAATATATATTGTATATAATGTGTGAAACCAAGAAAAATTCTCCTTGATAAATACAGCCTGCTTGATTGAGTGGCTTTCCTGTGTGCAACAAAAGGCAGATCCTCTTTTGTATTCCTCCACTTTTTGCTGGATTTGAAACGTGTCCTCTGTGCATCGGCGTGGCAGCCAAGCTGCGTCCGATTAGCTTGGACACTGAATGAATCTGTGTTCATTTCTGTTTGGCTCGGAAAGGATGTCTTTAGGCTGATTTAATCGGAGAGCAGCCAGAACCTGTCAGGCAGAATGGGTGGGAGAATGCCCTCCCAGCCCAGCGCTGTGTCCCTTCGGCCCTCGTGATTGCAGATGAAGGAGGGCTCCCCAAAGCTCCAGAACCAAGGCGCTATACTCCTACTTCGTGAACCAACCTGACATTCTCTTCTATTAATATATTAGTGTGTGCTGTGCAATCTGAGCTACGGTTGATGTCCACAATCTTTACTTCTCCTATTTTTATTATTGTCACTTGCTGTCTGAATGTCACGCCGCCGTCCTTACGGAATGTTTCATGCCACTATATACCTGTATATGGTATATAATATATAATATGTATATGGTATATAAACATCTCTGGGGGGTAATGGGGGGCGCTGCTGGAATATGAATGAGTCGACAGATGACCCCCCAGTCAGCTGGAGGGAGGCGTAAAAAAAAAACACCAGCATGGACGGGCTTTCCTGCTCGGTCCTGCGCTCATCCCGTTGGGTGAAGTTTGAGTATGAGAAGAGCTTGGCAGTGCCGTGGGATGCCTGGGGGGACCGGTCCCTGTCATCACTCTCGGTCCATTAAGGGCCTGGGGGGACAGGGGAACAGGGGGGACACATAAACACCCACGTCTGATCCTCCTCTTTCTTCCGGGACAGAGCTGCACTAAGGGTCCCGCTTCCAAGTTCATCACGAGTGTCACACCCCCCCCCCCCACCCCCCTCCCCGATCGGACATCCAGTCACTGTTGTTGCTTTATATTTAATGGTGCACTTCTCATTTCCTTAAATGTGGTTTTGGATCCCCGTGCAAAGAAGCGCGCCAGCTAGATAACACAGTGTCAGCGATTTAGGGTCCAAAAGGCGCATCTTTCAAACCATTAGGAATTGGGTCTTTTTTTCTTTCAGACAGCTATCTAATGGCAGGGGCCCTACGCAGTGGTGGTGATGGACTGTGACATAACAAACGGAGAAGCTTAGCCAGTTGTATTCATGTATTAGCCAGATGTAGCAGCAGTGTGTGAGTATGGACCTGTGTGCTATGCAGCATACCGCAAACATCTGATATGCAGCTTAGTAGTGCTGTAAGTTTGAGGAACAACCTATCAACTATCTAACTAGGAACAACTGTTTTTAAACACTATGTAGAAATCTGAACGGGAGGGCTGAGCAGGCTGAGGAAGAGCAAGCTGAGGAAGAGCAGGCTGAGGAAGAGCTGGCTGAAGAAGAGCAGGCTGAGGAAGAGCAGGCTGAGGAAGAGCAGGCTGAAGAAGAGCTGGGTGTGGAAGAGCTGGCTGAGGAAGAGCAGGCTGAAGAAGAGCAGGCTGAGGAAGAGCAGGCTGAAGAAGAACTGGCTGAGGAAGAGCTGGCTGAGGAAGAGCAGGCTGAGGAAGAGCAGGCTGAAGTTGCCAGGGTATTTTTTCTCTGGAATTCATTTGTTGTGTATCAGGACTTCTAAAATTGTTTTGCCAAGTCTTTTACAAATCTCAAAGAAACAGCAAAAACACAAATTCAGATGAGTTATTTTTCATCTATGACTCTTTTTAATAACTCATCTTCAGTTGTTGCATAACTTTTTTATTTAAGGATTTTAATAAACGTTAACACTGGACATTTCATCCAATTAAGGAAGAATTGATCCCCTCCTGAGTTTGAGCTGGCCTGGTACAGGGTGTGAGGTTTCTGTCATTAAAGAACTTGTGCTCAATAGTCAGGTATATATAAATGCTTTCTTGTTTAAATTGGTTACCAACAAGGGGCCTGCATCACAATTTCTGTATCAGGATTTCTTGCTTAGCCGAATGAAGATAAATTCCATTTAAACTGGGGTACCTTAAATTCAACATGTTATCTGACTCAGAAAGAAATCTAGCTTTGTGATACAGAACCCAGATAGCTGCGTTCTATTTTTGTAAACAACATGTCTATCTATTGTTTTTGATGTGATGAGGTGAAATGCCTTGCTTAACTAATACACTGAGATTAACTTCCTCCCCTGCCCTTCCTCCTTGGCTTAGAACCAGCATTCTTCTGGATTAGACATCATTTGTAACCTGTTTGCCCGTAAATTATACTAATGTCTCATTGACCCACATTTTCTAAAGGATGCTGGCCTAAGGTGTATGGGTTTTATGTGAGATTTATAAATCAACTTATAAATCAACAATTTGATTATTTATTCCAAAATATTATCAAAGTATTTCAGGTTTTTGTAATGTTACTGTATGTAGAGGCAGGACTCTTACGCATAAGCTTACTGGTGAAAGACAGATTTCTATCCACAGAGTTGGCTCACATCCCAGAATGAGGGAAGGTGATTAACTCAGGGTACTTACACGAATTGCTCTGTAAAAGACAGACGTTTAGTTACTTTAGGGGAGATCATCAGCCTAAACAACTACAAAAATAATTCTCAGCAGTAGCTGGAAAAGCAATTTACAGCTTTTACTTATATCTCTAATTTATTCGGTACATTTTCCCTAAATACCTTGCTGTTCACCTTCTTGACAAGTTCCTTCCAATTTGCAACTGGAAAATGTCCGATTATTGCATGGTCCACCACAGAGACAGCCTGAGGTGTAAAAGCCCAGCCTCCCCGTTCGATGTCAGGCTGACGGAAGGGTACCCATCTGTGCTGCTAATTTCATTAATTTGTTCCAGCTGCACATCAGCTCCACAAAATCACGCAGTATCTGGAAAGTTACAGGGAGCCTGGGCTGCTTAAAACGATAAGAGTGCCGCCTTTGGCGACTCTGTCCCATGCAGCAGGCAATGGTGGCCAGTGGTTTCCTGGGGACTGGACTGGTGGCCCACTGAATGAGCTGACATCTCCTTGGAAACCCAGGTGACAAGCAGGGTAAATAATCTCTCAACGTGGGTGAAAACACCACCAATTTTCATCAGTAAGCCTCTAGCAGAGCTGATCCAATATGACCCTGTGGCTAACAGAAAATGTTAACCTGTTCACTGCCAGGATAAATGAGCAAAAATGTTAGATATACTTGTAGAAAGATCACCTGATCAAATGCCCTACTGCAGAAAGAGCATCATATCACACTTATCTGTAAACAAAATAGGGGAATTTTAAGTAAGATGCTATCTTGATTTTAAAATATGAAATGCAATTCATCCACTGTTTGCAGCCACTCTCATCTCTCTTGATCTCACTTCACGCACGGTAAGAGGGGCTGGAGCCATATATTTGCAACAGCATTATGAAAGGGAGGGGTGGCTCAGCGGGTTACAATGCTGGGTTACAATGATCAGAAGGTTACCAGTTCAGATCTCCGGGTTGCCAGAATGATGTCGTCATTGATCCCCTGAACAAAGCCCTTATCCCTTAATTGCCCCAGGGACTGTCTGACTCTGCTTTCTCTAAAAAACACACATCACTTTAACTAAAAGCATCTGCTTCAAATATAAGTCTGTTTCTAGATATGAGAGTGAGCGTCTGTCTAGCTAAAAATGTGTGCTATACTACGTTGATGTGAAAATATGCTTCAGATTTTTAAGATATAATTCTTGTGATAGTTTGTGCCAGGTACATCCCCAAGATTAGCCAGGGGGGACTCGTCATCATATGTGTCTGTGGGTATTTCCCAGCTGGTTTGGCAAGTGTAAGTCTAGGAAATTATGTCACTGAGTCAATTACAATTGCTTATGTTATGACTTGGGGAACAGGAAACTATACACAGACCGGGCTTTCAGGTAACTGATGCCGGTGTAAAATATTCAATTTCATTAAATCACATTGTTATATTCTATTGAGGCAGTATTAGATCCCAGAGGCTGTTAACTCTGAGAGTCTCCGCTCTGAACATTTTAAATGTTAATGTTTACATTTATTTATTTAGCAGATCATTTTATCCAAAATGACATGCAAGTGAGAAAAACATGATCAGAGAGCAGTCAGCCAGTGTTCTGGAAGCAGCTGGGGTTAAGGATCTTGTTATAGGGCCCAATGGTGATATGATTACTCTGCCAGCCGTGGGATTTAAACCCACAACCTACTGGACACAGAAACATATCCCTAACCCATGAAGTGTCCATTGCACAATAGCGAGAACCACTCCCGAGACTGAGAAAAATATAGCACTACACTGGAAGGCATATCGTCATAAATGCTGTTATGAAGCACGAGCTGACTTTACCCCACTTACTGGTCCTGTGCTTATATTGACGACGCTTGTATTTACAATTACTGCTTTGCCTGTATTTCTTGACCTTTTGGATGATAGTAGGTACTTAGTAAAAACAATAGTCACTAATCACTACATATAATAAGACAAGCTCCAAGGCATTGTCTCTGACAGTTGTGCATTCTTGGTATATTTGAAGTATTTCATCAGCACAGTTACAGGAATATACAGCAGGCTTTGGCATTCTGGGAATCCTCATAGGGCTGTCAGACAGGTTCAGGAAGATGATCCTTCAGTGACATCATGCATAATGCTGGCCTGGCACTCAAAATGATAGCTGCTATAATTATATATGACTTTTTATAAGGGACATTGGCAAAAAACACCTTACAGGGTCCCAGGTCCAAGGTCCCCAGAGAGAAAGCCAGAGATTCTGGTGTCAAACGACAAATTCCACCAGAGGAAGGAGGAAACCTTGCGATGAACCAGACTCAAGAGTGAGTTAACATTATTTAGCGTGAGGTAATTTTAGACACCTGGAGATAAGAAGCATGGAAAACGAATACAGTCTCCGCAGATTAGATACTTAATAACAAAATGTGGGTATAATAATAATAATCCATATTAAATAGTACATCTCATAATCTTTTATTACATCAGCTGCAGAAGTATGTCCTTGTCTCCTAGCTGTCTCTCCTAGAGGTCTCCAAGTGCCTGTGGATTCAGGACACATTCACTGAACAGAAGAATCATAATATATCAATTCCCAGGTAAGTAGACAGGCGTTATATAGGGAGATAGTGACGTCCAGGTGACATGCGCTGATAAAAATCTCAAAAGAAAGGTGGCTTCATCCTCCGTCCATCTTTTGGGGCAATAAGTGTTCACAGCAGTCCAGTCAAGAAACCGTAAATCGGCCAGGATAAGTTGCCCCTGAAATGTACAGTATATTTTGGCATTTAATACGGATACTGGGTCTACTCAAACCCTGTCTCCCTGAATATGTTTGCACATCTTTTAATTAATTGATTTAGGTTAAAATGTATCAATATAATATTATACTGCACGGTTGTAACGTATTACCCATCCATCTTCCAACTGCTTATCTTCTAGAAGATCTAGGGGTACTAACAAGCTTTGGACGGGAGCAACTTGGGGACACCTGGTTGGATAACAAAAGGGGGCTTTTTTGGGGTGCAAAAACAGGAAGAGAGAAGCTAAACAACTCATAAGGGGTCAAAATAGAAAATTGGATTTATAGAGTTTCTTAAGTGTTCAGATTCATTAATCAACATATTCAGCCGAAGATGGTTACAGCAACTTCACCCACTCAAATCTCAAAGTGGCAAACCTCAAGTTCAATTCAATTCAATTCAATTGTTTTTAAATTGGTGTTCAATACTGTAAAAGAGTATGAGCAAGGACTGTTAGAAGGGCTGTAAAGAGATTAATGTTTATGCTTCATGAGCAATACCATCAGAGACAATTAGTCTGTATATTCAGTATAAAAATTAAATTCTATTACTGTACAAATCTTTGCTCATACTATTCTCCCATTGGGTTACCAAAATTAATGCAATTAAACACAATCACTCTGAATGACTATGGTGACTGACCAGCAGATGCGGATTCCGTTCAATGTCAATTTCCGTTCAATTACATTTAGTTTGCTCTGGATTCCCATAAATTTTCCTATAAACTTCTTGTGCATTATAAAACAAAACAGTTCAAAGGCCTCCTCTGAAGCTGTAGGGATCCTATATTTTGAAGGTACTATGAGTTAGGTCTTTGTTCATGGCACCCCCTTGCATTCATTGTAAACTATGCACTACATTGAAAGGTGAACCCTTTACAGGCAATTATATAACTCTGAAAATGATTAGAAACACAGATTATTAGCTGAAGGAGGGAAGCAAAAATATATAGCACATGTATTCCTGATTAATGCCTGGTGAGCTTCTGTTTGGCTACTGAACAATGCTAATCATTACAAGACAATTAAAGCAAGTATGCTGGTTTGACTCCCGCTCAGGTCTGTTCTGCCCAATGCTGACAAGGAGGAAAGTACGAGTATGTCAAAGCCTGAAGGAGAACCAAACATGTTCAGCCGCATAGCTACCGAAAGAAGACCATGCAGGGACATGAAAAGGATCACACCCCATCTGCAGTCAAACATTTGGAAGTAATTTTCATGCACATGTGGTAACGTGGTAACAATGCTAAATATGTTAGATGGATGAATTGTGACGCACACAGGCACTGTTAAACACAGACTCGTGTAAAATCTGCGGCATAGATACGTCAAACGGGGTTGTGCTGAGGAAAAAAGAAAAAAGCGCAGGGTCAGCCATTTATCTAAGACCCTTGGAGTAACTGAGGGCTAAGGGTCATGCTCAGGGGACGGTAGGCAATTGTAGCAACAGTCTACTGGCCCTGGGAGTTGAACTGGTGACCTTCTGATCATGGGCACAAAGGCCTAACTGACTGAACCATATACCTCTCACCCCCATGGCCTTAGCCTCACTCCATTGACCATGGGATTTGACCCAGCAACCTTCTGACCACAGGCACAGAATCATAACCCACAGTGCCACACACCACTCCTTATAGCAGTTATATTAAGTATATCTGATACCTTCAAATGGACTGGCATCCCACCCCCAGCGTCTCCTGTCCTATGTTTTGGTTCCATCCTCTTCATGGCCCTGCACCGATTGGAAGATGAATAGATTCCCTAGTATTTGGTAAAACCACAAAATAGGAACTTAATGCGAAGCATAATAATACTTCAAGACCAAAAAGGAACACATTACATTCTGTGTCCTAAACTGTTTCCAAGGCCGCGGAAGGGGGATGTGAAATAGCCCGATGCGGGCAGACGGAGTGGGCCTCTGCCCACTGACAATGTGCCCGCTGTGCTAAGCCAGGCTGCCCGCGGAACAATCGGCCACTCTAGTCAGCAGGTGCGCTAGATCCAGATCGATTCACTATTCACCCATTATCAGGAACTGATTATTTTTTCAAGGTTGGGGTGGAAGCCGGAGTTGAATCAAGGAGGCAGATTAACACCTGCACATGACACCTGTCTGTTCAATTACTGAAAAAAGAATGATTGTAGTTAACAACAACAACAACAACAGAAATATCATCCCCAACAACAATAAAAAAAACGCATAATTATCTGTTGCCCTCAACCGCGACATTTTTCAAACCTGGTTGACTGCCAAGGGATTTACATACAGGTGAAAACCCACTACAAAAAAACAATCCTTCTTTGACTGTCAGGCTCTGTTTATGTGGAACAATGATTGCCATTTCACTCTGTTTTACAGGACTGATATTAAGATAGATCTTTAAGAACTGTATAAAAAATAGTTCATACGTGCCTATACGGCTTTATGAGTTTTACATTTAATATTAACACACACACATACAGTATATAGGTCTACATACAGGTATGTACAGGAAAAATACATATTTATGTAACCAGTGTAATGTAAGCCGTTGCATTGTCTATGTGGCTTCAGAACTAACTTATTTGTTATAATTTTACAGTACCATAGCAGTACATATTACTATTCTTGTAAATCAATATCCACATGTATACAGTACTTTATAAAGTCCCGGTGAAACAAAACCTTAAAGTTGAATCTCCTGCTTAGTAGATCATTTACCATTAACTAAGATTTAGGCAGGGTTGCGCACCTGCGCTCAACACAAACGGGACACGGTTCGTCATGCTCATGACGTCGACATGCTAATTAGGGAAAGCAGAACAATATCGGCGTGTAAAATCGCAGTTCACGTTTTCAGAACTGATAAGCCAGTCGATTGACAGTTTGGCACGGCGACAAGTGAAAACGTTGCGTGATAAGATGCTGGCCCGGCTCCGGGGGCAATCCAGGGAGGGGCAAAAGGTGTACGGGACGCTATATAAGTCAGAGCAGACGATCGGTCCTGCATTCAGGTAAATACCGCTCCTCGATTTACTACTTTCGTTCGTTTCATTCGCATTCCGCTCGTGTCGCCTCCACAGTAGCAGCATTCGTGTCTGATTTCCCTGACTCCAGGTAGGTATTTATTGGGAGATGTGATACTACCATTGGGTGTGAGGTGTAGCAGTGGCGTGTGTCCGCTCACCTGATCATTAATTTTAATTGTGTAAATGGGCCGGGGAGATTAACCGTCTGCGCTTTTAAATACCATTCATTAATCTAGCGCTGAAAATGGTAGAGCATTAATAAGTTTAGGCTAGTATTAACTCAAGGTGTTGAATCTCTTTTCCAGATCTTGTGTTTAAGTATGGCAGTGACGGTAGGTAATTTTAAGTCGATTGATGTACTAATGTGAAGTATTGAGTGACATTTATATGACATTTTGTTAAATGAAACAATAGGCTCAGTACTGTTGTACTACTGAGAGGTATTTGGTGTGAACAGGTTGCAGAGGTTGTGTATGGGAGATGCTACACTAAGCACGTGACACAAGCACAACAAGTCACACCAATGAAAATAAATGATATCTTGCAGGGGCATCGTTAGAGATGAATGGATGGGGGACTGAGTCTTCACTAGGGGGTGCTGATGGCAAACTTTTATATATCGGTCTAATACAAAAAGCTGTTCATGACTTAAGCCAATAAATACACATTTATTTGGGAGGCTAAGAAACATTTTAGGGGGGGCTAAAGCCTGCCTAAAATAGGCCTAACGACACCTCTGATGTCATGGTCCTTGAAGAGCAGCTGAGGATGTATATTACAGTTGTTGAATGTGTTCATCCTCAGCTACAGATTCTAATAAAACTTATCAGGTTCAGTACCATCATGACTTTGACCTTCAGGACTGGACCTCTCCCACCTGCACGCAGTTGGACCTAGACTTGATTGAGGAGTACCTCCAGGAGAACGTAGGAGAGGTCCTGAAGGCTGAGGAAGAGCCACCATCCACCAATCGGGGAACAGAGGACCATCTTAATCTCAGAGGTAAGGGTGACATATTGGGATCTTGACCGTTCAAAGACTGTTGAAATGAAAGACTGACATGACATGAAATACAGTAAGAAACACACAAATCTCATTCCCAAGTAGCACCCATGTTTGTGTCCTGCTTGTTCCATATGCAGAAAGCGCTTGGCTGGGACAGGTCGACTTTGAGTGGACCTTCAGTCCATTCCCCCAGTGGACAAAGGAAGAACAGCTTGCCAGTGGTGTCAGTATTGGGGGAATGAGTCCAGTGGATACAAGGAACCAGTACCAGCAACGGGACCTGCCTGACTGTGTAAATACCTCAACTATAACATGCTCCACTATCTTCTTCATGGTTAACCACAGGAATGTTTTTATTGGTCACTTGGAATACTCTTTGGGGCATAGTTCTCTTATAAGTGTGATGGAGGTGAATTTCCCTTTTTTTTTTTTACTGGGCTATTATGTTACTGTATTTTCTGACTTTATGTTTATCACTTTATTATTATAAATTATTTATTTATTTATTTTAGCCACTCATGTATTGTATTTGAGTAAAAGTAACATTGTAGTTTTATGCAATCGAGATGTGCTCACACTGCATGCAAGCATTTGCGTGCCTATTCTCCTCTTGGCGGGGTGACTATTTCAATTCACTCCATTTGACTTTATCAGCAGGTGCCGCTGACCAGATCCACGTCGTTGGGGAGTCTCTTGTCCTGCAGCAGCAGCTCAAACAGCGACAGCGAGAGCCAGTCCGCCAGTCTGGGCTGGGATGGTGCCTCAGCCTCGCCATGTGCGGACCCCGTGTGTGGCAGCCCGCCCCACGCACCCATGGCAGGTAACCAGGATGGCCAGGGGCACCAGTCATGTGATCTGAGCTTCATCCAATCAAAAGTCCCTCGTGGGCAGTTTCAGGGTCGCTGGTCCACAGACAGTTTTGCTGGCAGTACACGTCCACGTTTGTGACGGGTTACATCTGGCACAAATTTTCATTAGGCTACTGTTATCTTAACATTTTCCATATTCGCTATTTATCGTTAGAACCAAATTATACAAAAGAACATGGCAAGATTACAAATCTAGGGTCCTGATTTCTTACCCTGTACTTTGAGCACCACTACTATCCATCCATCCATTTTCCAACCCGCTTTATCCTATTGGGTCGCGGGGGGTCTGGAGCCTATCCTGGAAGCAATGGGCACGAGGCAGGGAACAACCCTGGCCAGGGGGCCAGCCCATCACAGGGCACACTCACACACCATTCACTCTCACATGCACACCTACGAGCAATGTAGCATCCCCAATTAGCCTCAGCATGTCCTTGGACTGTGGGGGGGAAACCGGAGTACCCGGAGGAAACCCCACGATGACACGGGGAGAACATGCAAACTCCACACA
>JAODJW010000127.1:6058345-6069238 GCA_026777045.1 Hyperopisus bebe | reverse complement strand
GCGGGTGGTGGGCCCACCTGGGGACAGTCCCGCGTGCCTCTTTCGGGCTATGCCCGGCCGGACCCCACGGGCCAAGGCCCGGCCACCAGGCGCTCGCCAACGGGTCCCTCCCCCAGGCCTGGCTCCAGGGTGGGGCCCCGGTGACCCTAGTCCGGGCGAGGGTAACCAGACCTTGCTGTAATACTGTTCCATCAGGGTTCTTTTTATTTGCTGGAATCATTTGTCAAAAATACATATTTGTGAAAAATGTATATAGTGTTTGTGAATTACATAAAAGCTTGTTATTTTTATCTTCTTAATTTACTTCGACAACGTGGTCAAAGAAAATGTTACTTTCCCTCGCTATAATGCAAAAAAGGGTTTGTTCTGTCACGCCATGATGAGAATCAAAGTATAATATTTAGTCCCTCCTCCCCCCTCCACTCAGCTGTCAAAATGGCAAGTCGGCAAAAGTCAGGTGCTCATAAAAGGAGAGACAAACACAGGAGAAAATGATAGCAGAGGTGCAATGGGTTTAATGACCAGGTATTTGATAAAAGATGTCGAATTTTGGTGGCGTGGATACAATCTTAGTTAGTCTGTAGTTTGATTAAATAATGTGTGTTCTTTTAGTGAGAGAAGTTTTTCGTCTACAAATGGGCCGTGCGTTGGTACACTTTATAGCCAGTCAGCGACCTCTACGCAGTCAGAAAATGTGGGGGAGCTTCTATGCCTGTGATTGGAAGGTCGCTGGGTCAAGTGCAGCCTCGACATACCTGCAGCTCCTTGAGCAAAGCCCTTTGCTCCTAGAGCGCTGCTATGCGTGGCTGCCCTTCACAGCCAGCATGCCCTGACCTACAGGAAAGCAAGTTGGGGGAGGTGTAAAGAGAATTTCCCCATGGGGATCAATAAAGTGTCAGTTATAACACAAAATATCTGAAAGAGAGTTGTCATGCACTTGATGATTTGACAGTGGTACAGTGCTAAGACCTTAAGGCAGGGGTGCCAAATCTTATCCGCAAAGGGCCGGTGTATATGCGGGTTTTCGCTGCAACTCCCTAATTAGATTACTAATTAGAGGACTGATTGGCTGATTGGGTTTGGGCCTGAATGTCAATGACAACTATCTGTTTCCTGCTTTCTGCCGTCATCCCAGCTTGGGAAGCATAGTTCCCAATGCAAATTCACGGTCTGTGGCTTTAGCGCCATCTACAGGTCAGTGGGGCGTATTGCATGGATTCTGCCACTGCCCAGAGGAAGCAAAAACGACACTGTGACTCGAGAAGCCGCAGAAAACGAAGTCCCCTAACTTACAAAGTTTCAAACGAGGGTAAAAGGTGAAAGAAAGAATGACACGTAGTGTCCGTCAGTTAATATTAGGTTTCCACCGCCATAGATTTTTAAAATTGTAATATGGTTTCTTTGAAACTCTAGCTGACTATGGATTATGGTGAAGAAAATGCATATTTCACAGCATCATGTCTGTGAAATGTATAAATGTATTTAAAGAACAACGAAAACAACAACAACAAAAAAACCTGTGCGCTACTTAAAAGCATGTATCACTTTCACCACTAGATGGCACATGTTTCACGAAAATCACACCCATAACCGACAAGAGCATATACAGTATGAGACCCAAGGAAAAACGTGTCCTTCAATTTTAGGTTATTTGTCTTTGGAGGAAATAAGACATCTTACAATTTAGATTTTTTATTTTTAATTTCACAGCAGGTCCTCTTTAGTGTACAACAGCAATAAATACGTTTCCTTACATCAGTGAAAAGACAGATGCAAAAACAAAATGTCCACTACAATGTACATAAATGAATGGGTGGGGTCTCAGGAGGTTTCGAGCATCCGTAGGGGTCAGTGAAATAAAATCAATAACAGCATTCATTAGTGTAAGCTTATCATTTGACAACGCATAAAAGTTTGACTTGTTCATTTTGATTGTTGCCATAAAACAAATTCTTATGTTTTTATCTGTTTGAACTTGTTAAATCTAAAAACACAGCCATTGGCAACGCACTGTACTGCCAGCGAGTCAGATTAACGCTTTCCTGTGTCACCGTTAAGCACAGCGAGTTAAGGTCTTCTCTTAAAAATGTCACCCTAGATAAAAGAGTCTACTAAATAAATTAACAAGCAAATAAATAGTGTACACATGTATATAATTTATGACATGGTGCTGTGAAATCTGCCTTCTTTTTGCCATAACCCAGAGTCTCAGTGGAACTATATTACATTTTTAAAAATCTGTGACTGTGGAAACCCGATATTAAAATGTGGACACTACATGTCATCCCATCCAACCCATCCATCCATTTTCTGAAACCACTTGTCCTATTCAGGGTTGCAGGGGGGTTCAGGGCCGATCCCAGAGGCTATGGGCACAAGATGGGGAACAACCTGGGAACTGGGATGGAGTGCCAACCAATCACAGGGCTCCGTCACATACACGCTACTCACTCATACACATGCACACACACACAAACACACACATATGTATATATATATGTATGAAATATGTTTGTGTGTTGCTCCATCCCGTTTGTCACCCCAGTTAGCAGTCCTTACGGAGGGACCAAAGCCAGCTATAAAGTACAAATGCGCTTCGCATAGTCATAGCGGCTGATATCTGAAAGCGACGAGTAACAAAGGCAGCCTTTGATGAGAATGGCCTTAACAGGACTAAAGCAAAAGAATGTTTATTTTCATAATTATATTTTTGTTTCATTTACAGTCATCCAGTAATTTTGAACCAGTACTCAGGATAATCCACTTGATTAATTAGTCCTATTATTAATAATGTTATTATTTAAATGTAGCCCTGTGCAAACTGGATTTACTACATCAACTGTTGTGTTCAACTAAGAATGAAAACCACTGGGCATTGAAACTTTCATCAATTTCCCCCCATTAATAAGCAGTTTTACGTACAATAAATGCAATTTGCCAAATGCTGCATTAGGTGTCCAGTGTAAACATTAACATGCCATCTTTAACATCTATAATGTAGCCTCTAACGAAGTCATCTCATACCTAATTTAAGGATATATGAGATTAGTTAGGCAAGACAGACAGATTGAATGGGCTGACATACGATTGTAAAGCTATGGAATCCAGTGACGATGTCATCAATCCATGGCTTCCACCTTCTTTTCTGCAACCCAGAAAGGTCTGTGATCATCTGTGCTAATTAGCTACAGTCCTGTAAATTGTTGGGGTTCACTGAAGTTAGCCTGAAGGAACACAACGCTGCAGCTGTCTGTTTTTCTTCAGTGTCTTATAGGAATCTACATGCTGTAATATTTAGTATCTTCTCAAGAGTCTGCAGCGTTGGCACCAGGGGAAGAGAAATGGACCATTTTCCGTGTTAAATGAGGTATGATGTTTGGGCAAAGAGGACTTTCCCACAACTCTAACTAGGCCAAGTGACTGCAGGATGGATGGATGGATAGATGGATCCTGCAAAGTGTTGAACCCCCTTCAGCCACAAAAACAACAGCAAATATTGGACTAGGGTGAATTCCGTGCATGCAGGCACAGGAGTGTTTGTTCTGTCAGATATTACAGAGGTTTGACATACAGTTGCCAGATCCTAAGAAACCTGATGACCCCAAGGCATGCTGGGGAATAAAAACTGACTTCCTGTAGTGACGCCACACCTGACACCTAACCGGCTCCCTTTTAATGTGCTGACGTCATGGAATATTGGGTGAGCTGTGCAGCTTTGTTTTTGGAACTTCTTCTTGTCTTAGAATTTTTGTGGCTTGGATGTTCTGAAGCCACAAATTATAATTCCGAACCTGCAACCATGACTTTGGACATTTGGCCATGAAATGTATGAAATATTGATCATTTTCTCCCACAGATTCACATTCGTATTTAAAGTAGAAAGATTTTCTTCTTTATGTTACATATTCCTGGTTGGCTACCCTTCCTGTCTTATTCACTGCCTTACGCCTGCAGCCTCCGGGATAGGATAGGCTCCAGACCCCCCGCGACCCTACATGGGACATGCAAGTACAGAAAATGGATTGAGGGATATTACTAATCCCCTAATTTATCAAAAAGCAGATGCATGTTAGAAATAACAGCAGCACAGCAGTTGGCACCGATGATTCACGCCTCCATAGACGGAGATCAGATTGCCCGTTATACCTGTTCTTCAGGGGGGTTTCTGTTCCTCCCAGTTTGGTGAATTTGGGCTCTACATTAGTCACAATGTGTGAGTGTCTGTGTGTATATGCCCTGGGACAGGATGTATCCTCACTAGCTCTATTCACTCACCATGACCAGGTACTGGCAAAGCAGTTATGGGAGATGGATGTATGTGTTTTCTATACCCTAATGTGGTTTGTAGAGACAGATGTGTTTGTTGATGCTGCACATTGACCTTGTGCCACCGCTTTCTTAACCATCTTGTAAATAGCCTGGGACTTTACATACAGTGTATATCTGCGCATCAGGATTAATTGTTCATTATTTGATCTGTTCTTTTACACTGAGTTTGCGGTGTCATCCTGCCATCCATCCATCCATTCATCCATCCATCCCTCCTACCTCTTTATATAGGTCTACATCGCAGGGGGACCTAGAGTTTATCCCAAATAGCATGCGCATAAGGTACACCCTGGATGGGACAGCAGTCCATCGCAGAGGTCACAGCATCAATGACACTGATTTACATGTAGCTTAATTACATTTATTTTGCATAAACAAACAAACATGAACAAAACAGGTATTTCTTGAGGTATGCAAGCCATTTTTGCCGTGATTATATGTTTTGCAGCTAATACTGAAATATCAGTATACCTATAATTCCCACACCGTCATGGTTCTCATCCTTCCGGAATCAGAACTACCTCGTTCAAACGCAACCTGCAGACATCGTGTCTCTCAGGGAAGGCAATAGACTGTATAGTTATCTCCTGAAAAGGATGTGATTCATTCCACCAAACTATACAACCTACTACCTCACTCTGCTGGGACACAGCAGGGCAGCATAATCCACCAATGCTGGGAGAAACGTCGATCATCCAGGGGCTACAAAATGGGAAAATGATAGCTGTGCTAATATATGTGCATGATCATGCAGGGGCTACAAAATGACATGAATGGTAACTGTGCTAATATATGTGCATTATCATGGAGGTGAATCTCTTAATATTTCTTTCATAACAGCTACGTATGGAGAATGGGGGAAGTTGATGAAAGGCAGGTGGCGTGAAATGTAGAGTCCAGGGTTTCTTCCCTTCATCGCTGGGGTGGCTCGATGATGCGGCTGTCCTCTTAGCAAAGCCAGTAGATTGCATAGTTATTTCAGAGGGAGGCCTTATAGAAGCTCCACAACTATTCAATCTACTACCTCAGCCTCAAGGACAGGGTTGTCAGGGGCAGCTAGTTGAAACAGGAAGTCAGGGTCCCTGTGAAGGAAGAGGCAAGGAGATGGTTAGAGAAATAAAAACCCCGTCCCTGATTCCTGCAGGGAACCCGGCCGTGGCTCCGAATGGCAGACCTCGCGGTCAGAGTCGCGTGACACGCGTGCGAGAATCATGCTAGGTGGCACGGCTTGATAGCTCCGGAGTTGAAAAAGGCTGGAGGAAGAAGAAGATCCATTTCATTTTTTTCTTTACTGGCAGAAGGAATTAACTGAGTTTAAATCCAGATCCTGCATGGTTCTAATCCCCGGAGACAGCACCCACAGAGCCGCACACTGTGCATCCGCTTATTTGAAATGACACCTCCAGGCAAAACCAGGAAAATTTTGCCAAAGAAATAGTAAGAAAGGGACAGGTTTTCAGCTAAATATCCAGAACCATCCTGCAAGCTGCCCTGGAAAAGAAAATTGGAAGTATTTTCCCCAAGGTTACTCTCTGTCTTTTGTAGGTATAGATTGACACCGTGGCCCTTGTATAGAAAATACATGAGCTGGAAGGGCAGGATTATGAATAGCAAGAGGATAAAGCAATCATTAAGGACCAAGGCAGGAACAAAATCTGCTGCTGCAGTGCATCAGTCATAAATACAGCAACTGGTGAAAATGGCAGAAGAATATCCATAAAATAAAAACAGCCGCTAAGAAAAAAGAAGTGCTAACTCAGGCAAGTCCAAGGCAGAGCTCCCTGGCACAACACGCAGATGAGCTTCCCAGGGCTCTGCCAGGAATTACTGTCCGTTTTTGTCACAGACTGGGCCGGTGCCAGGCCCGCGGCCCAGCGGATGCTCCCTGTTTAGCCGTCTGAAAAAAATAGCCGCATTAAAGCAGGGCTTCTCCCAGCTGCCCGCACAAGCTAGCATTAGCTTGCGCAAGGCCCATCAGGAAATGAGCATGACACAAAATGGCCGCTTTCAGCTGCCTTAGGGAGCCTTAGCCTCTGGTCTGCTGGGCAATGGTCCCTTCTGAAGGGCCAAGGAGGGGCTATCTTGGGGAAAAGGTGGAGAATATGGGCAGGGGAGGAGTGGGCTTGACCAGCGGTGCTCTGGGGGTGAGGCATGGAGCTTGGCTGAGACTCGCAGGAACGCTGCTGTAACTTTACCACCCAGATGCATGGGGATACAAAACCCAGAAACGCAGTATACAATTAATGTCTGTACAGATCAGATGGCATAGCGATCCGGAGAAAACCCAGGAATGGTCGGAGAGTTGGAATTTCAGAAAATGATTCAACAGAAAAGAATTCATGCTTCTGTGGTTGGTGCTGCGACGCTAAAAGAGATTGATCATAGAGGCTTATCACACAGAGACAGATAGCTGGCACTCAGAAAAAAGCACCAAACTTGAAAGCTGTGGCCCAGTGGACAGCACTATTACATATGCATCCAGGGTTGGGGGTTCAAGTCCCACCTCCTCTGTGTGTGGAGCCTGCAAGGTCTGCCATGAAGGTGTGATCCAGGTAAGATGTCCAGTTGAACTAACTGGTATCTCTGAATTGGTAAATCTCATCCAAGTGATATTCAACTAGCGAGTCATTGCCCATTCACATGGTATTGGAGACGGCCAGAGGCTGACGCCACATTGACACACTGATGCATGGTTGGGCTAACAAGGCCACACTTCAGCACAATTAATGACATTAGAAACCGAATGCATGGCTGAGCTCAAAAGTCACGCCAAAAAGGAGGTTAAGGTGGGGGAGTTCACTTCAGCAACGTTCTGGCTGCGATCCATTTCTTCATTCAGAGGAATAACCCTCGTTAACCATTTCCCTATGCACACTGAGATTGTACATAGCTGGTAGATACAGCAGCAGACACTACTAGTTATAGCATAAATAGCATGTGATCAAAAAAACACCCCCCCCCAAATCAATTTGTTCCTGCAAGACCAAAATGAAGACAGAGCAGCAATGCATTATGGGGTTTCTGCTAAGAAGGTACAGTAAGGATTTCACTAAGTCACTTCTATGCCCAGTCCCAGTTTAGGGAGCGCAATAAATGAAGCAGGGCTTGCATCTACAGTAGCATGTTCTTCTACTCTCTGAGCACCTGCGTAAACAAACCGCTATGCAGGGTTCTTGTCACGCGAGATGATGCCCAGACCATGTCTCAGGACAGGACACAAGCTTTGGGTATACCCTGGGCAAGATGCCAGTCTCAGGCGACGCATGGGAAATTTAACAATGCTGATTCATCTAGCTGCATGTGGCAGGAAACACACATAATAGGAGGAGAACATGCAAACTCTGGGGTGGGATTCAAGCTCACAATGCTGAAGGCATGAGGCAACAACGCTACAACAAAATAGACAATTTAGTGCTTTTTTTTATGTTTCTTATAGTGATACTGACACTCGTGTGCCCTCAGCCCAAATTTTCTGAATCCAAGACTCACAGCTAAAACTGTCATTCTGAAACCCTGCATGATTTACTTGGTTTACAAACTTTGCCCAAACTTTACCTCTGAAGAAATACTATGGTGTACTGTAGGTTACTGGTTCAAATCCCATGGCTCGCAGAGTAATGCCAGAGTAATTACTTCAGAGAGAAGCAGACTTGACCCTTTGATCCTACTCTGATTCCCTTCTTTCTCACTTTGGATGAAAGCATCTGCTAAATTAATGCACGTTAGCAGTCTGGGTCTACAGATTTTATTTCTAAACACCTGGATGGCAAATTATGCTGAGGTACGAACAATTACTGTGTTACTGACTGGACTGAAAAAGAGTCCTGATAATGACATGCTTTGTCATGTTTCACACTACAAAATAAAGAAGAAAAAACTTATTCTAAGCAACTGTGTTGCTAACAAGCACAAAGACACACCTGTTTGTACCACTTTATGGTGCACAAATCTGCTTCAAAACTGGGAACAAATGGATTTTTCATGTGCCTGTTGGGCTGGAAGCAGCAGGGTGTGGAGACACCAGACCCTTCCCCTGATACTCAAGTCTGAGTGAATCAGTCACTCTCCAAAGCGGCACTCATGCAGATGTGAAGTCCTCTGCAGGGGGGGGGGGGTGGAGAGGGAGATGAAAATGTTGGGGGAAGCCAGACAGATGCAGCAGGGTGTGAAGGGTGATGGCCCAGTGAAAACCTGGTACGTCTTTTTAAAACTTTACTTGTACAGCAGCTAGGGCAGACCCTTGGTGACACACATGGTAGATGACATCATCATCTTCATGACCATCATCATCATCATGGTTTTCCTGCAGCTTCTCCTGCTGAAGGCTGTGGTCAAACGGCAGACATGAATTGATCATGACAGAGAAATCCACAGGTTTGAAATATATATAGTGGTACCTCAGTTCTCAAACTCATTAGAACTCGAATTTATTAGAAGTCGAACCAACCAGTTTGAAAAAAAAATACCTAGAGCTCGATCTGAATCTCAGAAGTCAAACCATGAACGCAGACTGAAGATAACTTGTATGCGCGGGGAAATGAGTCAAGCGCAGCACGTCTCTCAGCGGAAACAAAACCGAGGTAAAGCTTCAGTCTCGGCCTTGCATTCGCTGCGATAGCATCATGCATGTTACACTAGCTGAATATATATATACATTTAGACAGTAAAAATACATTTAGACAATGATAGACAGTAACAGTAATTATTATGTAATAAAACAAATTTAAAAATAAACATTTCTTATTCATTATTTTAATATTAATAATAAACCATTAATACATTTAATTATAATAATATTGTCGTGCCAAGCGGGGACGGAACGGAGACAAAGGCGCAAACGTCAGGGTATCGGGGAATACAGGGTTTAATTACAGGTAAGGCAGGCAAAACGCAGACGAACAGTACAATGACCGTACTAGGGAAACAAACTGAAACGCGGAGGAAATACAGAGGACTAATGACAACAACCAGAAACAGCTGATCACAAGGGGATTCCACACGGGGTTAACGAGGTGGCGTGGCACACGGAAGGAGCGGACAATTGGGGCAGGACACATTTTTTTTTTTTTTTAACTTTACACATATACACATGTATACATATATGTATATATACATGTATATATACAGTGGTACCTCGGTTCTCGAACTTAATTCGTTCCGGACTCCGGATCGAATCCTAAAAAGAGTTCTGATCGATTTTTTCCCATAATAAATAATGGAAAACCAAATAACTGGTTCCCGGCCCCCCAAAATTACACGTAAATATGTTTTTTCTAGCATTTAAACGCAAAATGAACAGGATAAGAAAAGAAGAGCATTTTTTTCTTAATGGCTTCCAAAACGATAAAGATCTTATCCCAACATTACCCCTATCCTGCCCCGATCGTCCGCTCCTTCCGTGTGCCACGCCCCCTCGTTAACCTCGTGTGGGATCCCCATGTGATCAGCTGTTTATGGTTGTTGTCATTACTCCTCTGTATTAAGTACGCGTTTCAGTTTGTTACCCCAATGTAATAATTGGATTCTAATAGCACTGTGAAATACACATAGAAAGTTACATGTTATAATTCATCGCTGCAGAAAAAAAATAGGAAATCAGTTATTTGTAGCTGGTCAGTACAGATAGATTTTATCGTGATCCGATTAAGATAGATTTTGTGTACTTTTCAAATTAGAAACCACGTGAAGAAACGTTCGTACGCAAACTCAATCAACATCACACCAGCAATAACAATTTATGTTTCATATTTGCCTGTTTTTTCCTCTACAGCTCTGATCTGGTATTTGGTACAGAAGTAATGCATAATGTTTTATGTGTGTAAACTAAGCTATGTAGAATGTGTTAGCTATGGTAGAAATTGTACAATCGTCAATATGACACGTGTACATAATTAAAATTGCTCAGTGCAATAAGTCTTCTCGCATTAGATAAACTTAGTGCTTTTAAAAAATATCTGATGTCATTAAAAAAATACAATACAGCTTCTTGATAGATCCATTTTGTCAAATCACTACGTAATGCATTTCGTCTTTCCGGTAAAGAATATTGTAAAAGGAGCTGCGAAGGCAAGTCTGTCTCAAATCTTTCTTGTGACAATTTCCTTCAGAATTAAGTGCATAAGGCGTGTTGTGAGGGTGATTTAGCGGGAGTGTGACTCGAAATGAAGGCGGAGTGTTGAGGGTATAGTTTGGGATTGGGCCTTGCTTACAGCGCTGGCTTAAAGCAACACATTCTGATTTTGACGCAATGCATTACGGATAGATGCATAATTGCGACCTCTTACCCGGCTGCACAAACTGGAACCGCCTCCGTGACGACACACCTTTGCCCTTATTGGCTAAAGAGTTTAGTCACACGCATGACGTTTGTATCCCAGGCAGTTCTGATGCATAATCTGCTATTTTCCCCGAATATCACGTAAAACAGGGAGAACTGGTTTTCAGTTAATTTACCTGGTAAAATAAAGTTTAAATAAATGAAATAAATGTACACGTAAGTTAGTGGTTTATTTATTGTTAGTTACTGTAATGTTGCGCTGCTTTGTTTGGTTAATCGTCCAGTCT
>JAODJW010000127.1:6038463-6052450 GCA_026777045.1 Hyperopisus bebe | reverse complement strand
CCTCCCTCCTGCCAAACACGTATACTGTACAGTGAAATGTGCCCCGTTGTTGACGTCCTGAAGCGCTGCAGGGGCTGCTAAACTGGACTGGAAACATTAAATAATTAATTAACTGTGCTGGTGTGAACAAATAACGCAAAAAAAAAGAGAAACTGAAGAGAAACTAAATGCCCCTTATAATTTATTAAAGTAATTGTCAGTAAATAACTTTCCATAGCTAAAGAAATTGTCTTTTTTTCCGGACGCTATTTTGGAATGATGTGCACGTAGAATAATGGGAAAAAGCAAGTGAACGAGTGAAGTGACAAGCTGCTTCTTCCGGCTGTGTTTGGAACGTGACAGTGTTAACACCCAACACACCTCTGTGCCCCCCTGGTATAAAACGTAAGTGTCCACAGTTGGACTTTTGGGACAGTACGCACCTCGTCACTATTGGCCTGAACGTGGTCTTGGTCGTAGTCATATGACCGCCACAAAAGCAGTGGTCCATGGGCTTGGGAAATGACAATCCTGCACACAGACTGCATCACCAGCAAAGGGCATCGACGGAGGCCCACCCTACGTCAGCCCAAAAAGCCAGTTTTTCGGAAAATAACATTTAAAAAAAACATTAAACATATAACCCTAATTCTCAGAACAATCAATGTGGTTTGCATTGGAAATAATATTGTAATATACGAAATAACACAAGAATAATAAAACATAGTATACATTTAACAAATTGGCACTGGGTTATAATAAAATATATGAAATTAATGGAATCCAGCTTGTAAACCTCAAACCTTTTTCTGACAAATCTTGCTGTTTTCTATCTGATTGACAATACGATATACAATATACTTAATATACTGTAACCATTGGACAAAAACAGAAATTATACAAGGCTGTTTCTACTCTGGTACAATTATGGTCATAACTGCCTTGGCTAGATATAAATCTTGGCATCTAAAATGCTTTTAGAAAAACACATGTTCAGTAAGGCGCTTCAGTAAGCAGCCGCTAGGCTTGTTTGCGATATATTCACATTTAACTTTCATACGTGAAATATCTAAATTGTTAATAAATGACAGTGCATGCTGGTGCAATATTAAAAAAAAATAATACAGCGACTAAAAAGTGGTCGACAGCAAAAATGTATCAGGGCCGATGTTAAGTTTGCAGCAAAGCAGTGTCCTGTTTACAGACGTCCTCTAAATACGCCTTTTAAGGTACTGGTTTGTCCTCGCGATAACATTTTGAGGACAAGTGAAACAGCGATGGATTAAGAAAAGGGAAGGTATCACTTACAGAACGTGGAGCCGTTAAAGTTTGAATTGGAGCCGTAGATGTTATTTCGTTAAGGTCTGGGCCTCAGGTGCTCGTCGTCATGGCCCTCAGCGAGTCCCTCATACGGGCCAAAAGCTAACGGACGAGAGCTCTCCCTAACTGCACCCGGAGCAAGGCTTTTGTTTATTATTTACTATTATTATTGTTATTCGTTATTAATAAAGTTGTGTGACACCTAAGGAATTTGATTCGGAATTCACGTCCCCCTCCCCCCCCCCCCAGCCACACCCCACTCGGTCGGTCACATTTTTCTGAAGATCCCGTAATATTAAAAATGAAGGGGAAGTAATTCGGGAACTTCGATAAACGAGCAGTTTGGCAGAACGGGTCAGGATTCGAGCTTGTTTTCCGCGTCTCGGAAAAGCGCCTTGCCCTCCCCGGACGGTAATGGCGGCGTGGCGGCGTGGCGGGGGAAGGCGCCGGAGAGGATCCCAGACAAAGGAGAAAGATGACCGAGGGAGGGAAGTCATACGGGTGCTGCGGAGAGTCAGGAGTACCTGAGGGTGTCGGCGGGCCGTGGCGACGGGCGGGACAGCGGGCGCGGAACCGGAGAGTGCGGACATGCTGGCGGGGGCCCAGGCAGAGGCGAGAGAGGCAGCCTGCACGGACGCCCCGCGCTTTACCTTGTGAGAGCTACTCTGCCTCCTTTTCTCTCCCTGCCCACTTTGGCTTGCCTGCCAAGTGGGAGAGAGCGCAGGGACGAATGGAGAGGAAGAGAAGGAGGCGAAGACGAGGAGTGGGCTGAGGCCAGGACTTACGGGGTGCGCGGTGGCACCCACGACCCGGGTTCGGTAGGCGGGCGCGACGACGAGAACTGTGTCTGTGGGGCGGGTTAGTCCTATATTAATTATGGAAGGGACTCGAAAAAAAATGCCACAACTACTCCTATGCTTAATTAGACTGCCCTAGGATGAAAAACAACCCTCTCTCCCCCTGCCAGAAAAAAATAAAATGTTTAGACACTAACAAATCGTTCGGCAACCACCGGCCACCAAAAATGAGGCGGTAAAAGAAACGAAAACATGCAACACTTACGTGACTACTGCCGGGGGGGGGGGGGGGGTCCTGCCACCAATTTGGTCACCGTGAGGCCGTTTGCAGTTCCTGATGCCTCTTGGGGAGGTTCTGGGCGCCAAGGGGAGTGTCTCTCGAAAAGTGTGCGGTTACGGCTTTTGTCAGGGGCTGGCTCTTGTCCCGGGTCCTCTGTCCCCGATCGTGGCTCCACTCTCCCCCCATTTGCGTTTTTGTTTGGGTCCGTTGTGGTGCAACGTTCTTCTCGCCGCGGTGCCCAGCCAAAGCTGCCCTCTGCCAGACAGCCCCCCCCCCAGACAAACGGTGCCAAAAACAGAAAAAGAAGGGAAAAAAGTCCACCACAATAACTAAACGAAAAATACGGAGGCATTCCCATCGCCAGCATCACCCCCCCACACACACACTCCAAAATCCCACCAAACACTGAATCACATGATTGTGAACTCACGACCATGTTAGTCATTCATCAAGAATAAAGAAAAATAAAAATGCCGATTCCTGTCTGGACTGCATTTCAATGTGCGAAAAAGAGAGGTTCAACTTCCAAAATAGTCACCATCCGATTTATAAAAAGGAGAAATAGAGAAACAGAGAGACAGAGGTCCTCCTCGTCAAGAAAAGAAAAATGCCCAAAGTAATCCAGCATCCATGCCAAATTGCTCCCCCCCCCCCAAACTTCCCGCTGCTCTGCGACACACCCCCAGACAGGCTGCAGCTCCAGGACACCCCTGTCTCAAGCACAAGGTCTGCGCTTCACTGTTCCAGTCGCCGTATCTTCCCACAGGCATCATCCAGGGCAGCCCTCCTCCAACGTCATTCCTCTTTTGTTACTTATTAATTTATTTATCTCCACCGAAGCGCCCCCCCCCCCTTCCTCCTCAGGGCTGCCGTCTTCACTCCTCACCATCGTCTCCCCTTCCCCTTGTCCAGAGAAAAGACAAGCGACAACCAGAACAACGACAGCAATAACAACAACAACAACAGCGAGGACACTGGGGTGGCTTTTACACTGCCTGACTGGGAGGTTTTAACTAAATGAGAGCACAGAGAGGAGGGGAGAGGAGGAGAGAGGGTTTGCCTCAGCGTGAGAGTGCGTGTGTATGTGTGTGTGTGGCTGGCAGGGGGGGGTCAGGCTAAGAAAAAATAGCTGTGAGTTCTTTACAGATCGCTCTCGCTGCGTCTCTTCCTGCTCGCGAGCAGAGGTCTACTTCTGGCTGTGGTTCAAGAGAACGCCCGCCTCTTTCGTAAGCAAATCGTGAGTCCAAGGGGAACGGGGGGGGTTTGACGCCCACCTCCAGGTCTCTGCCCACGGCATCTCTGGGCCACCACGGCACTGTCGCTCAGGCAGAGCCCCAAAAGGGGCTGGGGCGGGAATGTAGGTCAGGCCTCGTCCGCCACAAGAGGGCCAAATAAGTGCACATTCCCAAGAGAGAAGCAGGCTGGGGGGGGGGGGAATGCAATCCATTCTCTCATGACACAGATTCCTGTATGCTTAGCCCCCCCCCCCGCTCACTCAGTAAGCCCACTCGCTGCTCACGCCCGAGTTCATCCAAGGTCTCCGCTAACTCCCTGTCAGAACTCTTACCACAGGGGCACTTGGGATTTCCCAGCCCATGCCCGTCTCTTTGTCGCTCGCCCCGTTGATGACAGAGCTCCACTGCATAAAAAAATAAACATGCAAACTCGTATACCTCTCCCCTTTGTCTCATTTCCACTTTTATTCCCCACACAGAATATCTATTCATCATATTCCTCCATGACCAGATCACTCAGAGGTCTGTCAAAATCAGGACTAAAGCATGATCCTTCCTCATTTTCTACACTAAGTCCCACCCTAAGCCCAAGTCATCTCTTTAGGGCTTTAGAAATATCCGCCTTGATTAGTCTAAGTGGTGCCCGTACAACCATAAAGCATGAAATCAAACGTAATAAATTCAATGACTAAACGTAATAAATTCAAATACGTGAATAAGCCAGTTACCTTCACTGGGGGTTCAAATACTACCAGTCTTAGTGAACCAATGCTCAGCCTGCTAACATAACACACACCTTTAACGCATACAGGCTTAAAATACCCCTGCGGTCTGACTTCTGCAGTTGTGCTGTGCAGTTGCAGAGCTGCTTCTTTCACTTTAACACCTTTCCCTGCCACTAAGCGTGTGACTCAGCTTCAGGCATGTGGTAAAATGGTCATGCTGGTTTAGAATACTCCTGATCCCAGACCCTGCACAGGGCTGCGCATGAGACAGAATCGGTGGTGGACAGACTGGAGAGGTCCTCGTCAACGCGGCAAGGGCCACTGAAATCGAGGGATTCTTTGAAGCCTTTAGGCAGAGTGGAGAGCAGCTTACTGTAGTAAACATCGTGGGCTACAAACAACCGACCACAAGTAAATGAAAATGCACCACAATTCTAGTGCTTTCCATTATTGGTACTCAGGCCTGGTTGGGGCCCTACCTACCATGTAAAACACTGCTGTAAAAACCAGAAAGAATATTTGAGGCCCCCTACAACTTAGTACCCTGGGCTATGGCCCATTACAGGCCATTCATAGCTCTACTCTTGTAGCTAACAATGTACTGCACATTCTATGCAGAACACTACAGACAGTGTCCATTTATCTGCAGACAGCGAACCGATAAACAGTAATAATCATTTGTAGTAATAGTCGTTTTCTATGTTTTTCTCTTTTTTTTTTAATCAGAAAACGTAGCCAGTGACTGCGCGCTGCCCATGCGGCGATTGGTCGGCTGGACCTTGAGTGACTGGCTTGAGTCTGTCTGACGAGTGACGCTGAGAGTCACGTGACCTCGCGACGGTTTAATCAGCCACCGTGATTGGTCAGCCACCCTCCTGCAGGTGGGGGGTAAGTGGGCTGCTCTAAGTGCTTGTGTGCTTCAGTGGCTCTGGCACTGCGGGGAATTTGTGGCTGTAAATGTTTAACGTGGCGCCTCTGCGCAGACCCTCCATTAGACAGCGGCCACGGAGATACGACGGCTGAGAACGTCATCAAAGCCGTAATTACAGCTTGTGGGAATGTCAGCATTTCTTCCTGAGGACACTGAACTGTTGACTGCAGTCCTCCCTCCGTCCCCCAACCTCAGTCAGTCAGAATCATGTTTGTTTGTTTTCCTTTTATCTGATTGCTATTGGTTTTAATTTTTACAGACTCCTCACCTGCTTTACACTTCTAGATTCCTTTTCATGTTTTTGTCCATGGGTTTGCAACAAGTCAAAAGATATCCTTTAATTTTCTCGATGCATAAAGTAATACGCTTCTCCTTCTGATTAATTATTTACCTATGTAGATTGCATCTTAAATCCCCCAAAACAATTATGTAACCAAATCATTGATTTCTCTCTTAATTAAGCTGTGCATAAATTAATTGATATTACTCTCTGAGGCACACAAACTAACCAGATCAATTCAGCATTATACTACTAAGAAGACAATTCATTTTGGAAGCATTATTAAGAAACTCAAATTAACTCAAGCACTGGGTGTTAGCCAAACTGTTGAAAAATAGGGACACAAAGCCTGTGAAAAAATTTTTGGTAATGTTTTATTTTTGAAAAATATAAAATATATTTAAAAAGCAGGATCAGGTAGTGCCAGGAATAATCAGAAGTTAAGGATCTTGCTCAAGGTCCCAACGCTGCAATCACTCTGCCAATTCTGGGATTTGAACCAGCAACCTTCCGGTGACACGCACAGCATCCTAATCTGTGGAACAGGATGCTGGAGTGCACTGCTCATTCTCAGCACTGAAAATTGCTGCTTTTTACAGACAAGTGGCAAGGCCAACGTCATTCTCTCCTGGGGTGAATATCCGCACCATGGTGAAAGTGCTCTGCCACACGCTCATTTATATATTTTACCGCACCTGGATTCCCAGCATATATGACAGCAGGGCAAACTTATGAAGTGAGGGAAGGGGCTTTTGCCCAGAATAAACCCGTAGTAAATTAATCATTGTGATGTCACCGGTGATGTCGCCGTGGAAACCTGCCACAGTTAGAGCACTCATCAAAGCCTGTCAGGCACAGTGTTATTATAATTTTGTCATACATTGTGTAAAACTGCAAAACTTGGAAGACAAACTCCACTATGCTTCCGTCAGGTTGACGCATGCCTGCATAATTGAAAACTCTAAGTGCCCTCTTGGGCGAAACCCAATTAGTAATGTTATACTATGTCAATCCTCATATTTGTTTCGTTAAGTGCATCTGTCAAGTGAATCAATAAGGAATAATGAGCAGATGTGATTGTCTCAATTGCCAGTTAATCACTGACCCTCCTGAATGCCAAACAGGGTCTCTGTAGGGAAGCCTTCTCCTTCACAAGCCAAACTCTCAGCTGCTCCTGTTGAACTTTTTGCCTTTAAATGAAGGAACATTGAAAAAAACAACATTGTAATGGCAGCGATTTATACATGTACCTGTACCTTACCTGTACTGTAAGTGATGAGGGAGACAAGAAGGAAGAGGGATGAGGCTTTGCCATCCGTGATGTGTGAGTATGCTGAGGCACTGCGAGGAGCCTTCAGCAAAGAGAGCAGCTGGATGCTGTGCAGTTCAGCAGGTTAAAGGTGACTACCCATGTCTGCAAGGTCAAGGGCTTGAGTCCTGTAGCCAGCGGAGTAATGGTATCTCTGTTGAGCCCCTGAGTAAGGCCCTTGGCCCCAGCTGCAATAAGGGCATTTCTTTGGGCAAAAGTGCCTGCTAAATAAATGTACTTGTTTGTAAACTAACCAAAATGGACCGTTTCAATTAACTCTGCTAATGGCTTAATCCTGCTCATTTTACTGCCAGGGGGAAGCTGCCTGCCTTTTGCTCATCTCTGCTCACCTCCAGCAACCTGTTACAATACAAACGATTTAAGGCCTTCCTGACAGAATGGTCAGGCTCAGCAGTCTGAGTAGTCTCAGACTTGTTAGTAGTTTTGTTTATGTATTTCGCTGACCATAAACTTACTAACATGTAGTTATCCTTCCATAACACAACCCGTTAAAATGTTCTCCTAAGTTTCTGAAATATATGCTAAACACGTGCATGCATTCAGCTTTGGTAATAAATTATAATAATTTAGAATATATGGAACGAATAATCTTAAAATATTTTTAACTGATTTGGAAAAATATATATATATTTAATATGAGAGGGGTATTGCGGTATTAGCGATAATACGATACGTGTAAAGATGCCTCTGATATTTGCAGCTCCCATGATGCTTTGCATGTGGCCTGTGGCATGTCAGGATCCGGCTTAATTAAGTTGTCCGGCGCAGCCTTCGCCATGTGTATCTGCTTCTGTTTATTCTCATTCCGAAAGTCATTTAACGTGTTTTATACGCTGCAACCTTCAAATCCGGCAAATCTGGGAACCCGTCATTTTTGCCCTAGTAATAAAAATGAAACTCTTGCCGCTTTCCCAGAGTGACCAATTTGCTTATTGTGAAAATGACAACGCACAGAGTTTGTCCTGTTCAGCCATTTGGGATGAACTTACATCTATTGTTTTCCTTTGCATCTCCAGAATTAGCGTTCATGGGAAATCCCCCGTTATGCCGATATCACACATATATGTTATTTCTATAAGTATAAGATTGCAAAGTCACATGGGATGGAAGTTGCGTGTTGCTATATAAGTGCCTGCAAATATGCGTTCATGAAAAGGTTTTGACTAAGTAATTTGGTGTATTTGTAAAAATATACGAATAATGATTTTTCCGTTGCCTTCCGTCGGTAAGCGTGGTTTGGAGCGCCACCTTGTGGCCACCGGAGAGATGAATGCTGTTGGCGTACGGGTAATTCCCTTTAAACAGAGTAGGGGCCCGGGGGTGTTACTGTACTGGAAATCCTATTAGGAATGAGGGCTTATGCTCGCTGGGTTGCACAGGCATTACAGGGAGTTAGTAGGGTTGCAGGACAGGGAGCGTATGCTCGTGTCCGTGGGGATACAGACCAGGTCACTGTCTCTGCGCGCCCGGTGCAGGTGAGCATGTGCACTCGAAAGTGTCCGCGTACGTGTGCGCGGTGCGGTCTCACTTATTCTGGTTTTTATAGGCTGCACATTTGCTAAAACAACAGGTGATTCTTACTACGCTAGAACCGCTTAAAGGGCAAGAAAAAACGCCTCATACATTTCGTTCAGGTTTAGATGTTTTCACCCAGATTTGAAGGTCCCTTCCTTTTCATTAGCTGTTCTTGTTATCCAATCTGATTTGTCAATAATTAAATATATTGCTGTATCCCAAGTTAGTGTTTACTCTTTTGTGCTGCAGTATAAAATTAATATAGCAACTAAACTACCTACCTCAAAGGTACAACAGAATCAGCCTTCATGATGTTTAGGTCCATAACTAGCACATCACCCATTTGTGTTTTTGTGATTGATTAGTATTTTGCATAAATATTTCATTTTATGTATATATAGGTTTCTATAGCAATGAATGTGATGGATTCATGTATGATATGTTTAGGTCAGGAAATATTCCTCTGTTTTCTCACTTTAGGCCATAACATCTGGTATTGAGGATCAGGAAATGGAGGGTGTTTAAGGGGTAACTAGCAGGCTGGGGGTAGCTGGCAGGCTGGGGGTAACTGGAAGGCTGGGGGTAACTCGGGGGGGCTCCCTTAACAATTTTGTTTTGATCCAGCCTGGGCAGGGCTTTTCTTGGGGGTAGCGGTGTGACACTCAGCCGTCCTGCCTTTTCTTGTTACACCAGTTGTTTCCAGTGAACTTCACGTGTAATTTGGGCCGCCTTGGTTTCCAATGCCGCTGCAGAAGGACACCCTGAAAGAGGTCTGGACCTCAGACAGGTATGCCTACATAATAGTACCTTATTTGACCACGTGTATAACAACATAAACAAGAGAGGCATCATCCCAGCACTGCAGCATCAAAACTCCAAACTGATTTCTTATATTTTTGCCCTGTATAGCAGTGTATTCTTAAACTGTTTTTTGCACGCCGTTGCTAATTCTGGTTTTCAGTCCTGCTGCATTCTCTGTGAATTAGGTTTGATTGTTGATTCAGTGACTCACACTATTAAAATTAAATTGCACTATGCTGAAGGTTAACTGAAAGTTCACATTTTCTAATTGTGTTAAAGAAATTTTTGTCAGCAGCAACGCTGTTGACAAAACAAGATGCTTCAAAATATCTGGTCTTGCTCATTTAAATTGTTATATTGTGTAATTAGTTACTGATTACTGTAGCCCTTGAAAACTCAGCTAAATGACTAATACATGCCCATCCATCATGGTCGGGGGGGGGGGGGGGGGGGGGGGGATCCAAGGCAGCGCAGAGCCCAAGGCAGGGGTACACCCTGAGCTCAATGCCAGACATTACACACACACACACACACACAATGGGCAGGATAAAGACACCAACTAACCAAACTCCGTGCCTTTGGACAGTCAAGGGGAAACCGCACAACATGGGGGAGAACGTACAAACTCCCACAGAGAGCAGTGTTGGGGCTGAACCCCCAACTGCGGAGGTGTGAGGCAACATACTGCCTACTGAGCCTCTACATCGTGACTGATAAATATGAATACAGTCCAATGCAAAATGGCCCTGGGGCAAGTGAATATGAGTCTGTATCGTTAAAAATGTTACAAATGATCTAATACCGTATCAAATTAACATCTACAGAAACAGACATTTACATTATGGTTCCAGAATTGCGTATAAAACCTCTGCGCTTCCTGTTTTAGTTCTGCTGTTTGCCCCCATAATCTTGTGCTAGATAAATGACTGAAAGACGGATGGATGCATGGATGGATGGAGGAAAGGAGGGAGAGATGGATGGATGGGGGGAGGGGGAAAGGGAGCGAGCGTGCCTAATTAATTAAGAACTGAAAACCAGCAAGCGGGGCGTATCAGGATCACAAAGCAGAAATTCTACCAGGTACACAACCGCAGATTGTACGTTAAGGTTTAGTGCCGGCCTGCACACGATCCGCCAGGCTGCTCCCAAAGCGAATGCACAGTTGTTTATTAAAATTATCTTTTAATCCAGCATCCACGATGAAAGGGTGAATACCGGGAGGCCGCTGAAGGTGAGTCCTGGGAATGTGTGTGACAATGACACAGTGCACCTCTTCCTGTGGGCTTGCCTGTCCCGGGGGAAGGACAGACGCAGTGTCATCATCCTCAATTGAGTCGCCACCCGTTTGCAGCAGCGATGAGTCAGGTGACCCTCCCCCCCCCGTCCCGGATGACACCGACTGACGCTCCTCCAGGGCCGATCAGCTCTTAACGCTAATCTTCTTATTGTCCACTCCTTTCTGCTCACGGAGCCTCGCTAAATAGAGCTTTCCACGCAATTTCCCAGTTCATCTCTTCATGGTCACCCGCCGACTTTGCTTCATTTGACATTCAGTGTTTGCGTTCTCGGACCAGAGCTGGTCCGTCCGATGAGCGAACGACACAGGACTGACCATGTCAGCAGAGAAGGTAAAAAGGTTGATCCTCTAGCCCTTGAGTTTAGGGGGTATTTAGCCTGTGCTCCCAGCTAGAGCCAGAATAAGGTGATTTATGTACCTGCCTGTTGTACCTGCCTGGCAGCATATTTAGGTAGTGAGGTGTCTATGGTTTGCACGCAAATTCTGCAAGGAGGAATTATTGACCTACGAGTGTCATCTGCAAGTTATTTGTGAAATAAAACCTAGACCGATGATTAAGCCTCAAGTGGAAGCAGTACCCATATGTAACAATACTAGCACTTATCACACAGCTAAACATTTGTGTGACAGACTGCAAGGTCTCAGTTTATTCCAGGACCCTCTTTTATTGAACCATTTGCCCCTGATTTAGTCCCAAAGCTTCTGTTGAATCTGAAACTATAATTGATTATTAAACAAGCTGCAGCAGCAAATTTTTATGCGTATTAAGGTATATACTATTTACCACTGATAATAATTCTACTGTGTCATTTAGGTGATTTTTGCCAATATACTTTGCTGTAAAATAAAATGCTTGTACTGATATCTGAATTATTGAAACAATCTGTTTATATATCTTTTATTTATTAGTATATGTGTACAGGTTTTTTTTAGGATATACTGAATTTGAATCTCGACTACAAATATACTCCTATATCTACTTCAGATCCTAAACTAGATGTCCATTAGTCTTTGCATAAATTCAAGGATCTTGATTTTCAATTAAATTAATTTTTACAATTACGTAGACAAACAGGAAAAAGGGACAGCATTTTAAAATAATCGTTTGTGTGAGTTTGGCGAGAGGCCAGAGCCAGTGAACTGGAAATGTTGCCTCCTAGTTCAGGGGACTGTGCCTGGACAACAGACGGAGGTGAAGGATGGACGTTCCTCTAGTCCTCTGCCTTCCGGAAGGGAGCACTGGATACTTTCAACAGACCGCTGTGAACCTGTGCTGAAGGCATCCATTGATGCCAACAAATGACATGCTAACATTGTGGAAAACATTGTGGGAGCTTCCGGCATGCCTGGCAAAAGCCTGTACAAGTTCTGCTATAAAAGAGCCACAATAATGTATCAAATCGCAGTAGTACAGCAACAGTACGCTGAAGGCATCCCGTTTTGGATATTATTTTACTGATTTAGTACTGCCGTTTCACGTGGCCAGTATATCAGCACAGAAACACTGAGGAAGCCATGCAGGGAATTAGTGGGAAATTGTGTACTTTTCTTGATGGTGCTTTTTGAGTGTTGCGATATATATAGCTGGCTGCTCTGTTAATAGGATTACACAGGCCGTGGCTGTAAGCGTCCCCCCTACCAGTCAGTGTGCCCTCGTTTTCGTGTTCCCCTCCCTGCTGGTAGGTGAATTTCCTGAGCTTTTGTTGCCAAAACCCAAGCAATTAGGGAATTTAAACAACTTGGCTGTGCTACATCTCACTGCTGTTGTATTTTTAGCTTTAGTTACATAACTTAGCAAGTAACCAAATAATCAAGGAGAATTTAACCTTTGCAACTATAACCCAGTAGCAGGCATTTTACATGGGACCCTAGCATTCACAGAATTGTATGCCAGCTTCCATTCTCACATGCATTATAGCTGTGACAGCACTATCTTATCTTAACAATCATGCTTTATAAAGTTACTAAGTTAGACAGGTATACTTTACTGATCCCAATTAGAAATTTGGCCAAGCTTTGACTCTGGTGGGACTCAAACCCACCACCTTTGAATCACGCCTCATAGTGACACAGCTAGAAGTCCAATGCACGGTCCATTGCACCACAGAGCCACATGTTGCAAGCCTTACACCATGTTTACTGACACTAGTAGGTTAACCCGGGTCACAGGCTAGGAGAGTGAAATGTTTGGATTGCAGAGTACTAGGTGATTTATGGGGTGGGCGTTTTATAATAACAGCGCCTTAGTGCGTATTGTAAGGTGCATATGTTGTGGTTTTGTCTCACAGTTGCTTTCTGTTTTCTGCTTTCTTGCTTTGCCATTTGGTTATATTTTACCTGGTAAGTAATGCAGAATCAGGTGTTATTTGAGCACTGTATTGATCGGCTGAAAGTTGTTTACAACACTCAAGAAAACATAGTCTGCGTTTAAAACCTATAATTTTTTTTTTAAGTTCTACCTTATCATTCTGAATCTCCCTTAGTATTCTGGGTCATGGCAAAATTTTGTATGTAACTGATCCTGGATCAAACTGACCATTAGTGTAACAATTGCCAAAGGATATTTTTGAGGTTAAGTGAGCTGATCTTTAAGCAGTTATTCTGGTATTTTGGCAGCGTTCTCACCCTGAAACCCAAATCAGAAACCCAAGAAGAAAAAGCAGGATGTGGATTTGGTCCAGACAAACAGCACCAATGCTAAGTCCAAGAAGAACAAGGACAAGAAAAGCGAGGACGTCTCAGAAGAAGAGAGCCCTGTCATGAAAGGTAGCATCTGTGTGATGGCACTCACGCATTACGCTGCACCCACTCAGAGTGTAGTCCTTTTGTCGGCTTCATACTCATTCATACTTCTATATAGTACTCACCAACACTTTAGTCCTTTCTGAAGCTGCTACACACTCATACTCACAGTACTTACTTACACTGTAGTCATTTTATAAACTGCTTTACTCAATCACACTCCAATATGTATGGTACTTACCAACACTTTATTCCTTTCTGAAGCTGCTACGCACTCCTATTCATATACAGTACTTACCTATACTATAGTCCTTTCGGAAGCTGCTTTACTCAGTCATACTCTGATATGTATGTTACTTATGTATACTTTAGTCCTTTCTAAAGCTGTCACACTCGTATACAGTATTTACCTTACTACAGATGGACTTCTATGCAAGAGGATCTTTCCAAGTAGTCTTAAGACATACATCGTTTAACATGTTTATTTTTCATTTTTTTCTGTGTCTGCCTGGTTGGTTGGTGTCATAACCATTCAAAAAAGATGGAAAGAAAGTAAAAAAAAAGAAAGCAGAGAAGGAGAAGAAAGAGCAAGAGGAAAAAGCTGAACCCAAAAAGAAGACAAGACGTGCCCCCAAGAAGAAGAAAAGTAAGGAACTGGGCCATGGCTGCAGTGGTGCTGTAAGGAACTGGGCCATGGCTGCAGTGGTGCTGTAAGGAACTGGGCCATGGCTGCAGTGGTGCTGTAAGGAACTGGG